>JAUCMS010000153.1:5087611-5100501 GCA_032357445.1 Enteromius radiatus | reverse complement strand
CAAATGTTTTTGCTTATAATTATTTTATTAAAGGTCCAGGAGCTGGACCAACCAGCAATTGTTGAAGTTTAAAGTCTGCTTAAAAGAATAAACATGTGGTTTAACAAAAAACCTGAACAATGTCAAAGGCACTATATGGTGATATTGACCCGGATCACTCCTGATAAATAGTGACAGACCAGTTTTTTCATAGCACATGCGACATAGGCTATACAGTATGTCAGAGTGTACAACCCTGAATGGTGAAGTAAATAAAGAAAAAGATAACATTTCATAAATGTTGTAGGCTATGCATATCTATAGATGTGAATGGCTTGGTCATATTATTGATTTAAGAAGGACATTATTAATAACCAGTGACCACTAGTGCACCAACACAGTATCATAAAATCTGCAACTGTAAATTATTTGTGTTTGCTACAGTAAAACATAGATAGAAAAATAGAAATACATATTTCCTGAACTACCCAAAAATGCATGCAAGGTCACAATATGAGCATGTCCACTCATCATTTTTAATATTAAGAGATATCTCTGAAAATATGTCTAAAGTATGATGCCAACATTTAGGCTAAACCTTATATAAACTTTATATCTCTTATATGGGCATAATTTCCGCATCATGCAGAAGCTGTGACATATGAACAGGTTTGTAGTTGTCACAGATTTACAATATCATTAAACCTCAAACCACATCCACTCTACTTAAAAGTTTTTAAAAACTTGTGTTTCTGCCTCTTTATTCTTCTAAATCCACTATTCAGATATTTTCCTGGAGATTTACATGCACACAAAACCGTCCAAACAACAATACACTCTAATGTTTTTATTGAAGCAGCATACTGTACGCTTCCTACAGAGGGTTAACGCTCCCGCTGAACCGGATGTGATTCCTGCTCCGTTTCACTGTTGTCACTGCACGGCCAATGGCGGACGGTGCCTGAGCATTTTTCTGAAAAACGTACGTTTCGCACAAATATACTTGAATATCGATCGGTCATTTAAAGCTTTTAGATCGCACGTGTGTTTTTGGCCCATCAGCATGGATGTGAATTTGACCATCTCTCTGATGCGGGGCCAAATGGGCGCAGTTATTGAGAAAGCCGTGAACGTCGCGGTGGAGACCGTGTTAGGAGAGATGATCCGAGTGGTTGGACTCAAATTTGAGGAGATCAAACGGGAGATGACAGCTAAAGAGAAGGAGAATGAGAACATTAGGAGGATGTTGGAGACGTCCCGCTGTCAGATGAAAACTATGCGCAAGTATATTAACGTCCTGTCTGCTAAAGACCACAACCATAGACTGTACCAGGGAGATGGAGACATGGCAACAACATCTACAGGGATGTACTGCAGAAGAGGGCCTACGTGCAATTCTCCAAACCCATGTCCCAGACCTAGAGTCTCAGAGCCAGCCCCTGTAGCTGGACCCTCATGGGTGAGACAGCAGATGCTCATGTCCAAAGAAACATTAAGAAGTGAGAATCACATTACTGAAGTCCATATTGAAGAGACCCATGGATCTTCAGTTCATAAAGGTATGAAACGCCTGTGAAAGTGAACAAAACGTATTGCTTAGTAAGAAAATCATTCCATATATATTTTTTCATTATGATCTTTATATTGTTTTATTTAGTAGTCAATTCCTCCTCAGTTTTTATTTCCACCCTGTTATCATATTTAGCAGGATGTGACAACTTTTGTATAAACATCTCTAGCTAGGTATTAGCATTAACAATTGATTAGATGTCTTTTTGTATTAGTTGGTTTGTCTCACTCTAAACACTGAATTATATTTAAAAACATTACATAAATTGGTAAATGCATGGTGTAAGCTCGGCTGTCAATGCTTCACTGAGCTTTAGCTGTTTTCCATCCTGTTATGTTCCATTCTGTTAATGTTCTCACTGTTGTGACTGTAATATATTATAATTTCTTTAACTGTGGACTACAGTATAACATCCTTCCAAACATTTCCATTCTTCAGTAACGATACAAGCAAATACCACAAGACATATCACAAAAATACACAGTCAATAACCACATGAGCACTAAAGGGCACGCTTTCCATGAAGCAAACCCTTTTAGAAACTACACAATACACTAAAATTGATTCTAAATTATATTCATTTTTAAGAAGTTGCAACATTAAAAAATATGCTGCGTAACAGGAATGACCAAAACATTCCATTATTAGTAATTAATAAATTGCTTATAATATATAATTAGTGGTAGGCCAATATGATATCTAAAGCAGAGTTGTCTTATGATGGCACATATCATATGCATTAACATTAATACATTTTACAGAAATGCTTATTATTAATTATCATGACAATTTCTGTAAAATTGTAAAGCAGGATGGCAGATCACAACCTGTTCCTACAATGCATTAATTACATGCAAGTAACCTTCAGCCAAACCCTAATCCTAGCACAAAGCATATAGTACGTAAACGCAGTTAACTAATATTACTCGGCACTTAAATTTATAATTACACTGTAACAAAAACACCTTAAAATAAAGTGTAACCCAAAATGAATGCTTATTCAACTTTGTACTGCACCAAAAATAATGTCACTTTCCTAATGTTTTCCCTAAACTCAACAGAAAGTGGCTTTGTTGTTTCTGCAGTGGAGAACTCAAGCTCTCAACTGGTGGACAGCCAGGCGCTTCTGTCCGAGACCAGCGATCCGATCTGGGGTCAGAACCCTCTCGCCTCTGTGGAGACTGGACACACAGACATGCCGGACAGCAGCATCCTCTCTGCACCCATAATGGCAGATGAAAGCGTGTCATCCCAAACGACAAGCACAGTGACCTTTGGAGCACCATCACTTAAAATCAAACAGGAGGCGGAGGAGGTTGAAATAGTCTGCGTGAAGGATGAACCTGCAGAAGCTGGCAGCATACCTAGATTTGAATATTCCAACGCTGATCTTCAGCAGCCAGTGGGAGAACCAGAGCTCGGGGTCTCACTAGATCTACCCGCATCATTTCAAGCTCTTCAGAGTCCAAGCACTTCAGCAGACCTTGCAATCCCAGCATTCATCAGTGTGGACCCATCTACCTGTAAGTATAAAATTTAACATATCTGCAATGCTTTGTAATAATAACAACAGTTAAGTTTTATAAAAATGATTTTCACAAACCAGTTTGCGTTAAAGCAAGATGATTAAATTGTAGCAGTTGCTTTTTTTTTTTTTTAAACAGCTTGTTTTTCAAAATCCTTAGATTAAAAGAAACTAGGTTTTGATCTGATTTTCCAAAAAATAAATGACATGCACCAAACTTCAAGACTTCAGAATGATTGAGTGCTTTACTTAAAAGCAATCAAGACAAAGCTTTTATAATTTTATGTAAAAACTAGTGTAACACTGCAATTAATCAGTAAGATTTAAATGTGAATAATATAAAAGTTTGTATAAACGTACAAAACAACAAAGTGTACAATAGGAGACTACAAAGGGTCTGTTCACATGAAGCAAAACCCACTTACGTCAGTAATAAAAAAAAAAAGTACATCCACCTAGAAAAAAGATTTCCACCTCAGAAAAAGAAGGTCAGACAATGTGCTAATTCATTTAGTTTGTATTAATTTTTTCAAAAATAAGATTAAGTTTTTCACTAGCTGTTTCTCACTGAAAAACAGAAAATGTACTCACCTCGTGTCGTTGAAAAATGTTATGAATATTTCTTTGTGACACAAATACCATAAAATAACATCAGAGATCTATTCAACAATATTTTCTGAGAAAAATGTGTTTTTCCACTTTTGTTTAACTAAGAGATAAGCTAGAGGTAACCTGAGAATGTGGTTAGAGGCAGATTTCTGTTTTGAGACAGACCTCTTTTTACGTAATATTTGAGGCTGAACAGAGGTCTGTAAACACTAACAGCAGCTGTTTACCACTGTAGAAAGAACTGATGGCACCAGAAATGGAAAGCATGGTTATCTTCACTGGTGCTCGTGGTTTGTCACCTTGGTTTTACTATCAAAGCTTGCCATGGATAAGTGACAAAAGGGATGCTAAGCGTGCAATCATTTTCTGAAGGCAGTTTCTGCAGAGACGAGCATCAATGAGAAATTCATGAACTTTTTTTGAAAAAACATTTCAAAGCTCAATGCTGTGACACTGCAGTTTACACTGAACTTCAACCCTGTAACATTTGATCCTGAGACATTTCTAAATGTAATTCAGAATTATGGTCATTACAGGGTGGAAAAGGTCCCAATGTCTACATTTTTGTAAAATAGTATTGTCATTACTTACAAAAGTGTCATATGAAATGACCTTAAGAAATGTAATTCAACTTGCACCTATGATGAATTCATACATGTGATCAAGTGATGCTGAGTTTTGAAAGCATCTGTTCATTTGGAGTATGGAGAAGCTGAGCAAGTCTTCATATTGGATTCCTTTTTCAGACACAGTAATGGCAAAAACAGCTGCTGAAAAACAGAGAGAGTACAGGGCGAGAAGGGATGCTGATCCGGCACGCAGGGAAAAGTACCTCAGGAGTGAGCGAGAGAGGTGGAGAAGAGATGTTGAGACAGGGAAAAAGAAGAAAATTGGTGACCTGTGTGAGAAGGCTCAGAGATGGAGGCGCAAGCAGTGGAGAGAGGCCAAAGATCGACAGAAGAGGAGGTTTTTCAAATTAATTGCTACCCCTTCAGACAATCCAGAACCCAGTCTGATGGTGTTGCTGCAACCCTGAAGAGGATGACAGACTGATAAGTCAGGGTCAGGACGTTCCAGGTGCATGGAAACTCACCAGGGCCCTTTTCGAGGCCAGAATAGCCTTAAAAGCACTCAAGAGGCACTTGAGTCTATTAACACTGAGGTGTTCCACCTGATAACTTGTGACCAAGTCAATGAGCTGAACAGTATTTCAGTAGTAACCAAAAGAGAGAGGGCTGAGATTTGTGAGTGGTTCTTAAAGAATATGTTACACTGTATTTTATGTATTATACTATTAGTTACTATGTAAATCATTTGTTAATATTTAAATAAATATATGAACGATTGAATCAATTAATGTATATTTCACCAACAGTAGCCACTTCAACCCTGTTATCATTTTCAACCCTGTTGAATTGCATTCAACCCTGTTCCTTCCATCACTGTGTTTTTGTAATATTCTGTGTATTTAGTTCAGTGTACCTGAGGTAATCGGTAAATTACAATATGTTGTGCCTGGCTTTACTGAATATTTCTGTAGGATACTGAATTACGAGTTGAACTGAAACATTTAATAAATATTCAAATATATAACATGAAATAAATGTTAACTTTAGCCTGAGGTGGGAAAATATTCCTTAGGTCGGCAAAAACATTTTTATGAAATAATGAGCATTCGAACAATCATTTAAAAAAAAAAGTTGCATCATTACATTTTTACTTTTTACAACACCGGCTGAAACCTTTCTGAACACAGTGAGATTTGTGATACTTTCCATTTTGCCAGAATTATTAATAATTGTATTTGAAGAAACCCACTACATGGCTGTTCATGATTTTTACACATCGCAAGCCATTCCGTGATGAGGATCACAAGAGAAATGCATCAACATGATAAGGTGAGTCTAGCTGCTTTATTTAAACTTTAAACTCTTGACACTCACAGTCATGGTTTTGAAACAATGACTTTCTTTGCATTGTTTCATTCAAGTAAATCTCTGTACGTTTTAAACATTATTTCAGAGTAAAGTGTTTTAATTTCACATTGATAGACTGTTTCAAGGGAATTGAGGTTTGGGAAAATTGTTGTGAAGGTAACAGGGTTGACTGTAACAGGGTTGACAGTTACACCGGTAAACCGGTGTAGACCGGTAAAGGTCTTGTTGTTAGAATAATTATACTCCGTTTTCAATCATCAGTTGTTTACTGTACAAAACGATAACAGGGTTGAAATAATAAAGTTGTCCCTACTGAGAAACATGAAAGACATGTCTTTGCAGAGTTTACTTCATGAACAGGTGATGTTGCAATATAGACAGAATCTATGATTTTAAGCACATTTAAGTAAATTAAAGAGTTATGATGGCAACAGGGTTGAAATACATGGGGACACAACTTTAACCTAAATCTAATAATACATTAAGAAATAGGGCATATTTCTAGCTTATATTTGTTTAAAATTAATGCGTATGATTTTTTTTGCTGGGGCAACTTAACCAATTTAGTTTTCTTTGTTTACAAAAATGCATAGTGAAAGTATTTGAATAAAAAGAAAATATTGGAGACATTTCCTTTTTCTTGTTGGCAGGTTTGATTAGGAAAAAGCTTCTTTTTTTTTTTTTTTTTTTTACAAGAAATCCAACATCACACAATGATATTGCTTCATGTTTGTTTTATGCTTTTTTGTTAAGACTGTTAACAAACTTAAAGTCTTAATGTTTGTACATTTCTTTTTACAGCTAGGTTGGATGCAAGTCCAGAGAGCTTTGAAAATAATCAATGTACAGGTAAGTTTTATACTTTTTTCAGACAATTAAACTTATTCATTTTTAAATGATTACTATTTTTCAAGTGACAGTTTCCAGCTAAATCATTTGTGGTATTGCAGCTGTAGAGAGGGCTATTCTTGAGTCACAGGGAGAAATGGACTGGAAAATCAATCACCTGACTGCACTGGTTCAGTGTCTTGTGGGGAACAAGCACTTTGCACCTCCACTGCATAGTATAGAGGATGAGGAAGAGGACTGTGTCTTTCCTCTCATGACTATGGAGGATCTTGACCATTTGGAGCAAAGACTTACAGATAGAGGCACAATGCAAAAATATGTAAGATTTGTTATAATTATATATAAACTAAAGAAATGACCAAAATTACATTTTTAGAGAACTTTTATTCATAATCTATATTTAATTTCTGTTTTAGGTGAACAGATTGTCTGTTAGTGGAGGTCAAACTATGAAAAAGACCATATGGAGAATTTGCACCAAAGTTTTTGCTTCCAGTGTGGCCAAACAGCTCAACTGGTGTGGACGGGGAGACAAGCGAGGCATAAGAAAAACAAATATTGGCGCACTAGTAATATGTATGTTAATTAAATGCTTTTATGGATAAAAGTTTGATTGTGATATCATAGTCAAATGTGTTTTGTTTGTTGTAATTACTTATCTCACTCAAATCACATGTGTTTTCATTTAAAAAAAATAATTATTTGTTCCACTTGTGCTCACTAAAATTTTACAGTTGCAAACTTTTGGAGAGTTAGGCCTGTCTGTTCTAGTTCAGTAATGCTATGTTTAGTAATTTTCTCTTTTCAACACACAGCTGCAGCCATGAGGAACACTGTCCTTCTGAGTCCCACAGAAGCAGAGGCAGAAAAGTGTATCAAAGATTACCTGCGTTTGGCTCCAGGAAGAACATCCTCCTAATCTGTTGTAAAAATGTATATTTTGTTTTATACATTTAATGCTTGTACAAAGAAAGACTGTATTACATACTGTTTAATAAATAATTTAATAATTGGTCTGTTGTTCAGAAGTCAAAATGATTTAGAGTAGTTGGCATTAGGTTTATTAACGTTCTTGCTGGGTGTTTTTTATAGGAAAAATTAAGAAAGGTGATTAAAAATAAAATCTTTGAGATTTATTTTTTTTACGTATTTAGCTTGAACTATAAAATGTTTGCTTCTGAGTTCATCAGTAAATTCCAGTATTGTCTTTTTCTTTTCCTTGTCTTTTTGTTTTTTTTTAAACAAAGGACAACATAAAATATCTATTGGTTGTCTGGACCTAAGGTGGCAAAAAAGCAAATATAAAGAACATTTAAGCAAATATTTATTTTTTCCCAACTCATCCATTACCGAGAGTTTTTGTTTATATAGTTTTTGGGCATAATTGTACCTTAAAACTATATATTAATAAAGTGTACATATAAATATGCCTAAACTGTACATTTTAGTATGAATTTTACAATGTCAATTTTTTATTTTAAACCATTTAACTCTTACATTGTTCTGAAGTGTGAAAAGTACAAATATTACACGTAATCCTTAAATGAATATGATGTCAGAAAATATGAAAAAAGTACTAAATTACATATCAGGTTACAGTGTAGTAATCTAATGCATTATAAACATTGAGATATCTTGGCTATAGTGCAAATGAAACTTGCTCAGCAAACACTGATAAGAAGATACCCAAGATTATGAGGAAACTGACAGGATGTGATGTTTCAGTAAGCAGCCAAAACAGTTTTGAGGAGAGGAAAAAGCTGACATGTATAACGTTAGAAACCATGTTTTCACCACATGCCAAAGCTGTGTCATGCAGAGAATCGGTCGGCCAGTTCAGAGTTTTTATACAAAAAGCTTTAGAGTGATCTTTTGTGCCTCCCTGTGATTTGGCATGTGGCACTGCATTAGGAGTAAACACTGCCTGTTTTTAATGTGTTCAAATAAACGAAGGCTCCTGTAATATTTCAGTGTGTGTGTATATCAATGTTTACAGCAGTTTCAGTCTAGTTGCCTTTCATGGTCTTTCTTGAAATGGCAGTAGTTTTAAGATTGCTTTGGTGAGTCTGGGTGAAATATTTGAACACTTGTGTGCCAAGCTAAGCATTAGTGACTAAATAAAATAACATAACATATTTTTTAAGTTGACATTTTCTTTTTGAACTATGTATATATAATACTATGTATACAAAATACATACATAAAAGAAAATGAAAGTGCCGTTTTGCTTTGGCTGCTAGTTGCAATATAAATTAATTAATTTCAGTTTATTTTGTATGGTTTTAGTTAACCATTACATTCTACTTCTGTAAAATGGCTCAATGTTTGGTTCAAATATGAAATACTTTTATTAATATATGTAATTTCTCCGCATTTAGATGACGACTCTCAGCTGTCAGTGGCAGGGGTCCAAAAGCAGGTGCGTCCGAGACGCAAGGACCTGAATCTATATGAAGAGTACAAACGCAGCCGGACTCTGAGAGGCCGCAACACCAACCGAGGCCGTAGTACAAACCGACGGCGTGAGCTGGAGCAGACTCTACCGCAGGCTCTGCTTGCAGACTTGGTAAGAGAACGAAGGGAAAAGACTCGTCTTCGAGTGGCCCGCTGGCGAGCCAAACGCAAATTACAAGCCTGCCTGATGGCCTCGCAGGCCGCGCAGTTTAGTGGCGCTCCCGTGCAGAGTTCACCTGCCCAGCGCGGCGGCCTGATCTCCACCCGCAGGCGAGGAGGAGCTATGGCTCAGCGCGGCGGGCTCGGAATGAGAAGGGGACTGTCAGAGGCTGGCACTTATAACCTGCTACTGCAGCTGGGGCCCAGTTCTACGCAATCAGCTGCGGCACGCGGCATTAATGAGGGTCTGATGCCGCCTGGACCCTCAGCGCTATCACAGCACAGAACCACGTATCAATGATGCAGCGTTTACTAAGTGATGTTTAACAAAGTGATATTTCATGACGTTAAGCACTTTTTTTAATATAAACGTACACTGATCTGTGTAAACCTTGTATACAACAAAAATTCTGCTATTCAAAAACACAATTGTGCCATTCACATTTCAAATTGAATATAATGAGTAACATTAAACAACTTAAATATGCACTGTCAATTTTTTCTAAACTCAACTGAGCTGAATAACATGGAACGAAAATATTTTTCAGCAATATTGTGATCATCAGTGAAAAACCACACTAGGTGTACTGCACACACCGGAAACTGATATTTGTCCTAGAAAACAGTGGTAGTATGACTGACTGCCCTGGTTATGTTAGCTTGAAATGTTTTTCATCTGTATGTTTGACTCCATTTTAGGGTGGTTTGAAATACTAATTTTGTTCATTCATTACAATTTTATTTTTGCAGCCTAAAGATTTCATTTGTATTGTTGGCAATAACGAGGCTGACATTCATTGACTAAAAACATTTGAATGCCAGTGCTTTCTGAATGTGCACACATTGCAAAATTGCTGCGTAAGCTGATACGTGCATTCGATTTTGAGCAGGCAAATGTGGTTTAACAGAAAAAGCGTTGAATGCTGTTTATAGTTTCTGGAAATTAGTCTCAGTTTTGATGGCTGATGTAATGGTATGTTTTGGTATGAAAAGGTATGGAATATTTTTCTGATAAAAAGCTCACGAGTATAGTTACTGTGTCAGTAATGGGGAAATCTGTAAACCAAGAGCCGTATCAGTTTTGGTTATTGATTCATTTACAGATATTAGTTTTGTTTTTTTTGTTTTTTAAAACCACAGTGACAGTGCACTAACGTATATTGTGACAGTTTCTTCCATAATACAGGAGCCTGAGCTTTACGGATCAAACGGCACACTCAATAACCGAAACACTACAGTAACATTTCAGACTTATTATCGTCTTTCAATTAGAACTTCATAAAGTATTACCCATGCTACAGTTAAATTCAGTTTAATTAGTATTCTGAGAAATTACAATCAGCTGAGAATAAAACACTTAATTTTTTAGATAAATGTTTAGATACACAATGTTTCACAAAGACTACGAATAAATGTTATTTTAACAATCACAAATTTACATTACATGGACACATTGGGGGTTGTGGTCGCTTGTTTTATGTCACTGTATTTACACAAATGATCATTTTTGAGTTATTGCTGTCTTAAAGTCACTTCATAATCACTTGTCTAGTTTGAAAGCTCTAGGGTAGAACAAAGTCCAACAATTTGCAATAGGTGGGATGTGATTAATAAACATTTGTTTTCTACATTTATCATGTGCTATGTTCAGTGTTTTATGCTGTTTAAAGATGAATAAACATGTAATGATGTGTGTATACTATAGTATTACATTTGTTGGTGTACATTAAATAAAAGATCCTAAAATCAACAAAGTTAGTTATGTTCTGCCTGCTTGGCAAGCATTTACTGTAAATATGTGCTTACAACACTAACAAAGTTCCATATGTTTCCATTTGTTTTTCAGTACCTTAATCAGGGTGTTTGATTACCCATTGACTATCTTACTACTGATAGCCCCTGGTAGGGTGTAGAAGATAAGAACCAGGAACAAGGTCACAATCAGCAGCACCAGTCCAGCAATGATGTATTTCTTGTAGTTCCCCCAGATCAGGTGAAAGAAGCACTTGAAAGGATTCATAAACCAGGAGAAGGAAGTGTCTGGACGACTAGAGAAAAGTGAAAAGTTTCACATTAAAAGTAATTCACATGGAAAGTACAAGAACTACCTTAAACATATACACTGCCAGTCAAAAGGTTTTTTTATGTTTTTTAAAAAGTCTCTTCTGCTCACCAAGTTTGCATTTATTTGATCCAAAAACAATTCTATTTCAATATACAGTATTTTAAAATGTAAATTGTTCCCGTGATCATTACTACCGTCCCATGATCCTTCAGAAATCATTCTAATATTCTGATTTGCTTCTCAGAACAATTTATGATGTTGAAAACAGTGGAGTATAATTTATTTCAGGTTTCTTTGTTGGATAGAAACATTTTTTGTAACATTATACAAGCATTTATCACTTTTGATCTATTTAGATAATCTTTACTAAAGTATTAGTTTCTAAAATGTTTTCTTGCTATATTTTTGACTGGTAGTGTATCATGTACTGTAATTTAATTCAATTTGTTTTGTTTTTCTAATTATACTGGCCTATGTGTTTTTGAATGAATTGACAGCTCTTGTATTATGAATAAAAACATCTGAACATAGGTGTACATTACTTTGGTTTCTCCAGAGGTTCTGGCTCCTTGCGTGCACGTCCCACTGGATTTTTCTCTGCTTCTTCAGCTGTTACCAGATGAAACTCTGCTTCCACCTTCCCCTACAGATGGAAAACAGTTTAAATGCTACTTTTAAGTAAATTACATTTAAAATGAATTAGTCAAAGGTTGGGTTTTGATTGTTCATTTTTGCAAACGTGCTATTGAGCGATTAATAAAAAATAAATTCTGAAATAATTCAATTCACACACTGTGAGTTCTCCAGCTTTAATGAAGGGCCACCAGCCTTTGGAACGTTTTTGTTGGAAGATAGAGATGTTCTCAGTGGATTCTGTCAGCATTTCCATCTTACAAACTTTAGCTGTTTTAGCTCCACGTGGAAACCCATGCAGGTCCAACTCCACTGAGCCTATGGACACATTGAAATGATTTTCATGCAGTTCTAGGGAGGACGTGATACTTGGTGTAATGTAAGCATGTTAAGCAAAAGCGATAATTACCCAGGAAGTCATCAGAAGAAAGCCTCTCAAAGTCCCACACCTGCATAACAAGGACTGCTGGGACCTTCTGTTCAGTTTTGTCCAGAGAGAGGATGCTTTCTCGCTTTTGTACCACCACCACTTTTTCAGCCGGCAGGTAGTTAAAGGGGAACACAAAGCGCCAGTTGAAGTTACCTTCTCCAGTCAGAGAATTGTAATGGACATCAGTTTCCTGGCTGTCATCTTCAAGCCCCTTTAACCACCTGGAACAAAATCATGAAATTCACCAAAATTTACTGTTAACTGATGTTCTTTGCTAAGAAAATGTAAACAACATTCTTTTTTTAGAAAACTTCTTTTGCAATTTCTATACCACAATTTGAAAGACTTTTAAATGTTTTAGAAAGAACCCTTATGTTCACCAAAACTGCATGTATGTGGTCAAAAACAGACTAAAGAGTAGTATTGTGAAACATAATTAAAATTTAAAATAACTTTTCCGGTTTAATATTTTTTTGGGGGGGTGAACCATCCCTTTAATATTTTTGTGGAACTTTCTCAGGATTCTTTGAACAATTCAGTACATTCTCGCTGAATAAAAGTTTTAATTTCTGACTGACCCCAAACTTTTGAATGGTAGTACAAATTACAGGGTTCTTACACCTTTTCCAACTTCAAATTCCAGCACTTTTCAAGCACTTTCAAGGTGCATTTTTATGCTT
>JAUCMS010000153.1:5064708-5081807 GCA_032357445.1 Enteromius radiatus | reverse complement strand
GGGCATGCAAGGACCGAGCCGGACGCCGAGCTCTAGCCCTAGCTAGGGTTCAAGCCTCTAGGGTTCGGTGTCCACCGGCTTGGCAGCACGCCAAATCTGCTAAACTTTACCCTTTCTTGATTATAAAGAAGCGCGAACTCTTGAAATGAAATGGTTGCAAACACACAAATGCAAATGGTTTTAACAACTGTCAGCTAAACTAGAGAGCAATGCGATGTACCTTCATAAGAATGGTAATGAAGTGGTTACCCATCTTGTGTATTTAACATACAGACCATAAGTCAGTTCAGTTAAGTTCACCTCAATTCTGTACTTGCAGAGCACAGGTCGAATGTATGAAGGTACTGGGATAACCCCTCCATCTGGCTCATCTAAATCAGGAAGTGTGTGTTCTCCAGACTTTGAGATCTACAGGATCATGAGACAAGACAAGTATAGACAATTACATATTATAAATGTTAGTAAAACATAAAAATAACTCGTTATTATTCATAGCAGTAGTAGATGTAATAGTAATATTAATAAATACAGATTCAACCACATCTGTATTGTAAAAGCAAGTCGCGATACTTCATTACTAGTGATTATCGTCGATTTGATTACAAAGATTCTACTGAAACTGAGCTGATCTAGAAAATGACATTTCTGCATTGAATAATGAAATGCCTTTAGCTGAAAGTTTTGTGTTTAATCTTGTCATTATACATTACTGACACTATATAAATCAATAATAAGCTAATAGACTGATGTAAGATCGAACCTGAATGAGTTCAAATGCTCCCAGTATGTCTCCTCCTGACAGACTACCACAGAACAGAGGGCTGTACTGCAGCTGAGGAGGGGAGTATTGCTCATCTGACAGTCTGACTACAGGAACAGCCACTGTCGATCCCAGGTACTCTATACCCTGGAGAATGCAATAAACCATCAAAATATTTAAGACAGATATTTCTAAGAGGAAGAGAAACAATATAGTGAATATATTTTCCTCACCACTGCATCATCATCATACACTTCAATCACAACAAGTGGTGGCTCCTGGACTATTTCATAAAGTCCTCCATACAGGAACACATTATTTATCAGGATCAGCTGATTCCATGTGGGAGTCAATGTTTGCTTGATGATCTAAAAACAATTACAATATGAACAAACATCAATTACCTTTTCACATAATAAGATCATTTGCTTTGTGGTAATTATATATTTTGTGACTAATTATCAGGTGTGTATATATAAAATAGGTACTTCTGTATAGATTTTTAGGTTTTAATATCTTTATTTTTTTTGGTGCAAATACTGTACATCAAAGTAACTTTATCATTGAAGACCAGCAATAATAATTTTCATTTTGATTACATAATAATGGCAATATATACATGTCAAAGTTAAGCTATGGGAAGAACTAGAATGTAATGTCCGTAAGTAGTGGCAATTATTCAGGAGGCTTGGAGTAATATATCTAGTCAACGTTTGAATAAACTGACAGTTCAGATGCCCAGATTATGAAGAGCTGTAATAGTAGCTAATGCTGGATATTTTGATGAATTGAAAATTTAAGCATTTTCTATGTATAAACTGTTTATGCAATAAAATGTTTTCGTAGTTTGTGTTGTCACTTATCAGTGCAAAATGATCACAAATTTAAAAGGATTCATGCCTAATATTGTCCAAATGCCATTTTTCTAAGATGTTTCCAAACTTTTGGAGGGCAGTGTTTATGTTTATATATTAGGGGTGGAAGTATACATATATTTGTACTAAACTGTCACGGTACAGACATCTTGGTTCGGTGCATACAGGCTTACGACGAATACAGGCAATTTCCCCCCAAGCCTGCAGCAATGCAACGCTGTTTGACAACTGCCAGCAGAAGAACAGTGAACACCGTAACTTGCGTCATGCTGATGTTTGTTGTAATGCTGGAACTGGTGTGTGTGTGTGTGTGTGTGTGCACGCGAGCGCATGCCTACGCAATCACTTGAGCTGTATCTTTACCAGCAAAATGAATGTTGAACACTTATTGTCTTAATAATGCACCACTGTATAAAGGCTGCTTTTATTTGTGTACACTCATAATGAAAACAGGCTTTTATAATAAATAAAGAATACAGAGAGGACATTGCTTTCTACCATTTGAGTTTCCTTTCGGTGAAAAAATTAAGCATATCACAAAAATGAGCGGAAACTCATATATAGACTACGTCACCTGTCGTTTTTTTTTTTTTTGTGGCAGTTTTTATTTCCTGTTAACTAAATCAAATATATTTAATGAATTTATTCCTTGTATGTATATGTACTGTAGATTATATAACACTATAATGTAACATAATATTTAGTATTTTCACATCTAGGTGGAAAAAAATGTATTTGTACTACTGTCTGTTCAAACTAAATGAAAAGAAACTGAGCATAGTATATTTGTTGTTGTTTTTTTCTCAGTTTTACCGAACCGTAGCATCTGTGTATCATGCCACCCCTAATATATACTAGACATATTGCTACAGTATTTGCTATTCACTTTTGCTCATTTAAACTCAACAATAATAAATGATTATTCTAATATAGAATACACTTGTGCAGTTAGCTGCATCATTGGATTTTTGTCAAGAATATCATCACAGAAACTCATGCTTACTCCAGTGCTTTGGCTATTGGACAGAAAAGACACCCAGGCAAAGGGGTCTGAGAGGCCAGTGTTGTCTGCTGCAATTAAACCACGGGCCTGGTACATATGAGCCCTCAGCTGGAACAAGTGCTGCTCTGCAAGCCAACAACAAACATGTTCAAACAGCAAGACAACATGCAAATCAGTGTCTTACAGATAATATGAAAGATACCGAAAAAACAACGACACATTCAGCAGAGAAGTCTTGCCTGTGTAAAGTAAATAATCAGGAGGAGGGCCAGTCCTTTCCGCAGATGAGACGCCTTCCAGTTCAAAGCCTGATGGGAGATTGTCCAACATGTGGTATGAATCTCTGCTAGTTCCCAGCCATAAATACACATCGAGTTTACCCTGGACTGTCCATCCTGGTCCACGCTTCCCTGGAGGCTGAAAGACACATTTCCTTTTAACTGTTACAGGAGAAGTGCAAAAGGTATTTAGCATTTGTCAACGTTCTACTTGATTTCAGAGTTCGGACCTTGAGGAACAGGGTCTTGATCTTCCCACAGTCTCTGCCTCTCTGCTCTGGGCTTTGTGAGAAGAGCAGGTGGCGGGCAGGGATTCTGGCATATGCCAGACGCTTGTTGTTACTGACCAGACACACAAACACATCTGGTAAAGTGTGTTGAGGCTGAGAAAGGCATGAGATGAAGATAAATATTAGCAATGATGAAGACTTACATTTTACGTACGAGAGTTGGATGTGCATATAACAATGACACAAAATCACAACCTCTTCCACAAGGAATCTTAGTTTCTTTTTAATTCTCTGGGTTTCCAAGATCATCTCTTTGACAGTCAATGATCTCCTCTTGGGCTCAAGAAGTGCTCCTGCTACTTCTGTCATACTCTCCTGTAGAGCAGCAAAGAAAACCAAAGACTAGTCAAATATATAAACACCACAAGTCAAACGTTTAAATACACCTCACAGAATTTATGTTCTTTTGATCCTATACACTTCTTTAAATAGAACCTACAAATTACATTTCTTTACAAATGTTATATTTTGGTTGTGAAAAGAATGGGTTGAACTAGACTGCAGAGGAAAAGCAGCAATCACAGTCATACAAGAACAGTAAAAAAAACAACAAAGGAGGGTTAGTCTGACATTTTACAGGCAGATGTTTTTAAAAATGAGAGGATGCACAGAAAAGACCCACCAGCTCCTGTTTGCACAGAGTGAGCCTCTTTTTGTCCAGTAAGGTCAAGTTGCTTCCCTTCACCTTCTTTTCAGCAAAAGCAATAAACTCACTGCAGTAAACATACCATTACATCCACATTACATCCAGCAAAAACAAAATTAGGACAGTTTTAGAAGAAGTACATTAAAGGCATAGGTCACCCACAAATTAAAATTCTATCATTGTGTTCTCATGTTTTTCCATAAGTGTATGTTTCTTCTGTGGAACACAAAATAAGAATGTCCCAATTGTTTTGTCCATACAATGAAAGTGGGGTCCAAAACAATACTGGACCCTAAAGAGAGTCATTGTAAATAGACTAAAAAAATAAATAAATGGACTGTGGACAAAAACAACTGAAAAGGGTGAGTAAATTATGACAGATATATACAGCTCACAAATAATACATTTTCCATTAAATGAAACACCTGGTTTTTCTATTAAAAAAATGTAACTTTCAAAATGCAGAACTGTGAAACAAAAGTGAAAACTAACACAACAGTGACACCTATTGGGTGTTTTTCACCCTGTCATATTGTTAGGTATTTGAACATGAAACTTTATATGATGACATTTATATATGACCCTATTAATAGTGAAGAGCTTTTGTTTCAGTATTACTGAATATCTCCACTAACTCCCTATGGTCATTAGACTCACCTGGCATCTCTTCTAAATTCCCGAAGAACATGATGCATGAGAGTTCCAGCTTCTGGAGACAGCATTTTATCCAATTCTGCCACCTTAGTGACTCCTTCCTCCTAATAAACAGTAAATAACAAGAATCACATGAACTACTAGCTGATTGCGTGGTAATGTGATAAAACCCTACTGGGTTGAGGGTTCACATCACATACAAACATCAGAGCAATTGTGTCCAGCATGTTGGCGTGATGGAGTCGGTACGCTCGATCCTCCCAGCTGCTATAAATATACACACAGGGCTTCTGCGCTCCAATGGGCAAGTGCATATAGTGCCTGCACAAACAAGAGTATTTGTCCGGTCATGACTGAGGTATTTTCTATTATTTAATGAAGGTATAAACTTCTGTTGTAAGCACCTCTGGGCATCTCCAAAAAGAGGTCTGTCTGGTGTTATAGTAGATTTGCACGGCATTGTTGCTGCAGTGTCCAGTAGAGGAGTGGTCACTGACACATCTTCAAACTTTTTCTTTGAAGGAGTTGGTGCAGTACCATCAATTAAGTTCCCAAAATTACCTGAATAATCAAGCACATGTTTAAAGGAGTCATTAATTGTATAATCATGTTATTGTTAGTTCTTCAAGTATTTAAGAAAATTACTAAAAAAGTAAATTCACGAGTTTCAGACCCTATAAGTGTCAAGTATGTTGCCGAATGTAAATCCTGTTATGTTTACCAATGGTGAACTCAAGGCTGACAGGTCTATCACCGATTCTTCGGTCAATCATGGAGGCCTCAAACACACAGCCAAAGAGCAGGAAGGTTTCCATGTCTTCATCATTTATCTAAACAAAAGTTAAACAATGGTTTTATAAATATAATGTAAATATTAGTGTAATGGAAAGAAAAAGAGGGGGAAATGTTTAAAAAGAGTAGAGAAAAAATACCCTCACCTTCTGTGGGGGCTCCACTGGCATCACCTCAGGCCCTATAGCCTTGGACTTCTCTTCCTCTCCTCCGGTTCCAGTCCCAGTTTTGGTATCTTTCGCCCCTGCTTTTCCTCCCTTGCTATCTTTCAGACTGATTTTTGAGAGCAGAGATTTAGAGTCAGAAGCACCTCCAGACAGGATCTCCACACTCAGCTCTATGTAAACCCTGCCTCTGTAGGACACCCCCTCTCCAACTCCCTCGTTCAGCTCCTGGCTGTCGTCCACCAATGTAGAATTACGAAGTGAACCATAGAGATTGATCCATGCTGGTCCGAATGTGGGTAGGAAACCTTGAGAAGATTCAATGGAATATTCAATTATAGTATGCTGTCCAAATAGTTTTGTGGCCACTATAATTCAAGGCATCATCATTATTTTAGCAATGTAATTAAATGGCGAACCATTATCTCCATCATTGTCATTTGAGATGGTGTGTAGATCAATATAATGAGTCCCAATGGCCACATCATTCATGCTTCCCTCATCCAGAACCCGAATCTTCAGTCTCTGACACAGTGGAGGAAACATCTCCTTAAACACCACCTGCTCGTTCCACACTGGGTCTGCTGTGCTCTTCTGAGTAGATGTCCTGCCCTTTCAAGCAGGAAATAAAGAACACAAGTATCACATTTATACATTGCTATACAACCACAGCCACTAACCAGTATATCCTAATACTTACCATAACACTAAAATAACAAACAAATCACCAAAAAACACTGACCGTTCATGCAAGCTGCATTCTTAAAGAGAATAAAAGTAAGTCGCATGAAAGTTTAACTTTAAAGGGTTACTTCACCCAACAATTTGTCATTAATTACTCACCCTCATGTTGTTCCAAACCCTTAAGACCCCTGTTCATCTTCGGAACACAAATTAAAATACTTTTGACATCAGAGAGCCATCTGTCCCTCCATAGACAGCAATGCAACTGAAATTATCCAGATGCACAAAAGTACCAAAAACAACGGTAAATAAACGTCCACGTAACATCAATCGATCAACCTCACTTTTGCGATGATACGAGAATACGTTTTTGCGCAAATAAAACAACAAATAACATAATTTACTCTTCTCCCATGACTTACGTCTTCCGCCATTTTAGAGAGTATCTCAACTCGCCGCATACGCAAGTTTTAACATATTTGACGTGATCAGCCTCGTTTACATCCGAGTGAAAGCACGCGCATGTGTGTGTGATCTGCGGCTAGCAGCAATATTCTCTATAATGACAGAGGACGTAAATTATAGGAGATGAACGGTTGAGTATATGATGTTACTTTTGTTTTATTTGCACAAAAAAGTATTCTTGTATCGCGCAAAATTGAAGTTGAGTCACTGATGTCACATGGACTTTTTACCAGTGTTTTTACCACGTTTCTGGACCTGGGATCATTTGTTGTATTACTGCCTGTGGAGGAACAGATGGCTCTCTGATATCATCAAAGATATCTTAATTTGTGTTCCGAAGATGGTCCTATGGGTTTGGAACGACACGAGGGTGTATTCGTCCTGTTTGTTGTTGTTGTTGTTGTTTTTTTTATCTTAACGTGTCCTTATAACAAATCATCATAATCTAATTATTACTTGACAAACTTTATAATATATATATATATATATATATATATAAACGATAAAGCAGTTTAACAAAAACTTGAAGCATTATATTACTAAAACTGATTCCGCACAGACATATTTAAAATAAAACTAATAAAAAAAATTCCAAAAACACACAACAAAACTACTAAACCTAAATTAAAGTTAAAAACAAAAATAAATATTATATTCATATGTAAATAATACCATAGAACACACTGAGGGTGAGCAATAATGACAGAATCTTTTCATTTTTGGTTAACTATACCTTTAAGTGTGTTTGTTTTGTAATTAGCACTGAATTGTGAACTTACAACTTGCCCGAAGAATGACACCTCTACATAAGGGTCTATGAGGGCTGTCGTGTCTCCAACAAAGGCTTTGGTCACGTTGGCCATAATACTGGAGTTCATCCTGGGAAGACCTTCTGCGCGGTACACTATCACGTAAAACCGAGCCCACGGCCGTTCAGGGTTTAAGCCTTCGGGAAGCAGGAGGTGTCTGGAGGAGGACAAAGGTTTTCAGTATCACTTTCATGAGACACCAAGGAAAGTCACTGAATTAATCTTTTTTTAATTGTCTGATACCTAAAGCAACAAAGCATATACTAAATTATAAATAGTTTCTTAGATATCTGCCACCATGGCTGATACCTACTATTTTAAATAACAATATTTAAAATAGTAGGAGATAAGATATATATATTACATTCAATCTTTAGTATGCAAACTAAACAAACTGAGATCTTACTTTTCTATCTGTTCTTCAGCATCACTGAACTTCTGGGATGGTGCTGCAACATCTCCCTTTCCTGACACGCTGATATCACATTTCAGGTGACCTTTCACCCCTGTGCGGATGTCAGCAGGGTCTGTGAGCGTGGCCCACTTATTGATGAACTGATGGCCTGGCACAGCAAGGCAAGATTTAGTGTTATTTTACAAGTAGCAAAACATAATAATCCAAAAGAAAAAGAAAACTCTAGTTAAGGAAAAGACTGCAAACCAAGTGTTTACCAGGCTGGGAGTAAACTGTCCCGACATCAATCTTGAAGGTTCCCACACAGAAGCTCTTCATGATCTTTGAGTGCATGACCTTGAGAGAAATGCACTAATGTAAGCATTGCAGGTTACAATCAAGAAAAACAATGTGTTTAGCCCAAGTACTTACAGATAGTTTGATGACTCTGTCAAAAAAGATGTCTTGATTGCAAAAGAAGTCAAACACAAAATACTGTTGGGATGAGAGGAACTATTATTATATTGTTGCTGTTAATACCATTATCAGAGAGTGTCCATCAAAGCCAGCACGATCACCTCATTGTAAAAGGGAGCGTTGGTTCCTTCTTTCACAGAGGTTTGCTTTTTCTCATCTCCAATTTCAATCACGACACTAGGGTCTATGTTGTCCCCGACTAGCTGCCTAGCTTCTGTTATATTGATGGAGATCTTAGGAAGAACAGATATTGACTTTCAACATTAAGAATATCAGCTATATCATGTCTAAACAAGAAATAACTTCAACTTTACACTCAATTCTACCTGGAAATGTTGTGGTTTGCTTTCACCTTCCAAGATCTTGACCACAGGTTTACACCTTGTAAGTCAGAAAAAGTAAAAACATGAATATGCTGTACATAAGCTACAAGAAATAACACTTTACACTGTGTAAAGTTTTGACAGAAAAATAAAAAGTGCCTCTTAGCATAAACCGTCTCTCTGAGGGAAGCAGGTGCAGAGGTGGACGCTTCTGAGAGTCCAGGCTGGGGTACGTCTACAACATCTGGATCATCAGGATTAGTTTCAGGCTCGGCGTCTAAAACGTACAGATTAATCCAGCTCAGTCAGAACTGGTTTACAAGCATTTTAAATCTTTATAAGGCTGCCGTATGTCTGAATTTATGGATTTGAATGTCTCTGTCAACAAAACCATGCAGTTAATCCTCACGAAATACTCTACATCTTTACTTATGGAACAGTGTTTGCTTTCATGGTCTTACCTAGAGCATTTTTGTTTGCGATTACAACACCCTTGTGTCCTTTCCTGTGTTTCTTCTTCACTTTTATTCCAAACATTTTGCTGCAGAAACACATTGGAATATAAAGAACACCTCTCAGTAGTTTTTTACCCCCGTTTTTGTCTCTTTCACATAATTTACTTGAGGACCCCTAGTAGTTAAAATTAGACTAGTGTGCGCATGAAACACAGAAAGCCCAATATTAGCACTGATAATACTGAGAAAGTTGGGCTATTCTATTTAGATAAAAAAAAACAAAAAAAAAAACAAGGTTTCGGATAAAAGCATCTGCTCAATGATAATTTAGATATCAACCATTAATGCAATCTGTGCCATTCAGAGAACCAATAATGTAGTAAAACCGCTTTCTGAAGAAATGTGGTTCTCAGGAGAGCTTACCATTGTGCCGCGGTGCTGTCTTTATCTCGGTCCATTCTCTTTTAGGAAGAATTAATTCAAGAGAAAATATCCCGTGACTATAACTCAGTCCATCCAGCGAGACAGTGAGTGTGCTTCCTCCCCAAACGTCTGTTTGACTTTCTGTTGCCCGAACGATTGCATTACAAACAAGGGTGGAAGATTGTGGCATGTGTGTTTTTAGGAAACCCAATTGAGGCCATATACAACATTTAAAGTGCAAAATTAAATAATTATCAAGTTCATCAAACACTCCACGGCCAAAAAATACAGATAGGAATCTTGCATGTATTGTTTAATATTCTTCATAGTTCTGCAGTAAATAATGCATTTTAAGAAATGTGAATCTGTTGTTTTTTTTAAGTGTGCACTCAAACATTGCCCCTTATCAGAATGAAAGTATGACTGAGGCCATAAAATTTGACACATGGCATTCGAGCTTCTCCGTCTGGACTTTGGTGGTACCACTTTACAGTAAGCTTCTACACATTAATTAATGTGTATAAAGGAGCCAAACAAACAATTTTACAGTTTATATTAAACTCTGTTAACAAGATTAATTGCACATAAAGTAGCTTAATGTTAAGCGTATGCTGTTAAGTGTTATATTAGTAGTCTATATGCAGTGCTGGGAAAAAAATTAAAATAATTAGAACCCTGTCCAAAACACAATAGAAAATGTAATGGATTCAATGGTTATAATGGGAATTGAATTGGATTTAAAGTAAAGTATATAATGGTGTCTACTGGTATGTGATGGATTCTATTGGTGGCAAGTTCAATCCTACTGGAAAAATGCCCAAAACACACTGCAAAAAAGGAATTTTGTAATGGTTTTACAGGAAAACGTTAATGGTATTTTATTAAAAACCATTAGAATTTCTGAGATGGTTTCTTTTTTTTAGCAGGGAGATTTAAAATCATAACAATAAATAGTTTAATATCAAATTCAAAGTGAAATCTTTACATAGCTATGACAGGAAATACTACAATGCTTTGGAAAAAACAGTCAATCTTAAAGCTTAAAATAAAGCATATACATAAACCCAAATAGAAAAAAAAATATTTTCAAATAAGCATGTGTCCTAAACTCCTGAAACTGGTGTCTCATATTTTAAAGCAGTCTGTGCAATTTGGAGGGGAAAAAATATATAATTTGTATGTTTGTGAATCATCAAACATACAAATTGTTTTTGTAATCAAATTGCGCAACATGTAACCAGTTAATCCCCAACACTGCCTATGATTGCTGTTAGTACATGTTAACTTTTGCCTTGGGTAATGTTAACTTGTGCAGACTTATTATAAAGTGTTTAGTTTAATTTTATTTGAACAGCATTAGTTTGTTCACAGTTTCTTAAGGCATGTGACTGACATACAGTAGTTTTGTGGATTAAGTGCTTCAAAACCTTAGTCAGTGTTTGAGATATTTAACGTCTAAGGTGCTAGCTACATACTGAAATAATGTTAAGTCTTGAAACTGGTCTGAAGCGCAAATTATGCAAATTAAGTTGTTAAACTCCTACTTAGCATGACACTGTTTGCTAACAGCGAAAAGCAGGATGTACAAGGATACACCTCTGGTAAATATATGCAGCGACAACTCAAACATTGAACTCTGTATTTGCCATCGACAGGCTGAATTATTTATTTTCTCGTAGTGAAACATTGTAAAAAACAAATGTCACAAATAATATTTAAAAATACGTACAAATTATGCTTATTATATATTTATAGAGGACGTTGATGCAATTCAGAAATGCTGTTATAGTTTGATGCTTATAATTTTAAGTTTTTCACCCAGGCAACTTTTTCTTTATCAAAACAAATAACACAGTACAATCACTGAATAAAATATTTTGTATGTGGTAGGAAAAATTTACATTTGTGCAATATAACATTGAGAGTATGAAAAAATAACTGAAGGAACACTTCAGTTATATGACTAAATAAATAACACGATTATCTATTTATTTACAATAAAAGGATCGGGGTCTAGAAGGTTTATAACAAAATTGTTATTAAAAAAAGAAGATTTTTGCAAAGAGGGTTAGCATTTTTACACACTATGTGACAAAATATCACATTTCAAATAATTCTATGATAATTCTTTAATAAATTATACAAATATACAAGTTAAATTGCAAAATAAGATTAAACAAGTGATACATAAAATCCCAAAGTGCCAGCAACAATAAAAATATGTACACATTCTATCTTCGAACATTCATCTTCATGGTTGGCTCATGGTTTGCTTTAGGACAAAGTTCTGGAAAATTCAAGAAAAAAAGCATCATTCCTTTAATCTTCTTTAACAAATGGCTTGCAGTACCACTTGGTCTGCACTATTGTCCATGCATATTTTTAGTCACAATTATAGAAACAGCCTTCCTCTTCTGGAACAAATATTTGTTTGGAAGATGTCTCCAAAGGCTTAAATAGCCCATGTACTCCAAAGCAAACATTATAATGTACTTTCCATTCTATGACACTATAGTTTTCAAAAGGTACTAATACATAACATATAGGTACTAACATTAGCACCCTTAAAATGTAACAAAAGGGTTGACAGCTTATGCACTTTTTTTTCCCAGAAATGTTTGCAGAAATGGAGGGATGGCTTATCTGAGAGATAGAAAAACTGGCAGCAGTCTGCCTACCTCGTATGATATGAAATGAGGATGACGGTGGAGAGGGAGCCCTCCACTGGTGTTAAGAGAAAAGTGCTTCAACGCCCGCAGGAGTCAAGACCAGTGCCTGAAGCAAATCCGAGAGCGAGACGATTCCCATCACCACATCCTCTGTGTCCACCAGCACTAGACGGTGAACCTGACAGAAACCGCATAAAGAGCGTTGCTCAGTGTATTTAAACGATGCAAATGAAAACAAGCCATCAGTTCTGGAAGGCTATAATATAAAACTAACTATTTGTTCTACTACCTCAGCCTCAGCGATCCGATCAATGATGGTTTCGAGGGTCTCGTGAGGGTAACACTTCAGCACCCCCTCAATACAGCACCAGCGGCTCTGAATGACCTCCTGCATCGTCATGTTCAGGTTGTTGTACCTTTTCTGTGCAGCCAAATTCTGTTTATGTAAATGCAGATGACTCTTTAAACTTTGCTTGGTACGTATGAAAGTTATTTGCTGTAACATAATCATGGAAAAAAGGGGCTAGGATGTTAGTCTACGTACAATGACATCAAATCTGGAGTAAAGTGCCACCGCTTTGCCTAAAGAGAAAGAAAAATATCAGAAGCCACACTGAAGACCTTTAGAAGTTGAAGATATGTATTAAGAAAGCAGAAAAACTAAAGCAAACAGCCGTACTCAGTACCTTGCTCGTTGATGACGGGGAGGGCTGAGACCCGTCGCTCTACAAATATTGATAAAGCATCATAAACGGTTTCTGTCTCCCTGATAGTTGCAATGCTCTTGAATGTTCCAATCTTCACTTCCTCAATCCGCTTCTGTAAGAATTGTGGCTTTGGGATCATCGAACCCTGAGATTTTGAGAGTCAGAATAAGCATTTCTCATGGCAAATCATAAACGTTTTGTGTATAAAATCTGTTTATGCCCCACTGGTGTTTTGGTTTTAGATGGTGTTCAGGTTGACACTCATGCTTCATTCTATTCTTATAGAAAAACATTTAAAAATCATAATTTTCTGTATGTATATTGTGGTGCGAATGATGTGGCCATACCAGAAATAGCTATGCTTTTTTATGAGATCGAGTTATGTTTTGCTAGCTGTTATGGCAGTTGTTTTAAAAGTGTACTGACACCTGTTAATATGCAGCATTACACAAATTGCAGACAGCCATTAACTTAAGCTAAAATGTTAAAACGGCTGTTATGAATGGTGGTGATATCAAAAAAGTACAACATAAAAGCTCTTACAAAGATGTGTAAGAACTTGAGGATGCGTTTATGGGTGAGTATGTGGAGGACGTTCCCTGATTCTGGATCTATGACGGGTAGTCTGTGAATCTTGTTCTTCAGCAAGGAATAAATGGCTTCGAAGAGGCTGCCAACAGGAAACACAACTCTCTGTCACTGGAAAGATAAAAGAAAAAGGACAAACAAAGTGCTGTAGAGGTCCTGCTTTACCTGGAGTCAGGTGTGATGCTGATCAGGGAGTTGAGAGAATACTGTAGGTAGACCTCTGAAAGAGGGAACAAATACAGCTACTACTTTAAGACATCTTACCATGCGTGGGGAATTACATATTTATCCTCAAAACTATACACAATCACCTCGCCATGTCTCAATCTTGTGTTCCTCCAGCTCATAGATCTGAACCTAAAATAAAAAAAAAAGTACATGATCTTCGTTTACATCAGATATCTAATTCTGGATAGATTAATAAGGCTACCATTCAAATGCTTGTAGTCTCTTATGTTTGTCAAGGCTGAATTATTTATCATTCTATTTATTATATATAAGTGCCCCTATCATGGATTTTTTTGAAAACGACCTTTCATGCAGTGTGTAACACAGCTCTAAATGAATGAAAACAAAGTCTGAAATCTGTAAGGGTACAAGTTATTGTCTCTCAAAAGAAAGAGTTGACTTCCAAGTACGCAATTTATGACGAGTACAACATTTTGGAGAATATTAACTGAACACACTGTGTACACTGTTCTGTGTCAGCCTCGCCACAAGGATACACTGCTTTTGTTTAAATCAACGCATAAGTGTACGTAGAAAACATATCGGGATGACAGAAGTCATTATTTTTATATTCTTTGCATACAAAAATTATTCTTGTTGCTTCACGACATTCAGATTAACTTACTGATGGCCAGTATTTTTACTTTTCTGGACCTTGAGAGTGTTATTTACCTGGGACAGACACAAGCCTCCCGGTTTTCATATCAAATCTGTAAAATGTCAATTTGGGGTGTAGTTTCCCTTTAACTTTCATACTGATCTGAATGAAAAAGCTAATTCATTCTTTGCCACTAGGTGCCGATTTTGAAGTGTTAAAAGCTCACAAGCTGCTTTAAAATGGACCAATCACTGTAGAATTGGTGTCACGGAAAAGAGGGGTTTTGAAAAAATTAATTATTGAACAAATCATTGGGAGCTGTTGAACACATAAGGTAGAAATTAATTCATTTTATAAGAAAATGAAAGTGTTTGACCATGAATGCCTGTTATTTGGGATTCAGTAAAAAAATATATGAACCTTTCACAACCCCATAATAGGGGAACTTTATTAAATATACAGTATAACAGCAATACTGTGAGAATTTATTACAATAGATGTATTCTATTCTGATCAGTCCTTTGATCTCAAAGCATTTGTTATTCTAGTCTTCAGTGTCACATGATCCTTCAGAAATCATTCTAATATGTTAATTTGCTGCTAAAGAAACATTTCCTATTATTATCAATATTATAAAAAGTTGTGCTGTGATAATACATTTTTCAGGATTACCATGGGAGATCTGTAGTAACGATGGAGGATGTTGATAAAGTCTGTAATGGTGAGCATCCCTGCAAAATGAAAACAAACACGATCACTCAGCTTTAAACTGAATTCAACTTTAAATTTAGATTCAGCAATTAATTCATACAATCTGATCTGAAACGGACTTGACAGTGCTGCATGTAAATAAAGTCACTAAGCATTACAGTTTAAAATTAAAAAGTATCAAGAGGCCTACATAAGCATAAACATACTAACTCTCACTATGCACTGAAACAGAAACACACTCCTGTGCCCGAGCTTCCTTTCAGTAGGAGGATATGCTTTCTCATTAGCATGGCTATTATTACTCCCAGAGAAGGTTCAGGGGATTAGAGCTCTACCCTGCCATTTCCCACCAGATACCTCGGCCCAGAAGCCACACTAAACTTAGAAGCTGGCACCGATGGAGAGGACGGGTGCTGAGAATGATCGGTCAATAATAGTCTCAGACGCTGACACTGAGACTGCTACAAATCAAAGCTGTGTCAGCGGACACACAGATAGTATGCATGGTGCATACTCGCTTGTATACCACTATTCCAATGTTTGGGGTCGGTAACGCCTTACATTTTTTGAAAAAGGGTTAATTATGTTCACCAAGGCTGCATCTATCTGATCAAAAAATAAGAGACAGTAAAAAAATATAATTGGAAATAAGCATTATCTTTTAACACACATTTTAATTAGTTTTTTTTCTGTGATGGCAAGAATAGCTGAACTGTCAGCAGTCGTTACATGCTCTTTCAGAAATAATTTTTACTCAAAAGCATCAAAACATCAGTCAAGAGCAGTTTATGTGATAAAGAAACAGATTCAAGTAAATCCCTCTGGGAGCTGACATTTAATGTCATTCATTATATAAGCTGAATCAAAACTCAAAATGGTTATGGCTGGCATGCGCTAAGCGTTTTAGCATATGTGAATCATGCTTGCTTTTCCTAATATGGGTTTATGGGTGAAGATGTTGTAGTGACATTATAAGATTTCAGTAATCTGATGCAGGCTTGCAGCTGAGCAACCACACTTCAACAGACTCAGCAGATCCCCAACGTTTGCTTACCTACAAAACACTGCAGCTTGTTATCCCATAAAGGTGCCGCTCTGACCCCATTTGCAACCAGTGCAAAGAATGCTTTTTTCACCTGTCACATATTTCAGGGTTTATGTGTTGAACATCTTAAATGAGGATATTTTTCATGTGAATCGGTCTACTAAAACACTGTAGTAAGCACAAAAGCACACCTGCAGTGTTGTATCAAAGATGACCAGTTTGGAGCTTGTTGGAATGGCATCGTAGCAGCAGTGACTCATGAAGAACTTGGCATACACGTCTGAGTCAGGGTCCCGGAGAGGCTCTTGAGAGGGACACAAAGAGGGAGACCCCTGCTGCATGTCGGTCAGTCTGCAGCTATAACTGTATGTACCCTACTGCTCAAACATCACAACTGCACTCCAACTCGACTTTTTTTTTTGCAGTTTCATCAAGTTAAGCACTCTTATTATGGCATCAGAGAGGTAAAACAGATGTAAAAGTCCCTGGTAAGCGCTCTCTCACTTTCTATTGAACTAATAGAGCAACCTAATTGGAGGGGGAAAAATTGTAAAAGTGACTCCTTGTGCCCTGGGCTTTATATTACACACTCAGAAGTCATCATAGATGGGCAAACTTCAATTATAGTGAAAAGGAACTACAACAAATATATTTTTGTGCTCGCATTTGCTCCAACAGCAACAGACATTCATACACATAGGTATATATATATATATATATATATATATACACACACACAGATACATAAGAAGGAATTGTTAGATTTATAATGTTAATAACTCTGGAAATACATCATTACATGCTGTGAAAATAGTGAATTTGGTCAAATTTGTAAATGATATATTTCTGGTATAGCAAGGTAATTTTTAAAATAAGTACAGATTCTTTTACCCACAAAACTGCTTTCACTTTTTAACTTTAATAATCATTATAATAAATTGTAAACATAAAACCTTATAGCAAGTTGCAGTTTAAGAAATGTTGGGTAACACTTTATAATAACGTTCAGTTGCAAGGCATTCATAAGTGATTAGTAAATGATCAACTAATCATTTACAAAA
>JAUCMS010000153.1:5029399-5047376 GCA_032357445.1 Enteromius radiatus | reverse complement strand
GCTACACATATTTATTGGATGGAAATCCTGCCTTCAATTTAATTGAGTTCATCCAATGAATAATTTTTTTGAGTGTAGTTATGCTGCTTCCCTGAGGTTTATATTTTGTAATGTAAAGTTAGACACCTGCATTACAGTCTTGTTGTGGTATTGGTAATTAGGAATTGTAGTTAATATAAACTATAAGGTATGAACATTTGAACACTGTGGTTTCACTTGTTACCCAACCATAAGAAAAATCTGATTGAAAAATAAAACTGTTAAACCTTATAGTTGTACACAGTATCTCTTGTGACAGCTTGACAATCGTTTGTGGTCTTTCCATACAAAATAGGCTACATATACATATATAGAAAAATCGACAGAACATGTTCTATATAATAATTATTTTAAAGCTCTGACCAATTATAAAACTTGAAAAAAAGAAGAATTTGACACCTGATAGATATTTAAAAAAAAATTACTTACCTTCTACAAATTCACATTTTTTATGATAAATTCTTAAGGATATACTAAACAAATCTCCCCAATAAAACAGAGAACAACAGATCCAAGGGAGGTTTTCTGTGGTAAAACTTGAGCCAACTGACTACACTTATCCAGTATCCTCTCGAGTTATTAAGAACTCCTTTACAGAATGAAGTAACCCAGTATCGCCATCTCACATGCACTTAAAATTAAATATGCATTGTGACAAACCACCTGCAATTCAAACTCTCAGCAGGTCACCATGATGCTCTGCCCTTAGACACACACACACACACACACACACACACAGTGAACTAAGCAAACACAGCTGGTAACAACACACATTTTGTAAACATATCACATACTTTAAGCTCTGCAATACCTTTTAGTCTGAATCAAGGATGAAACTGTACCATTTCAGCGACCCTCATGAAATCACAATGCTGTGCGGTAAGATTCTCAGGTGAGAGAAGGCTCGATCAGATCTTTTCTTCAATGAGCCCTAGACTGACATGACACTGGATAGGGTTACATGTACAGAACTAAAGTTGTGGTTACATTACCATGGAAAGACATTTCACACCCACTAACTAGGCCATGGTTGAAGTAGCTACTGTACTTATCTGAGAGCAAACGACAAAATAAATGTTGGTTTATATAGAAATTCGATATAATTCTAATCTAATATCCCATTTACAGTAAAGCACAATAAATATATAAATCAAATAAAATTCATCTTAAGATCAGCAAATTTAAGACACACTGCCAATGTCCTAACAGTATAGAGTAGCTATACAATAAATGCTTCCTAATTAAAATGGAAAAATAGAAGACTGGAGTGAACTTACAAGTACAATTGTTTGCAGATCATGTTCCTAATTAAGTATAATTAATGGCACAGAGGTGTATAATCATGTCAAGATGAAACGTAGACAGTTTGAGAAACTGCACAGTCATGTGTCTAATATGCGGTCATAAAAGATCTATTTAATCTGCCTTGGAATAACAGAAAGAATACTGTTATAATCTATTACGCAATTACTCATCATTAATATAGGCTACAGATCTGTAATTCAGAAACTATGCTCTTACTTGTTGGACAGGGTTACATGTGACGATGTGGAGGTGCCCTAATTTTCAATAAATGAGAAAACAGCGCCACTCTCTGGTGAGATACAAGAACTTCATTGTGTGTGCAATCAAGGAGTTCGTGCTGAATTTCAGACTAAGGATTTTTAAGTTAAACAAAATCTAGTTTTGACGTAATTTCAATTTTTTTGCATATGCGATATGTATACTTATAACAGACATTTATTTATATCTTATGTCAATTTTTATTTTAAATCAACAAAACTTTTTCACTGCATTTTCTCTCTACATTAATTAAGTCCACCAAATCTTTTTTATTTAGGCTATAACCACTGTACTCTCGTTATAAATAGTCTTAAATTACTTGTACTAGTTACTAGTACGTTAAGCAACTGAGAGGTGAAAAATTCTCTAGAAAACTTACATTTTCCGAGAAACATCTTTTAGTTTCATAACCTTCCATAAAATATGTAACCTATCTCAACATGTTAATGCATCCAGATGCAAATACGAGTGGCAGCAGTTTTTAAACAAGTTGTTTTGCCTTAGAATATCTTCGATTTAATCATTTATCATAAAATTTTAAGTCAAAGAATCATTTTATTAATGGGAATACCTGAGAGACAGCTCCATCCTCTTCCCCCACCTCTCTCTCTCTCTCCCTCTCCTCCCTCCTTCCTCTGTTTAACAGCATGTCAGAGCCTGTGGGATGGAGTTAAAGCACATGACTTTCCATCTGGATGCTGCTCTGAGCACCTTTAATAAAGACAGCCGCATCTCTCCAAACTTCACAAGACCCCTGACTGTCCAACACACACCTCCAGCGGAACAAAGCTGTTTTAAAAGTAACTTTCCCGAAAATAGCGACACAAGCCAGGACATCCAAACAGACCTTTATACAGCCAAAGCATGAAGCTCCAGTGCGTTTCTCTTCTCATTTGTGCTTTACTCATTGGCGAGTGCTGCGGGGCTCGTCTGGACCGCTGGGTCCGTACTGGACTTCAGTACCTGAAGCTCAACCTGTGCCGGAGGGTCTCTCTACCGGAGAGCGAGTGCAAGAAGCTGTCCCACCTGCACCTGAGCGGGGTGGTCGTGTACGTGACCGAGCCAGGGTCTGGGAAAGTGCTGGCGATTCTGCCGGACTCATACTCGAGCGGTGCGCTGCAGTCCAAACAGAGCGGCTTCTCTGCGGACGCGAGCACGGAAGATGAGCGCAGGGCGAACGAAGAGCTGTACCCCGGCGCGAGTGCGCATGACGCCGCGCTACTGCTGGACCCCAGCCCCGGCGAGAGCTTCGGACACCCGGTGGTCCTCTTCTATGTGGACTTCAACACAACCAAAAAGAAGTGTGCTCATATGGACGGCATTTATCTGGGTGAGTAGACTGAATGTGCCCAGACTGAGATTTAAACAGAAATGTTTGGCTACTTGAGTAAACTACAAATTATGTTCAAAGCTGTGGCAATCGCGTTACTAAACCTTCACAGCAACACATTTATTACAATTTCTCTATATGCAGCGTATTTTACTCTCGTATACTCTATTAAAAAGTTTTAAGAGTTTATTTGTCCAGCTTGACCCAAAAGAAAGTTAAAAATACATACTACCATGCCGTTCTGAGTGAAAGGAGATAAAGGAGTAAATGTATTCCTTTTAACTTGTAATACTTTTAAAACTAGAATTGAAAAAAAGTGGATGCACTGTCCGTCAATGTTTACATCATGATTTATGAGCTATACTGCATTAATAATAGACCCAAATGTTTCATCGAGTTCTGCACGATCATCATATCTGGAATCAGACAGCTCTCCTTATGTGACTTTTTATACCAGACATGTAAATGTAAGCCAGTCTGCACATACATTTATAGCCGTTTAGACCCTTAGTTCGAACCAAAAGTTTTTTGTTTTTTTTACCAGTGTGATAAAATGTAAAGTGTAAAATATGAAGTGTAAATTGTCTTGGTTAAATGGGTGTTACTCATATTACTGTAGCTTCTATCAGGACACCTTATTAATTATAATGATATTATAATGTCATTATATTTAATTGCCATACTAATTATCATAATAATGTGTATTTACAGCAACTTAAACAGCACAAAATAATTATATATAAGTAATATAAATTACACTGTAACATGAAAACTGTGATGCATAATATGTATTTATTAAAAGATATTTTAAAACTTTTACAGGGGATAAGAAAAAAGTCCTGCAATTTGTTTTATAGAAACATGCAGATGCATGCATCTAAGCTCGAAGATGTTTGAAATACAAAATGTCAATTGATGAACAAGGAATAAACAAATTTTGCTTTATAAAAAGTCAGTTTAGATGTGTTTTTCAACACTTAAGGACAAGTCATCTGCCATTACATGAAGCTGCGTGTGAGATGTGTGTAGTCTGAGAGGTCTGCACGAGGATCTGCTCTTAGGAGCACTCGGGGCACGGACCCCCTGCAGGGAAAGTGGAGGGCAGACGCACGACTGAGCCAAGAGTCATGCATTCACAATAAGAACGGTCAATAATTCATTTCTGACTGAGAGTTCAGTCCTTAACACGGGCTTCAGCTGTGCCCCCCAGTCCAGAAGTCAAGCCATCACCTTTGAACTAAACTGAAAGACACTAGAAAAGTTGATTCTACTATATATTCTCCAACCGTTCTCCAAGTGACTGTTATTGAAGTAAGCATCAGATTGTCTTAAAGTGTCACAGTGACAGCCGATGTACTAATAACATCCAGAAGAAAGTCATTTAATATCTTGACCAGACTATTTGAATATGATTTCATATGGGCTGCAGCTGAGGCAAAAAATGTATGCTGGTAAAGAATCAAGAGATATCCGTATCCTATTATTTGTGTGAAATTCCTGTCTACTGAGAAGCCTTCATCTGGTGAATATTTGATGTGTCCTTCTCTTTTATTGGCTAGGATATCTCAAAATTCTGTGTGTGGGATTAGGGTACTTCTGGAAAAACAAAAAAATGGCAAATGAGTGCTAAAAAAGTACTTTTATTTACAAATGTTATTTTTAAATTCACATAACTAATTTATTTACACAACTTGTTTTTGGAGGTAGTCTCAAGGCTGATGAAAAAATACAGTAAATACTGTAAAATATTTCTTAAAATATTCAATTTGAATATATATCAAACTAATTTATTATTGTGATGCAAATCTTCAGCATCATTATCCTCCAGTTTTTAGTGTCGCATGATTTTCGTATTAATTTATTTTTTGTGTGTGAAAACTGTGATTCTTTGTATTTTCAGGATTCTTTGATTAATCTGCCTTGAGGATGTGGCAATTATGTAAATGTATTTCAATAAACTCTCATCGCATGACAGTTCTTAAAGGCTAAGCGCACATGTCGGGCCTCAAGCCTTCCTCAAATCAAATTGTTTCAAGAAATATTCTTAGTAACTAGAGACAAAATGAAGCTCAGGAAGGGCAATAATGAGCAGGCACATTAGAAATGATAAACAAAAATGCTCTGGTTTACACATGAGCTCAAGGCAGAAGGGCTTGTGTGACTCAGTTCAAATCTGGAACCGTTTTCAAGCCTCGCTGTGTCCAAACCTGACCATCTCATCTGAAGATGTGGTGAGAATCAGAGACCCGGAATGAAAGCTGGGTTTAGCTCTGGCCACATTTAAAATCATCCCGAGTCTCTCTGAATGGGCCTCCGGATACAAGTGACCACAGAGAGAGACTCATTAGGGCTACTGATGCTGTCTTACCCCACATTCCCAAATCACGGCCAGCCAAGGAAACCTTTCATTGTAAGAGGCAATTTTAGCTGTTAAGTGAAATGGATTTATAATGGCTTGTGATTACACCTCCTGCGCTGCTGTCTAATTCAGGCTTCCTCAGTGTGAAACTGATAAAAATTGCTTGGCGTCAGTAGCCCTCTGCTGCAGTCTTGTCTTAAGTGCAGCATGTGCCTGAATGGATAGTTTGGAGTTATGTAGGATTACTGAAGGAATGCATGCTGTTCTGCCCAGTCTGATGCTATGCCTGTTTAAAAGTCATTATTACAGCTTTCCCTGAAAGGATAGGCTCTCTTTGTCACATTCTCAGGGCACAAATTAACATCGCAGGCAGCTCTTATTAAAGCCAGGTGGATGATCACATGACAACGGCAGAGCAATAAACCCTGGACAAACGGCAGCGAAGGATCTTGAACGATCACCAAGCAATAATCCAAAAACATCGCTCTTTATAATGGATTGTCGCTTGGATTCCTTATTGGCACCTGTGGTTCCATGAAAAACCATGCATGGAACATTGCACAGAAAGTTCGTCACAGTCTAAAGAGTCACTTCAGATTATTAAAATGTTCTTCGCACTTAGTTTTTGTGAAACCCATAATGATTCTTTAACAGTACCTTCATTTTTAAAAGCGCAAGCGACTATAAGTAGATTGTGTTCGTACATTAACTGTTTGATGTATATTGTGTATACAGGGGAGGAGTGCTTGACGATGGCTGTGAAGACACGTTGCCAGAACCAGCTTAAGCGGAGGAGGAGTCGGAGCGACCGCATGGTGAGCCGGGCGAGGGCCCGCAGGAGCCCGACGGGCAGAACCAGCCGAGCGGAGCACAGCAGTGGCCTCTGTGAGATTCACTTTCTTCCTCTTGTTGTGGGAGTGAAAGATAGCAACCGAACCCAACGTCTGCACTGTGTAGGTGAGTCAATGAACTGTGGAGTTCAACAGGTTTCATTTTCTCTGGAAGGCAAATCACAAATCACAATTACACACGGTTAAACAAGTTATTTGAATACAGAATAAAAGGAAATCAGACATTTTATATATAAAAGGTGTTGTATCTGTTATATCTGCTTTGACAGATCCCACAATTTAGCAAATTTTAACCATATGCCTCAGCTCCAAAATGCACCCTCCAAAAACATCTTATCCAACCGTTTCTGGTTAAGAATTTCTAATGGCTATTTTTTTTGCTGTCACAGAGACAATTGTCAATTTTTAAGGTCCTTGCACACGGACTGTTTTCATGTATTTGTCATTCTTTCCAGTTAAAATGCTTGTTACGGATAATTTAAAGTTGTGTTTAAGTCATAACACTGAAAATAGCAGTAAAATGCAGTTATTTTGTAATATATTTTGTTATTTTGTAACAGCTCCAAGCAGAACGTTTGAGTTATCTAATAATTAAAACATGCAGTGAACGCAGCAAAGTGGCAAATTCACACAAACCCATTGCAAAATTTTTCCCATTCATGCAGATTCACAAAAATTTGCTGAAGAAACATTATATATTCAGAATTAATGACGTCTTATTTGGGTCTGAAAAAAAAGCATGCTGAAATTCTTTTATCCTGCTCACCTCAAACCTTAATATGGCTGTCGCTGCAGATCATCCAGACTTTGCCAGATGCCCACATCCTTTGCCACTGACCAGCCCCAGCACACCCATCTCCAGCTGTGAGCTCAATAAAAACACCCGCCGGTGCCATCAGCAACGCCTGGCCACACACCTGTCCTGCCGCCTCTACCAGACCTGTGATCATGCTGTTCTCCTGTCAGGTACAAAACACGGACTCAAAGAACTCATTTGTATGATCTGACCCATTGATGTTCGGAATACTTGGACTTATCAGCTGTCTCAGGTATGCTGCTCCTACATAACCTTTAACCTGTGCACGTGCAGGTGGCTGGCAGGAGCAGATAACATACCAACAACATGCAAAGAACCTGCAGCTCTTCTACCAGATGCTGAGGAACAACGGCTTCCATAAGGACCACATAAAGACATTCTTCGCTGGGAACGGACAGGTAGCAGGTCAGAGGACATTCTGAGTCATGTAAGCTTTTAATTGACCCTAATGCTCTACATTCAGATTCACAAACTGTCTTTATTTCCACAGCTAAAGAGACTGAGGGCATGTATCCTGCCACAGAGAAAGAGGTGATCAGGAATCACATTTCCTACATCTGCAGGAAGCAGCACTGTGTGGATTCTCTGGTTCTGTACTTGAACAGCCCCACACGCAACGACGGCACCATGCTGCTCTGGGACCGCAATAACAACGGCATTGTGAGTGTGTGCATCTGATGTTTGTGTGCTTTAACGTCTTCAAACTTTTAGTTTTGTGGAAACCGTGCACACATTTACCAGAGCACAAATTTTTCTTCATATTCATTTTTTTAACAGGGACTTCAAAGTTGTTGTTTTATTAAAAATTACAAATATAAAAATGATAATATATGAAAATGAGGATACATTATACCTAAAATATATTTAAATTATATATATATATATATATATATATATATAAATCAAAAGTCAGGATAAATCAAAAGTTACAGATAACAGCATTTGTTAAAAACAAAAGCAGCTTTTGCAACATTATAAATGTCTTTACTGTCACTTTTCATCAATTTATTAATCCTTGCTAAATAAAATTAATTAATTAATTTACTAATAGTGCATTAGTAAATATATCTTACATTATACCTAAAATATATTTAAATTTTATATATATTTATCCAATTTTTAACATTTTAACATTAACAGTTTTTAATTGATAATAATAAGAAAGGTTTCTTAAGCAACAAATTGGCATATTTGAACGATTTCTAAAGATTGATGTGACATTGAAGACTGAAGTAACACAGTAGTTGCTGAAAATTAATAAATTGTATTTTAAAATATATTCTAATAGAAAGCGTTTCATGGTTTTTACTGTATTTTACATCTTATCTACCTCTAACGTTTGGACAGTAGTATACGAGAGCAGTTAGTTTAGGTTGATTACATCATTTAAAGTACTCGGAAAACAGGAGAATGTTTGATAGCAGTTTCTCTGAATGATGGACCTTTTTTATTTGGAATAGGATTAATGTAGTTAAAAAGTCACACTGCCTCACGGCCTCTATCATTACTTGCATAATCTCAGACACTGTGGTAGGTCATTTATAAAGGTGTTTACACGACCAAAAATCTAATTCTCTATGGACAGGGAAAAAACTGGGATGTTTTACTTCTGGAACCCAACTGTTGTGCTCTGTAGTGGTTGAAAACCGCTAGGCTTGTTTTGTTTGGAAATATTTTAGTTCTGAGGATTTTGTAACAGGATTATATTTTCACAGTCAGGCCTACAGTGTTATTCTGAAAGTGCTCAAGTAGATTTGTTATAAATGTGTGTGTGTGTGTGTGTGGGGGGGGTTCCTGGAATCACAGAGAGGACAGATGAATAAAAAGAGTTTAGAAATTCCTTATCTTCCCGTAAACTAATCCAATGCGTTTCCCCAAGACCACCACTTCAAAGTGGCCACTAACCAAAGGATAAAAGTATTACACTATGGAAGTTGACTTTTGGTTGACTCATCTGTTCATTCGGCCTCATTTCTTGGAAGGGATGAATCTAACCTAAACCTAAACACTTTGCAGTTCGTTGGTTCTTATCTTACTAGTGCATGGAGTATTTTTAGTGCTGCTAATGAGAACGCCACCTGTGCAGAAACATCCAAGAAGGGATGCTTTGCCAACACATATTCCTTTAACTCACATAGACAACCCAGACCAGACTCCTTTACTTAAAAAAAACAAAAACAAAAAAAACAGGAGAGAGATTAGATCAAATTTAATAGAGAAATACAGCACAATATTAAGCCCTCAATCTCATTACAAAACTCACAATAGTCCAGCCATACACCTCTTTCATCTATCAATAACACAATCATTCCAGAAACTGTGCACATAATGATATTGCTTTTATAAAGTGCTCTCCCGCTGAAACACTAAAATCCCACAATCCTTTGCATATTGGTCAGTAATCCCGGCCATATGTTTAGAGCAGGGCAAACAGAAGGGAGCAGACTGCACAGCAAAGCCCACCCCTCCATGACAATAAGGACAGACTCTCTAGGGACAAAGGCAACAACCTGATCCCCAGACAGGGATGTAGTGACAAAGGGGGGCTTGAGAGACAAGGACCACACAGGATCAGGGCCACCAGACGCTTGGCTTCCCACAGGAAAGCTGCTCATTTCTTTTTTCGAGTAGAAAAAGCACGGCTAACTGTTCATTTTAACAACTGCCACGGGTCTGAAAGCCAGGACAAATGAATATCCGCTCTCCTTTTGAAGTGCCTTAAAACACACCACAGTCATTTTAGCAAAATAGTGCCATGCATGAATAAATTGTAGGTGCACTGGATGAAATTACATTTCAATTTAAACTAAAATTTAAAATTAAATGTAACTTATAGTGTGTGGGATCAATATTAGTATGTTTTTGTTATAAGACAAAACTAACAATGAGGAAAAAAAGTTTGTTAGTAATATCATTTTTATTTGATATTCACATGTAGTATTTTCAAAAAATATTTATATTATATTATAATATATAAAAGATTTATAAAACAGATTAATTCTGTTCTTTTTAATGTTGAAGAAATGTTCTTGAGCATCAAATCATATTACAATAATTTCTGAAGGGAAATGGAGTAATTCATATTTAAAATGAGTTACATTGTAATATATATTTTACAAAAAAAACTTATTTAAATTAATATTTCACAATATTACTGTTAATTATGCTACTTTTGGTCAAAATGCAGCCTTGAACATGAAACTTTTGAACGACAGTCTATGATTTCTGCCTAAAATCTAAGCTTTATAAAAGTACATGTGTAGATTACTACTTTAAATGGCATTTTAAGGCTAAAATGAAAAAAAAAGAAGAGTTCACCCAGTAAATGAAATTCTGTCATCATTTACTCACTGTTTTGGTCACCATTAACTTCCATAGTATTTTTTCCAACAATGGAAGTCAATGGTGACCAAAACAGCCTGGTTACAAACCTTTTTGAAAATATCATCCTTTTTGTTCGTTAGAACAAAGAAATTCATACAGGTTTGGAAATGCTCGAGGGCGAGTAAATAATGACCAATTTTGGGTGAACTATTCCTTTATTATATAAAACTTTAATCATTATATAAGCTACAGTAGGAAAGCTCAATGCGATGGTTTCATGCTATATATGTCTATGTATATTTCCTCCAGGCAGATCTGAAGGAGCGTTACTCTGTGGGTGAACTGTTGGCGGATCTGGCCGGATGCAGGGCCAGTCGGGTGCTGCTGTTTGTGGAGCAGAGCTACAGTGGAGTCCTCAGCAAGAGACTGATGGGATCTCTAAAACACTCCAATGTTGTTCTGCTGAACGGCCTGCCCTGGGTGCACACAGCTGAGTTCTGGGCCTCTCTGCACCCATCTGAGTGCCTCACAGACCACCTCAGTAAGGTGAGAGTGAGACTTCATGCATCCAGTGTCAGCTGCTTCCAGTTATTTTAGCTGTGCAATCATTTATTATCCTAATCATAAACACACTTTGTTATTCTTCTAGTTATTTATTTACACAGTTCACCCAAAAATGTTAACTCTATCATCACTAACTCTCTATATAGTATCCAGTAACACTTAGTTAACATTTCAAAAGCATTTTTAACCTTAATGTTATTTTTTAACATCTGCTATTAAAATCAAGATGTATCTTTTAATGTAATTTAAAGGGATAGTTCACCTTCAGTTGCTGATTTCCATAATATAGGAAAAACACTAGAGAAGTAAATGGAGACCTACAACTGAAGATGAACTATGAAGGTGAACATTTTTAGTTCATGAATTAACTAAAGTTAACTAAGTGCAACTGAATATGCTAGTTGTTCTTTTCTTTGTACTAAAATTGAACGATCTTTTATGACCTACATCATAAACGCAGTCGACTCACAGCCTTTATTCTACTAAATCATTGTGTGAGGAACAGGACCAAAACCAAAAAATCAGTTTTGACTAAAAATGGTCACAAAACAAATGCCGAGTCAATGTGTCATTTTTGCAGCCAATTCAACATTTCAGATCTTCTGTGTAATAACTTAAATATGTTTTCCACATAAAGCTCATCATATAACTTGACTTCAAACGTTTCTTAATGCAACAGCAGAGTTCTGCGATGCCTCGACTGGCTGATGCTGCTCTGGGACTGACGAACGTGACTCTGGCCGGTGCTCCGTGCAACTCCACCCCTCCTCTCACCGAAGCCGAAATGAGGAAAGAGTACATGGGCTGCCAGAACCTCCCCACAGCTCTGTGGTACCAAAAACGGCCCAAGACCGACAACAGCAGAAACTGAGTGAACTGACCAGGACTTTCAGATGGACTAGAGCCAACTCTACTGCTCCCAATATGTAATTCGGACTCTCCAGTGGAAACCAAGTACCAACGAGTAGTCCTAGAACTATGACTTCGTATAATGCACAAATCTCAAACCCGTGACCAGCGCTTTCCTCTCACAAACACACACACACACACACAAAACAATCTACCTGTGTGTGCGCACTTAATTCACCCAAGTGATGCACATAGACCCTGACAAGCTGTTGAGGAACGGAGACTACATAATGTGTGCTTAAGAGATCGAAAGAAGAGGCGGTAATGCAGGACAGAGAGAGAGAAAGCGTCTGACATGTCCTCACTTTGAACCTCATCTCCCCTGCTTGCTGCTCCGTAGAAGGCATCCCGTGGGGAGCGTCCCATGCGAACTTCTCCTCTCTCCGCTTGCCGTGGGGGTTCAGTGCAGGGGCATCCGCGCTCCTTTACCAGAGTGCTCTTCCGTGGGTCATCGCACAGGGCGCGCCTGGAACTGAACAATGGTGACAAGGCCACTCTGAAACACACCTCACACTCACTTGAACATTTCAGGACAAATCTCCTTGTCCCTCCTTCAGCTCAGCAAGGGACAGGGCGGTCCAGCATGATTTAGCAATGAGAAATGTTCCCTTCACCACGTCTGGAGCCTAGCAGACACTGAGCTCTGCAAGCATATATTTATATCATTCCATGCTGTACTAACCACTCTGTCCGCAGTATTCACTTATCTCCACAAACATTTAATCGTCAGCTGCCGATAACGTTGACAGTGATGAGAAGGTATTTCAGGCCGCGTGCCAGATCCTGTGGGAATTCATATGCATTCTTCAGAAATGACAGACAGAAGGGTGATATTTTTTTCTGCAGTGCATCTACTCGCTCAGAAATGTTCATTCAAAAGTTTGGGGTTAGTAAGATTTTGTAAACAAGCAAGTCTCTAATGTAGCATTTGGTTGATCAAAAACAGTGATATTTGGAAACATTCTTACAATTTAAAAATTAGTTTCTATTTTAAATTATTTGAATAATTATTAAAATAGATTTTTATCCTTCAGAAATCATTCTAATATGCTGGTTTGGCGCTCAAGAAATATTTATCATCATCCAACATTTATGATTATTTATTTTTAATCAATGCATTTTTTTTCAGGATACTTTGATGAACAGAAAGTAGAGCATTCAACAAAAAAGAACAGCATTAATCTGAAACATTATAAACATTTTTACTGTCACTTCTGATCAATTTAATGTGTCCTTGCCATGGAAAAAAACAAAAACAACCTACTAATCCCAAACTTTTAAACAGTCACACGGACTCCCATTTGTTCATACTCTTCTCATAGTATTATTGATGTGAGTGGGCCAAAGCCCCATAAAACCTCTCAAAACTCTAAGCCTAAATCATTAAAGATAAATATCTGTTTTTGTATAGTTCAGAAATGTGTTATCCTGTAAATATTTCTGTCATGTTCTACTTAATGAATGGATTTTAATATCAGTTGTCTTAAAGGACTATACATGTGACTGTTTGTGTTAAACCATAGCTTGAGTGAAACGATGTAAATACTCTAAATAAATTAACTTTTGTACATAGTCAGGGTTGTATTTATTTACAGACTTTTTTTATTAAGTATTTGACCAAGTTGTGCACATTTCACCAAAAAAAGGTACAAAATACCTAACTAAAGCTTCCATGAAAGGCAGTAGCTGCTCTTCATAAAGCACAATAACATTTGAAGAGTATCCAAAGGCTACAGATGTTTTTCCAATATTCCTGAATGTGGTTCATGTAAGTCCCTTTAATATCCAGCAGTTCATATTTTAAAATGAATTCAAATCCTTGTTCAGTTCAGTACACTCAAAAATAAAATTGGTTTCAATTCAAACTAGAAATCAATATACCTATTAAAAAAAAAAGAAGAGAAATATATATATATATATACAGTATATCTCAAACAACTCTCAAGTTCAACATGTCAGTATTAAAATATTGATTAATGAGCATTTTCCAAGTATAGTTTTTGAATCTCAAATTATGAATGTAGATGTGATAGATATAGGGATGATAGTTAAAGTGGTTGGTAAAGCATCCAAACTTTGGTGAAATAGTTTTTTGGTCTCAGCCCAATTTTTTTCTAAAAATGTTTTTTTTGAAATTATGTTTTTGGAGGACGAAATTGGAAACACTAAATTTTACACTGTACATGTTACTCATACTTGAATTTGAAAAACTAATATTCATGTTTTACAAATTCAAGTTACCAAAATTTAAATATTACAGATATCATCAAAGAACACTTAAATGCACAAGATAAGTACATGTAGTTCATTAGATTTACTATGTACTTATGTAAATACAGAGTAACGTGAACAATGTAATATATAATGTGACTAAAATCTTTGTGCGCAGTTACCAACAATTTCCATCCATCTGTAGTAGAGACACCTCCACATCTCCTCAGTTTACAGTGATGGAATAAAGAAAAAACTAACAGAAATGACTGAATATAGTCATCACATGACTTGTATTGACACATGTATTTTTATAGTAATCCTAAGGGAAAATTCACCATAAATTAAAATGCTGTCATTATTTACCTCTGACTTTCTTTGTGGGACATAAAAGAAGATACTCTGAGAAATGTGGGAAAATGTTTTTGTGCATGCAATGAAAGTTGCTCAAAACCAAAACACAGTATCTGCTTTTATTTTGCGCAGAGGAAAGTTTGGAACAACATAAGGGTAATGAGTAAATGAGAACAATTTTCATTTTATGGTGAAAAATATCCCTTTAACATTTTTAGAGGTACTCAATGATTGGTAGATATTTAATGACACCTTTCCCTGAGAAACACTCGTTGTAGTTTATTACTGGTGTGCAGCCTGGTGCCCCTGTGTCTGAGATTAACTCTGGAGCTCAGTGGGCTCTTTTACCATTTTCCTGATTGATTTGACCCATCACCATTCATCATCGCCGCTCCATCAGCTTCAGCCACTCTGCTGTGGCTCCTGTGGCTGTTCATCTGTAGAGACCTCTGACTCTGGGGTTTGCTGCTGTTTTAACCACATGGCTGTGTACAGTCCACCCATGGCCAGCAGCTCCTCGTGCCTACAGACAGAGAGCAGTCAGACACAACATACTGTACGCAGACAAACCACTTGCAAAAAAAGTGCAGAAGAGAAATTGCAACACAAGGAAGATTCATCTTTCAATTTTTCAGCACCGTCAATGTGTTTTTGAGATTTTTGACAAGTACCTTTAAAATAGGATACCTGTTTGACTATAACCTAGACTGAAAACAGCTGCCCAGGGCACTGCCGAGATGGCTGCCAAAATGGACTGGCTGATCTTAAAGGAACTTCAGAGCATTTCAGCCTCACAGGAGGCCGGAGAAGCCAAATGAAAGCTTCCCTCTGGCTCCAAACATCACTTAAGGGTGAGAAAACTCTCAGGACCATCTCTATTCCTTTTCTCAGATTGCTAAAACAGAGTTAGGCGGGTCGGGCTAGGGTCAAGTTTGTTGAAGCATCAATTACTTGGAAGTATGACATCAAAAGTGAAGCAGACGCAGTATGGGGCTTTGAGCTCTGGGAATGAGAGTATGGAAAAGGTTCTCATTGTAATGGAAGATCACACCAGAAGTTTCAAATGGACTGAGGAAGCATTCTGTTGCAGCTGCAAATGTGGATTATTACCTGTATAAATTAATAACTGGCCAGTGTTTATCCTTCTGTATACCCACATCTTTTGGTCAATAAATATCCATACATTTTTCAGCTTGTCTTTACTGGACAATATTTACAATATTTCACTTAAAAAATATATATAATTTTAAGTCTTAATGTTTTAAGCTCAAGTAGGTCTATAGGTAATTATAAGGTAAAGAAATTTCCAGATTACCAGCTGTTTGTCTTTACTGAATTAAATGATTTAATTATTTTTAAAATACTGCACTTAAAGACAGATTATATTATGTCAGAATATATTTAGCTGTGCATAACTAATAAGTCACTAACAAACACTAAGAGTGTTTTTTTCCCTCTTAAAATATTTGTAATATGTTATACATAACAGTGATAATGAAAATTATTTGTACTTTCAAAACATGTTCTCTGATTAAGATCTTTTGCTTACTGATTATTTTAAGTATTTTTTAAATACTATTTTTAATACTAATATATATGTGTGTGTGTGTGTGTGTATATATATATATATACACACACATACATACACACACAGTAGTCAACATTTGAAATGGATCAAAACCTTTGCCCTTAAATTTGCCCTAAAACCAAAACAATAGCCTTTCCTCATTTTTTTGACCCACTTCAAACATTGACTACTGTACATACATCACCTGAATATTTTACATTTGCAAAACCAGTATGATTTATAGTCACTAATAATTTACATGACTTTTCCAGACCTGAAAAAAAAAAAAAAAACATTTTAAAATTCACGGATACTTCCAGGTTTCCCATGACCATGTGAACCTCCCTCATCCTCCCTCCCCATCAAATCTTTTCCCAGAGATTTCCCAGACCACAGACGTCTCTTTTCAGGAAGTAGCCTGTTAAGGGGCAGCACAAGGTGTATCTATTAATTCCTCTATTCTGAAAGCATTAACCCTTCACCTCCCCGAATGGATGCTCCCTCCTCGCTCTCTTCCTGTGAACGTGTGTATTCCGATACGCTGTTCCTGTGGGTTAAAAGCCTGTGTGGGTCGTGTTTACATCGCAGTGTCAGTCAGGGCTGAATCTGCGAGGTGTGGAGTTACATCCCTGACGGCTGTGTGTGTCCTGCGGATGGTCTGTTGGCCGTAGCTCATATATCAAAGGGCCGAAGTGCAGGACAGTGAGCACAGGGTTAAAACCAGGCTGAATGGAAATGTCCATTAGCGGGATACTGTGTGTGTGTCCGTCAGGTTTAAGGGAGGAACTGTGCGTGTGTGTGTACCACCTGAGGGCCCACAGCGAGACAGGACACACTGATCAGGGAGGGTGTGGACCGCTCGGACACTGAGAGACTATATCCTGTCTCTGGGAAGAGGAGGACGCACTCAGACGGCCCTCAGGTTAAGACTACAGATCGACTGATAACAAGAACACTGCCTCTGGGATGCACACTCACACACAGATCTTAGGTTTCCTAAAGATGAAGAAGACCCTGTCTGTCCAAACACGTCTTCTATGGTTCACTCTCCACCGAACCAAAGGAATTTCACTCAATCAGGAGAGAGAGGGTGTCACATTTCCCTCTTTTATACCGCCTGTGTTCTGGGCATTCTGAGGGGGAAAAGGCCATGCAGGGTGTGTCATTTAAATCTTTACAGTAGGTTCTTCTCTCAGAGCATCACATGCTTGAGGACAAATGCACACATACACATACACACACACACACACTCCTGACCTTCCTTGTTCTGCAATCCGCCCATCATGAAGAACCAGAATTTGATTGGCGTTGATGATAGTGGATAACCTGAAAATACAAATTAACGTTACAGCATTATAGAGAAATAACCAAACACTCGCTAAAAGTTAATCTCTATTAAATAAATAATTAAATAACGTTAAATGTAATCTTCAATATAATCTTTTCTTTCCTGAAAATCTTTTTCCCAGCCGAGGCTCGGCCATCGGCCAATGACAAGCATTTTTAGTGGTTTGTTTCACACTGTTGGCACTAAGTGAACCATCATGTTTGTTTTTTTTTCAGCCAAATGAGCATGTTGATCTACTGGCAGAATGAACAAGTGCACAAGAAAGAATCGGTGATGAAAGCAAGTGCTGAGCAAGATTGAAAAAAATGGGTGTTGGGACAGACCCGTTTTCACAACAGTCTTTGCACTTGACCATTTTTCTACTTCCATGATACATTTCCACAAGTGTGTGCAAAACTTGTGATTACCCAATTTTTGTATTAGGATTATGAAAGGTTCACATGGGGGTCAATAACAGGTGGACATGCATGCAAGGTCAAAAATACTTTCATTGTTTTATAATATGCATTTATTTTTTTTACCTTATTTTCTCAATGACTCCCAAATAACTCTTAATTATTTTTTTTCAACAACCCCTCCTTTGGGTGACGCTATTATGCAGTGATTGGTCCTATTGGTCTCATTTTCATTTCATCATGCAGGGTTCCAGACTAACTTTTTGTGTTGGTTGCACTTGTGCGCCTAACTTTTTTTTTTTAGGTGCACAAGCACAAAATTTAGGTGCACACACATTTTTTATTA
>JAUCMS010000153.1:4995914-5018983 GCA_032357445.1 Enteromius radiatus | reverse complement strand
ATAGAAAGCTTATTTATTGAGCTTTCATATGATGTATACATCTCAGTTTTGTAAAATTTAACCTTATGACTGGTTTTATGGTCCAGGGTCACATGTGTTTAAAATGAAGACTACTTAGGTGGCCTACAAGTTTAATTCTACATGGAACGGATCATCCTCATATGAGAGCCGCAGTATTAAAAACACATGACCAGCTGTGCCGTTCAAATCTAAATTTACTACTAACAACAACACAAATATATTCACAATAACACAAGTATATCCTTGCGAGAGAAAAGGATGCCTCTTATGACCAACAAGACAACGTTCATTTAAAAATCTAAAGGATGTCTGCGCTTTGGTGTTCTCATGAACATACCAGGTAACATACAGAAATGAACCTTCCTCTTCAAGCACGTTGTTGGAATGACAGAAAGAGTTTTAAATCGCAAGCAGCGCCAGCAGAACATGTGGCCCGTCAGCTGTCTGTACCGTATCTGTGCTGCTCTGCTCCCATCACTTACAAGATCAATGAGCCCCAGCGGGCACATCACTCCACCCCTTCCTAAAACACGCTGGGAAACAACTTTAATTTTCTACCATCAAAAGCCACTTTGAAAAGAAACATTTACGACCCTCAAAATCCCTTATTCGAAAACGTTTGCTATCAAAGCTTTCATGTTAGTCATTATTAGCATACTACAATCCTCCCTGCCCTGTGCCCGACCACGATACTTGTTCTCTCCATCTTGTTCGTGTTTGAAAAGTTTGTTTGTTTTACGAGTCAGGAAACTCAGGGAGACGGAATGCACTTGCGCGTTTATTTCACTGACAGCATTCATAAAGCAACACTCACTCAGCTGTGAAGTCGATGAGAAATAGCTCTGATATTTTTGAGTCATACTTTCCTCTCGTCGTCTGAGAGGATGGATTCCCATTTCACATGCAGCGCTCATCATCAAACGCAGCATGGAGAATGAGGAATCAGTGACCAGCACCAGAAAGAAAACAGCCTCTAGGAATCTACACATTCAAAGATCATGGGACTCAAATTTTGATCTATTATTTCTGCCAAAGCGCTTACCTGAGAAAATGAGCATGAAGAATGACAAACAGATGGTTCTCGCCATCTATATCCTGCGACTGATCTCTGGAATATCACAAGATTTGTTGCACAACTGCTTGGTCATGAAGACAGCTACTTCTAAAATTACAGGAAATCTATGAAATACAGCTGATATAAAGCATGCATATTTAAAGTAGTGCTGTCAACGATCAATTGCATACAAAATAAAAGTTTTTGCTTACATACTATATATGTGTACTGTGCATATTTAATATGTATATATAAAAACGCACATACAGTATATATATATAAAATTGCTTTCATGTACATATTTATATTCATATAAATTATATCATATATAAATATATTTATAAAATATTTTTTTTCTTAAATACATCTGTGCATGTATATTTATATATACATAATATATACAGTATACACACATACATTAAATAAATAAATAAAAACTTTAATCTAAAGGTTCTCAAAAATAGATATTTAAAATGGGTTTTAAAATAGTTAAGTGACATTACTCCAAAAATACAAAAAAATAAAAATAAAAAAGACAAAACAAAAAGCCAAAGCACACACACAAAATACAAAACATAAAAAACAAACAAACAAAAGAAAAAAACATTTTTTGTCCTGCTCCCACCCACAAAAGGCCACTGATAAATGTATACAAGATTTTTTGATCCAGATCTAAATGCACAATGCATCAGATTTATATGTTAGTACCTTGTTGCATTTGATGAAGGCGGCACATAAATGTGTTTTCGTTGAGAATATTCAACCAGGACTTTGTAAATCATTTATTTTTAATTGCACAATAATCAATAAACCTTAAATATCCAAAGCAAATGTACGTAAATTTTCTATTAAGAATTTTATTTTTAATTTATTATTTAGTCTTTCCCTCATTTTCACAACTCTTTTTGGTAAAAAAAAAAAAAACCAAAACCCTTTTTAAGCTCTTAAGATCAAACAGTTTCTGTTTAGACTACATACTTTTTGCACATGGTGACTGTCACAGTAACAATGCAGATATGACTCACTACGCGTGAGACTTCAGCTGTAAACGTTTTTGTCAAATGTTCTTGTTGCAACACCTGACCTAACAACCCATTGCACAACGAATGGCAAAAGTCCCACATTAAATCTGAAAAGACTGAGAAGCATCTCATCTTAATCAGATTTAAAAGCACCTAAGAAATCAACACTGATTTTTCATGCTTGTCTGAACAAGTCCCAAAAATCAAAAAGTGTATCTCAATCCAATAAATATTTCACATTCATGGACAGTTATGTAATTTCACGCAACATACTTTATAGTGCAATACTTGGCGAAAGATCTATTCATTTGCCAGCACATGCTTTAGGAGTCCAAAGGCTAATGTTCCAGTGAGTTTAATGAGTTCGATCTGGCCAGTAGTGAGAGGGATGAGATGCTGAACTGATGACAGCTGCTCTATAAAAGTAAATCTCCCCTCATGCCTGCACTGTGAGAAAGCGCTCACTCCCTATGAGTGTACTGGCACGCTGACCTACCTCATGCTTCCCGCTGCGCTCCAAACACATTAACGCAGCAGGAATGTGTGGCCATCGTGTGCAAGTGTGAAAGCGGTCGCTTGATGCTGGGTTGCGGTTCTCATAGCTTTGACATGATACTGGAGAGGCTGTGAATGTGTGTGTAGGAGAGGACAAGGGAGATACAACCATTTACTTGTCCTTCCTTTCCATCTCCTCGTCTTTGTGCCAGCATAACTTGTCAGCAGTGCTTCCTCCATTTAAACGACAAACCACAGCTTCCATCTCTAAACACTCTCAGCCAATCGATTATCTCAACTCCCTCAAGAGGAAAAATAGACAGGAGGTTGCATAAACCATGTTTCCTGAACTTGGATTGAGGTACTGTCGCTTTTAAAAGAACCAAAACAAAAATACATTAATATAAATATATAAATATAAAAGCGACGCAGTACCTCAGTCCAAATGTATTATATATAATATATACACAGGGCCTAATTAAATCCATTTATTTTTTTCCTAAAAAAAAAAAAATTCCACTTTGACCATTTTAATTTTTCTGGATTCCGTTTCTATCTTCTCAACTCCTTTTTAATAGTTCAGTTCAATTTTATTAATCAAATGCATGTTGAATTAATTAAAATCATGCAACATATACATTTACACATCAATTTATTAGATTTTACAAAAATTACATGTTTAGGGCCCCAAGAAATTTATTTTATTTTTACATATTTTTTATTGCCAATAAATTCTGTGTTTTAGCTAATTATTTGAACTTATAAAATAACAATTTATTCACTTTTGTCTTAAAGTAGTCTTAGAATTTCTTAGATGGAAAAAAAAATAATGTGTTTATTCATTTCATGTTTTTTGATTATAAAATGAAGGCATAAAACTATTATAACTAAGGCCAACTAACTCATGTTATGGTTAATTACTAGCAAATATTATAACATTTTATAATAATAATAGTCTTTTTTCCAAATTAATTTTTTTCAGTTTTAATTTCATCTGGATTCAATGTAAAAAAAAAAAATTAATAGCATTAATAACATTAAATTGTATTAATCAAAAAACATGTCTAATTAATTAAAATCATGAAACACATACATTTTCATATCAATTTGTTACAAATGAAGGCATAAAATATTAAGACTATTAAAATTAAGGCCAACTAACTCATGTTATGGTTAATTACTAATAAATATTATAACATTTTATAAAAGTATTCTTCTTAAAATCTAAATAAAGGGCTGAAAAACTTTGGTCTTTAAAAAAAAAAAAAAAAAAAAAAAAAAAGTACTTGTAATATCTAAAGATCACATTGAACACTTTTATTTATCACTGTTTTTATAGTTTGACTAAGTGAGCATTAAATGAACATGAGCAAAGGTAACCCAAATATGAAAATAGGGGAAATCAGCATGCATAATTAAATGCAACAAACCAATATCGTTCCATGGAAAAAACAAAAAAACAAAAAACGATAATACCAGATATTTACATTTGATTACCAGGCTGCAAGCAAACACGGCCTGTCATAAGTCCATCTTATTAAAAACAACTTCTTATACACTTTTAAAGATTTGCTTAATATATGCCTGGGAGCTAAGCTATGGTACGTACGCCTGTAAGCAAAGGTAACAACTTCTGTCCTGGATCAGACCAGGAGCCCGAGAGTGAATCTAGCAGCTCTGAGCAGAGACCAGAGCTGTGTAAGAGGCCACCATCTCCCCCAGGACACTGGAGTAAAAGCAGCTTACAGCTCCATATTCATTATTTACGTCTCTCTCACTATGATTAATTCACAGGGGCAGGTTTACTTGGAAATAAGAGGCAATAGCAAATCATATTCCTAGAAGCTTGTCATGTGTAGTGGAGGTTATATGATATATGGTTGCATCTTACATCACTGGTGTCACTGCATTGTAGTTAACAGTGAGACAGCTCGGACGGTCTGGTATAACATCACTTCAAACAAGCTACTGTTACACAAGGATTTGTATTCCTGCGGCTAATCAGAGAGGTAAACTGAACAGTCAGGTTTGTGTGAGAGAAGAGCACTAAAGTCTCACGGATTTAGAAGATATAAACGTTTCACGCTGCACTTGCTCGAAATAGCTTCACCATTTAAATGCAAGACGCCAATAACAACATTATTCATTATCAATCACTACCAAGAGCACTCTGAGATTAAAACTCATGGACCATTTCTTCTCGAGCAGACTGTCTGACGCAAGCTTGGTAGGAAATTAATTTTTCACATTTTAATGCAAGCTGTTCGCCCTCTTCCGTCAGTCGGACACTCTTGCTCTCTAACATCAGCCCTGTCACTATTCCAACCCTACATTAGAGCTTTTCAACCCTGGGGTCAGCAGACATGCAAGTGGGGTCGAGAGAGATATCTGGTATAATCTTAAAATGTTTTTTATAGCTGCAGTCTAGACCTATAAAATATGCAGCTTCCCTTGTGCATAAAATCATGGTAACTTTTAAAACAGGAAGAGAAATATAGGCAACAATGCGACCTGAGATGCAAAAGTGAACTCGGTTTGCTCACTTCTGTACACCCTGAAAGGAATTATGGTTTGCAAAAGCAATTTTTTTGCAGATTTTATGTCCAAGTAAAGGCAATTTAAGCAATAAATTGAAGGGAAACAATACACAAATATGGTCCCGTACTCCCAATAGATCTTAATACTTTGATCATCAAAACAATAATATTTCTGTAACTTCTGATCACATAAAAAAAAAAAAAAATGCAGCTCTTCCTCAATATTTCAACTTGTTTTTAAGTGCAAGTGTCTAAATATCCTTAAATAAATATACTTGAGAAGCAAAATGGCAGAATAAGACGTCTTTTACATGAAAAATCAATCAAAATGAATTTAATTTATGGTTAAAACAAAGACATTGAAGAACTTTTAAAGGCTTTAAATTGTGAAAGGGTGAATGAAGACCTGCAGAAAAATTGTACTTTAAGCTTGCAAATGTTAATTACATAAACTTCTAATATATTAACAAAAATGATTAGAATATTAAATTGCAGTTTATTTAGAAGGCTGTGTCCTCCGGAGGTCGCATTTAAGAAAATGAACCATTAAATTGCAAAGTAAAAAGCAAATTAGTATTTTACACCTCGCAAGGAATAACAGTAATTATGGTTACTTTTCTTAAATACGACACATCCTTAATGATGTGTGCAGTCTTCTGATGTGACCTCTTGAGGACACAGCCTCCGAATTAAGATGCACCATTAGTAACTTCATTTGTGTTTTTGAAGTCTTTTGGATTTGGAATGCAAACTAAATTTTAACAAAATGTCTCTAAAATCGAGCAGATTTTGTTTTGGTAATTTTCTATTGAAGCTTTAACATCTAACTCTGTTGTCATGATTCCTGACCTTAGAGATGTCTTGACCATCGATGAGGATGCAGCCACCCTGCACGTCGTAAAAACGGAAAAGCAAACGGATGATGGTGCTTTTTCCTGATCCAGACGGGCCAACCTGTTAAATAAGACATCAGCAGGGGTGAACATCTTGCTTTTACACACACTTATTCTATTTTAGTACCCAATAATAATAAAATGAACGGTTTAGATGTTATTTTACCAGTGCAACCGTCTGTCCAGGCATCACTGTGAATGAGACTTGACTGAGAATTTCTTTCCTGTAGACAAAAAAACAAACAAAAAAAATTTCAAAGATGCTAACTCAAAAACAAATAGACATCAAAAGCACTGTTCTCCAACAACATTAAAAAAGTTCTTATTGACATTAGCATGACTCACCCAGCAGTGTAACTAAAGCACACATTCTGGAATTCAACCTTTCCTTCTGTGAACAACAGGTCTCCTGCATTCACATCATCCTTTACCTACAGCAGAGGGGAATCTGGAAATTAGAAAGGGCATTTTTGCCATGTGCCACAGGAGACACATAGAAAAGCATGGCACTGGGCTGGCAGTGAATTAAGCAAACCTGAAGAATGCATTAAAACTGAAAGCATGGCAAAAATAACGAGGCCCCTTTCAAGTCAAATTCAAGAATCAGTTTGCAAATTAGCTCAGACAGCTTTCGCGAAAATATGAAAAGAAACGTGAAGATCAAATAAGGGTTTTAGTAAGATTATTTGCATATGAATAGAATCTAAAGGACTGGGAGTGTCAAGGAATGGCTGGCTGTTGGTTGTGTGACTTTGGGGAGAGGGTTCCCAAAGGACGGGGGGGGAACTTGAGTCAGTGCAGGAGGTCATGACAATAAATCAACACTTACTGGTCCACAAGACCAACACTGGCTCGTCCAGAGGGGCCGCAATGTGCCTTCTAGGAACTGACTAGATGAGTATTGTTCTGTGCAAATTGATTCACTGACTTATAAAAAGATTTAACTTTGGCTTGACTACAAAATGAGTGTAAATAGCCGCAACTATGATTGTGACGATACACGTATTTGTATTGAACCGTTCAGCACGAGGCTTTCGATTTGGCATGCATTACAATCTGAATGATTCGTTCGACTAGTCACAGCATATTATTCTTTTAGGTTAGACTAGTGCGAGTGCACATAGAGATTACGTTCTTGTAATTGTATTCATGATACGGGGGCATAAAATGTATTACCATAATTTTATATAGTTAATCAATATCACAAAACAGTGCAGTTTCTTCTCTCCAAAAATCAGCATGATTACAAATGATTTTTACAACAGTTCATTAGTTAATGATAATTAATAGACTTAGGTTTTAGATAGAATATTGCCCTGTTTTACAAAAATAAACCCAAACACAGTCACAGCACTGTTTTGTCTCTGAGTAACATGACAGTGTTTTGTTCTTGACACTTTTCATTTCATACTTAAAGTGTGTTTAATAAATTTCAAACATCAGTTGCCAATGTTTTAAATATTAAAGCATTATGTATGCATTTGTATATACAGGTTAAAGCATTACATGTCCCTCTGAGCTGCATTTAACCATGTAAAAGCATCTAAATGCTGCTAAGAAGACACCCCAGAAAATGGGTCATGTATAGCTCCATCACTGATCACAACCCTAGTGGCCACTCACCTCTTTTTCCTCTGTTAGCAGATCAAACATGCTCTCCATGTCAACAAATGCACTTTGGATCATTCTGTGAAAACATAATAGTAAAACAAAACAAGGGAGAAAAGCAACAGAAAAGTTTGATAATTGCCAAAACAGTAAATATATAAACAGGAAAAAGAATAAATGAATGTGGCCACAGATGATACTCCTCTAAGCTTACCTATAATATGTCCCAAACCAGTTGAGTGGAGTGTAGAGCTGAATAATGTAGGTTCCAAAAAGAACATAGTCACCAACCTATTACAGTAACAACAGAGCATGAACAACAAAAATATGCTCAAGACCAACAATAAAAAATAAGTTTTCATAATTTTATTGGTGACTACTGTACTTGAAACTTGTCCACTGTAACATAGTATGCACAAAGCAGGGATCCAGCCAACAAGCCCAATCCAATGATCAGGTTCTGAGTTTGGTTCAGGAGAGCCAGGGAAGCATTGGTCTTCAATTCACATGCCTGAACACAAAGAGAACACAGCTCAGCCTCTCTCCACTCAGTAGCTTACAAAGTCCAAGTATGTAAAATGATGGCCATTACCTGATATTTCAGGATAGCGTCCTCAAAGCGTCTGACTTCAAAACTCTCTGAATTATAGTACTTTACCTGAATAGAGACAGATTTTGCAATATTTAAATTTTAATACTGTTAAAACACTCAATGGCCAATCTAGGGCAACTTGGCTATTGCATTTTGTCACTTACGGTTTCAAAGTTGAGAAGCGAGTCCACTGCTTTTGACTTGGCAATGTTGTCCCGTGTGTTCATTTCCCGCCTGTACTTGGTCCTCCATTCTGTGATAATGATGGTGATGGCTGAAAACGAACATCAAATTGAACTAGATATAGAAATGTGCCTGCTGACTATAATATCATATATAAACATGTAGTAACAATTTCTAAATTATTGCTGTGAAACTATTCTTGAAAATGTGTCTGTGTACTGACATCAGGATCTGAAATATTTACTTAAGAAATCTTAAAATAAAATAAAAATTCAGCTTTGTGTTACACAAATAAATTACATTTTAAAGTAAATTAGACTAGCAAAACTAGAAAACTGTTACTAAATTCTATTAAGATTTTCCTGTACTTCACTTAGCAACTTTTACTTTCAGAATTGTATTTTTTCCTGTATTTTTGATCAAATAAAAGCTGAAAACATTCAATAAGCTGCACAATTTAACAAAAACATTACAATTGTTAATATTTTCTACAATATGAAAATAAGTGCGTTTGTGCTGCACTTACTGAGGTAGAGAAACATGCAAATGAAAACAATGAGGCCAAACCAGGCACTGAAGTATGTCACAAAATAGATGATGGCAATGATGATGTCAGCAATAGTGGGTACAATGCTGAAAACAATATAGCTGTAAAAAAAAACAAAACAAAAAAAAAACAAGGAACATTTAACATGGGAAAATGTTGTCAACCATTTTACAAACCACATTCGTTAAAACATCAGACCTTAACAAGTTGTTGACTGAGGAGGTTCCACGGTCAATGCTGCGCAGGACATCTCCAGTGCGGCGGCCCAGATGCCAGCGGAGAGAGAGGTTATGCAGGTGGGCGAAAAGACGGACCTGCACCACACGGCTGGTGTACTGCTGGACATAGGTCCACAGGAAGCTACGCAAGTTACTGACAAACCCTGATGTCCCTGAAGGGAAAGAGAGACAGTTAATGGTTTGTACAGAGCTGTACTGTTTAAAAGAATCCTTACAGTATTACTTTGAATATCAACCCTCACCTACCCCTCCGCCCTGCAAGAACTTAAGGAGCACGTAAACACAGACCGTGAAGGCCAGGGTTCTCCAGCTCTCTGTTGCTGACAGCTGGTTCACTAGAATTGCAGAAATACAGAGAACATGTGAATGCATTTAGTTGTGCTGGCTTAACTGGCACATATTATTGTTTTGGTAATGTAACCACTGCCTTACACCTTTTACAAAGAAATACAGTAGCTCACCCAAAAATTTAAATTCCATATTTTACTCACCTCCAAGCCATCCTAGGTGTATATGACTTTCTTACCTGTATCCTACCTCAAAAGTACCAAAAGTTTTTTTTTAATATAATACGAGTACAATAAGTGCATTGTACTTATTTTTGAATGTACACAGTTAAGACCCCCTAATATAAAGTGTGACCATGGTTTTGTATCAGGGATACATAATAATACACATGATCGTTCAGAAGTTATATCTTGATTTGGTGCTCAGAACCATTTCTTATTAATGTCAACGCTGAGTACAGCTGAGTTGCTTAATATTTTTGTAAAAACCATCTTATTATTTCATGATTTTCTAATGAAAAGAAAGACTTACAGTCATTACAAACGTTTTTACAGGCACAAAAAAAAAAACAAACAACCTTACCGACCCCAAACTTTTCAACAGTAATATTTTTGCTCAACCATCATTTTAATGGTATGTACTTCCCCAAGGCTGTGTAGGAAGCACATACTGTGAACACATTTCTGCTGTTTTCCTATTAATGAGGGTGTGCAGAGCATCTTCCCTTTAATCACACATAGACTATAAACGTTAACATCCTAAGTCATGAATAACCACATGACTTCAGTATAATACACCAAAATTTAACAGCTGCCCAAACCTGCCATCTCACTGACTTGTACCTTAACCCACAACAAAACAAACAGGAAAAAAAAGAAACCTGCAAAAGGATGCAGTCTGAGCCAGGAGCTACAGCATAATGTATCTAAAGAGAACACACTGGTCTGTCCTGGGAGCTGAGAAAGATCCTCAATCTAATTCATTTACATTCATGGCCTTTTGATTGTGCACTCGGAATCGAATGAGGAAAGAAAAGATGGAGGGCTGAGGCAAAAAAAAAATCAAAACAATTCAAGAAAATGCCAAGGGCAAAAGCAAAAACTCTCTTCCTCTCTGTTGAGCTGGGGGCGTAGAAATGGATGGTGAGAGAGCTGATTTTTATCCTTGGCATGGGGGCAGAGAGAGCTGCAGACAAAAAGGCCCTTGTACCAGCGTGTTAACTCGGCTAAAAGCCCCTAATGCCCCCTAATCGTGACTGGCAGGGTTGGTGACCTCCCCTATTACCCCTCTCAATCTCTCTCTGCCACACAAAAGCTCACTTTTCTCCCAGCGCCGCTTTCATGTGCCTCCAAATGCAAAGCTGTTACTTGTCTCTGATAATGAAGCACATACACACCACCAACTTCAGGAAGAGATCAAATGAACAACGTACACTTAAAGAACGAGGATGATAAGAGAATGAATGAATAAATGAATCAAGACGGGGAATTTCAAAAATGGGGTGAAAGTAGAATAAAAAGAAAAAAAAAAAAGCAGCAGAGAATGAAGGGTGGAAACAAAGTCTTGAGCCAGAGTAGAGTTTAGCATAGTTGGGTTTTGTCCCACGTTTCTTTTGAAAAAGTTCGATACTTCTTGGCTTATGTGAACCAAAGGCTTTGACTTCTCTGAGAGGTTTTGGGGGCTGCTCACCCATCCAGCTGGCCCACAACAACAAGGGGCTGAGAAAACTGGCCAGGGAGGGGCAATCCGACTTCACAAGCATAAGAACACTCCCGCACATACACGCTTGACTTGTTTAAAAACTGACTTTATATATAGTTCTATCAATAAAAATTCTACATCAAAATGATTTTAGGTGTATTATCTTTTTTAAACCAATTAAAAGGACGTTGGCACAGCTGCGTGAATTTAACAGCTGCAACCAAATTCAAACATTTATTCCTTCACAAAAACAAAAAAAGCTTCTGATCTTCATTACAAGAAAAAATTGTTGGTTTAGCAGCTCTCACTTTCCCAGGTAACAGGGCAAATGGTGAAAGCTGCTGTCCTCTACTGGTCAAAAGTGGCAAAGCAAATCTTTTGGCCTTTTTTATTTTATTTATTTTTATTAAAGGGACAGATCTAAACATTTTAAATTACTTTCAGGGGTATTTTCTTTTACATTAAAAATACTTTTTCTCTCTGAACCATATAGCAAAATAGTATTTTATTTCCTCTGTGTTGAACAATTCAACTGACCAATACCTAAACAATATTCAATCCATATATTTTAGTAAGTTTTTTTTTACTAGAACATATTTTCTATATTTTTTTGCTGGAGCACATTTCAAAAATTGGCAGCTGGACCCTTTATTTGATAATTCCAATATCTACTATACGTCAGTGCGCATTCTGATATACACTACCATTCAAAATGTTTCTATGAGATTTGTTTTTAAAGATATTAATACTTTTATTCTGCAGATTATGCATTAAACAGATCAAAAATGAACGTAAATAAAAAATAATAATTTAATTGCAAATGCATTTCCATTTAATATAATTTATTTTCCTTTATATGAATATTTAAAAAAAAAAAAAAAAAAAAAAAAAAACCTTGAAAAAGCCAAAAGGTGATTTCTCATTTAAAAACACTATATACACTTTCACCTTTTACACAGTCAAAATATATCATACTTATATAGGCATAGAACCAGGCATTATGAAATATGTCAAAGTCGTTTTAGGGTTGGACATTTTTGGCCCTGCTGTTGAATTAATATATGCTGCACTCGTGTATGAAATTGCTACAGATTTGGGAGAATTCTAAAAGTGAGTTTAGTCTCACCTATATTCCTGCTGTAAATGGGTACAAACACATTGATGACCCGCTCAAGTCCAAGCAGCCCAACACACAGAATCACCAGAACCTGCAGCCCCACACTTCCCCTGGGCCACATGTAAGGCACCAGCAGACACACTTTCCTCCTGAAGCCCTGCCATGCTGACCCAGAGATCACATCCACTTGGCCTTGTCTTTGATGCTTCTGATGAATAGAGGAAAAGAAAAAAGAACATACAAAGACACCCAGGTGTAACAGATCCTTCCAATAAGCTTTCTGAGAAATTTACCGACACTCTGAACAGAACTTAAGTGATTTTCAGTGATTATCATCCTTACCTCTACATTCAGTGCAAGTGATGCTTGCTCAGTTTCATTTCCCAGTGCTTCTTTTTGTTGTTTCGTGAGTCTTTTAGAGTACTTGTTATCCATTGTTTGACTTCGTATAAAAAAACAGGCACTTAAAAATACAATCCGAATGCATTATTCCATTGAAGTGTATTGCAGTCTATCAATTTGCAAGGGTTTAAAAGTGCATGTGTGCGCGAGTACGGATTTCTAATGATTATACCGACCGTCTGTATTCAGCTGGAAAACGGGAAACGCTGCTCGCGTGTCATATGGGCTGCATTCACATGACTGATAGATTGTGGTCATGTGGCTCGGATGTTAAATGAAAACGCTGACGCTTTTAAACACTGAAAAGGCCGTTTTACTCTGTTAGGTGTTGAGAAAGAATAGTTTTCGTGCGGCAAATGTTGCTCGCTAGCAGTTTCTAAAATGAGATTCCTCCAGGGGGCGCTTGGCGGCTCAGGAAAGCATATTCCCTACTGAGTCGCGTTCAAAATAAACATGTTTTTGTTTTACTAAGACTGTGCATTCACAATATCTATTTTAAGTCAATTCTAGTTCTAAAGAATGGTAACTCAAAAACAAATTAAGCTATTTCTAAAAGTACATCTATAAAATGTTTATCCAAGTAATTAGAAAAGACTCTGATTGGTCCAATCTGACAATGCTGAAAAAAGTAACACATATCACATGACATCGCAAGCCACGTGCATCCATCCAATTTATATATTTTTTAATTACTGTAAAAGTAAAAACAACTTAGTGGATCCAGACATTACATTTGCATTAATTTACAAATAAGAAATTATTTTGTCTCGCCTCTCAACACTTTTTCTTTGTCATCTAAAACAATGTTTGGGGAAAAGTGAATAACAATGTGTGCTTGTGTATATAAATTCACAAACAAGACCGTCTTTGCACCAAATTAAAAAACACATACTGTGGGCTGGTTTCCCGTACAGGAATTAGATTAAGCCAGGACTAGACCTTTGCTAATCTAGGACATTTAAGAATTTTTAGAAACATGTCTTACAAAAATGCATTAGCCTATCTGTGAGCATTTTAAGACCAAACAATGGCAATGATGTATTTTAAGATATCTCAGTGCAAGCCTTTTCCAGTTTAGACAGCTCTTAACATTTATTTTAATCTAGGACTAGACTTAAACCCTGTTCGGGGAACCGGCCCTGTATGTGTTTAGAAGGAAATGCTTCTTTAAAGGCAGCTGTCAAATCTTAACAACTTGTGCTACAGTCAAAAACATACAAAACATGATTAAGTGAAAGTCCTTTAAATCCTTTAAAGATTTGTTCAGTACACAGATTAATTCATGCACAGCTTACATAGAGCAGTTCTTAGCAGTGATGCTGACCTTAACTGACACATGCACATACAAATGAATAATATATAATGATAAAAAGCATGAAGCATACGTACCATTTTCCCAGGACGCGTTCTAGCCAGGACTTGTATATTGCCTAAAATATCTAGGTTTTGTCTTTGTTTACCTGTGCAGATCAATCGGTTCCTTATGTTTTAATGATGCTCTGGAGGTACTTTGAATCAAAGCAATATAGAAATCCTGGCCAGGACGTGTCCTGGGAAAATGGCACTTATGGTCACCCTCATAAAGTACATGTTAAGAAGAGCTCAAGCTGCTCTTATTGACTTACTGATGATGTCAAGTGTTGTTTACATTTAGCTTAACATTCTATGTCAGTAACAGGAGATTTAGTTGATTTTTGAAATCAACAAACTATTGCGGAAGCCTTGAAGCTGATCACTTTTGCTACAAGCTTTTCAAGTTTTATCAATTAGTCAAATCTGTAAAGTGTTTCTCAGGCATCCTCACGGAGCAGCATTGCCCCAGAAGAAGAAGAAGGGTTCTTCCAAAAACACCAGATTGAATTCCTAGTGGAGAGCATCTCTTGCATTCAAGAGGCTTGTGAGCTTTCGCAGCTGGCAGCTGTCATCAGGTTAGATCCCACCTACAGCAACATTTGCCAAAGCTCACAGACCTGAAAGAACGCGGCCGTCCTTCTTCCTGACATCCATCCAGCAGACTCAGTCTCACCAGTTGAAGACATTCTGGAGTCTCTGTGTCAGCAGGAAGATTGCATCTCCATCCACGGCTGCTGTGTGTAGGACTAACACGGCATCTACCTCTCTATGAAACCCATGATGGAGACACTTCCCTTCACTGCTGGAGACAGAGCAGATGAATGCATCCTTGTCACTGAGAACATCACAAGCAGCAGAAGCATCGCTCCATGAATCCATGTGGACATCAGTGAAGAGCCTCTGCCTGAGCAACACTGAGTCATCACAGTGCCACATGGAGCATCACCCAGCAGGATCTGCATATGTAAATACTGTATATATTGTACATAGTTATAGAGTAAGCTTATAGTTTTAGAATAAGTTTTATTTTGTACAGTTTGAGTAAGTTTTATTTTCTAACCCTAGTTATCATCACAGTGCTGCGTGATTGGTGTGTTTTTGGTGATTGTCAGTGCAGTGATTTTTGGTCTTCTGATCTTCTGGTCTTTAGTGCATGGCTGTTGGGATGTTTTCAGTTACTTCCTTGCATTTGTCAAGGTTTTCTGTGCAGTTAATAGTGTGTTGCAGCTGCTAGACTCCTCTGTTTGGTTTTCCATGCATCTCTGCATGGTTAATAGGATATTTTGAGTGGCTGGTTGGCAAAAGATAACAAAAACAAGAGCATGAAAACAGAATTACTCCAAAAGGTCAAAAAACTATAAAAACCCTGTGTTGTTATGTGGTCGCATATGTAAGAAAATGATAAAAATATAAAAAAAAATATTGAAGGTGTTATTTTTCCTTATTTTAATTTATAATGTCAAATTATGTTTTAAATTTATATTTCTGCATTAAGACTTAAGACTAAATGTTTAAATGTTTGCCCCTATGAAGAGATTTTGATTATGTTTACAAACAAAGCTTTCCAAAAATTTTTCCACACATCATCATCACAGAAGAAATTAGGTCATGGTTTGTAACGACATGAAGGTAAGTAATTCATGACAGAATATTATGACCGAACTGTCCCTTTAATGTCAGTGAGCTTGATTTTCTGAAGGTCAGTAAAAAAGTTAAAGTGATCTGCTTTTGTCTCACAAAATGGATTTCAGCACTCAGTTTTGAACATGATGTTGAAAGCAAACTATTTTCAGGCTCTTTATTAACAGTTATGAATAGACTGCCCAAAGAATAGGCTGTCAAAGATTTTAAAAGAGGAAACAGTTTTTTGTGTGTAGAAATGATCAGCCTCTGTTCAGTGAAGAAAACATCTAACAGCAGTGTAGAGCATCACTTACCTGTCATTATGTCAACAGTTGCTGCAGAATGGCTGAAGAAAACTGTTTGCCATCTAAACAAACAGAGAAAGACACTTCAGACATGACTAAACTGGAGTTTTAGAATCTAAGCAGTTTTTTAAAACATACAAAATTGTATCAATTTACAACACTGGCCTACATGAGAGTTACTGTCGAGAACATCAAACAGACTTAAGTAACAGTCAGAATCTCTATTTTATTGCTTTGTTCTATAAATGATTTAAAAAAACAATCTCATCAGTGGTTTCTTTTACACTGTTGTACACAGTTCTCTGCCTGTGATCAGTGAATGTATTGCATTGATACTGTATTATCAGTGTATTATCATATCAGTGTATGTATTGCATAGCAGCTATTTGCTTATTTCAAAATGTGTATCGCCTCCTTGTGGATACACGTTATTAATGCACTGCAGCTAAATCTTAGTGGCCTCCTGTGTATTCCACACTAATTTCAGTCTTCTTTTAGTTCAACATATATTTTTGTTGTATTGTATTTATTTAGCTGAGTAAAATAAAAAGACTACAAACATGACAGTAATGTTATCTGTGACCTGTATTGTATATATATATATATATATATATGGCCTCCATTGATTAAAAGGACGTTTAATGGCAGAACATGATCAATTTAGGTCAAATTCAAATTCAAATTTATCTCACTGTGTCATACACGGTAAGATATGCAGTGAAATGCTTATACGACCACCCCTTATACGATCGAAAGAGTTAAAGTTTACTATCGACCAGGATGACAAAGAAATAACATTCCTATAAGATCCTATTGAATCCAATAAGTAGAAGCTTTTTGGACAAGATTTGTGAAAAGAGGTTTAAGATGATTTCCTGCCATAAGGCACAGACACACACAATCCAGGCTGATGTGAGTATGGCCACCGAAGAACACAAGCTGGTTAAAAAGCCAGTAGGTGACTCATCAAGCGATGGGTCAGACCAAGTTTTGAAAGTAACAGTCAGAAGGCATATGCAGCTGAACCTTTCCAAGATGCCAGACAACGACCGCCTGTTTTTCTTGGACGATCATTTTTGTCCAGATGGGCTTTTTATTCTCTTTATAAAACTGTGTGAAGACTCAAAGATGCCAGCAGCATTCAAATATCCACAAATGTGTAGAAACGACTCTGTTAGTGTGTTTTAGTGTTAGTTTGTCATTGAGAGCACACAAAAGAGGATGAAACAAGGAGGAGCGTGAAGGTGGGAAATGGTCAGTCAATCTCGGATTATACTGTAATCATAACGAACAAGGAAACAACAGACTTTCTTCTTTCAGCTTTGTCTCTTTTCGTAAAAGCAGTTTAAGGCCCATTTCTACTTCTGTGTGCTATTTCAATCCTCGCTCTTTCTTTACCCACATGGGAGGAAGGAGAATAGAAAAGCAGCTGCCATACAAAAGAAGGGTGAAAAAACAGAAAAACTGCGTTCGTGAGCGGGTGTCGAGGGTGAGGATGAGTGGAGAGTAGCGGGAGAAGAAATCTTATCATTTCCAGCCCACAATGGGCCGGTTTCTATGACAGGACAGTTACAGATCTGTTTTATCTTATCACTGCTTTGTGTGTGCGGTAATGGCCGTCCGCCTGTCAACTGGTCATTATGAAGGCTTTTGTCCCATTGAGCGAGCATGTGCTGTCCATCACGCAGCTCATTTCGCTCAACTCTTTGTTGTGCGCTCCAGTTCTTATTGGTGTGCCTAGTGGGAAAGCGTGGATCCTGTCTCTCTCCAGTGGTGATTTTCCTCTTTGTAATCCATCTGAACCAGCAAATTGCAATTTTAGGGAGAAGGGAGGGTGAAAAAAGGAGGTAAAAATCAATTTAATCCTAGGGAGTCCGGTGGGGAGAATGACTTGAGCCACCCAGAGAAATGATTGGTATTTTCGATTCTGTGCAGGACACAAAAGGGGATCAAGTTTATTCGATCTCAATCACTCCATCTATTCCGAAATAAATTTCACATCTGTACTGTATATATTATCTCAAATTCTCACCTCAAGCACAGTCATCGGTACAACAGAGTCTTTCATGGACTGTTTTTAAATTATTCAGCTGTCTAACAGGCACCTGTTGGCCTACCACCCAATCATGCTGAGAAGAAAAGCCACTTATTTCATACATGTTCATGTGGAACAGATGGAAGTGGTATGTATCAACACACAATAACAAATTTACATTTTGTCATTTGTGGTTTTATTGAAATTCTCATCTATATTAATTTTTATATTCATTACATTTTAATGCGCACGGAAGTTTCTGATGAATAGACTACGTTTTTCATCTGCTTGTTGATATCGATAAGCAAATAATTATTTTCACATTACGGCCATTGGACATTTATTAACTGATAAATGTCCAATATTAAAATTCTACAATATTTTGTTTAAAGAAAGTAAAAATAAAACAATAAAAATTGCTAAAATCATTCATTTCTATTGCTAAAACTGTAATGTACAGAAAAATTAATATTCACTTTTCGGAATATGCTCAAGATTATGCTTAACTGATCATTTTTAAATGGTTATCTTATTAGATGGTGACAAATGTAATTAAAATATATTTAATATTTATAATAATACATATTATAATACATAAATAATATTGATGCAATGTTCTTAAACCTGAAATGATGATCAAATGCTGTATCTGACTAACGACTGGTCTTTTTATGAATGTCCACAAAACTGGAAGACTTATATAAGACAACAAGTGGCAGGCTATTTGGGAAATGAACATTCAAAAAATGAAAAAGAGGAATTAGAGAAAAAATATGAATAATTTATCACTATTGTGTGGATAATATGTAATCAATAAAAAGTAACTGCAGTATTACAGTATTATGTTTTTGGAATCTGGTTATGTAATCCAGGTTACATGTAATCAGTAAGTTACTACCCAGCTCTGACAAAATAAATATGGTAAAATAACATATTCTATTTGGATTAAATGAGTTACTTGCCTTAAGTACATGACAGCTAAATTGTCACACTTAAGGTGACTCACCATGAAAGGTGTCTCATGGCATGTCATAATTATCATAATTACTAGATGACAACCAAGATGTTCTGCTCAGAGATGTGATGTTCTTGAAATGACGTAACTTTTCCAAGTGATTTTTTTATGTGTTGCAACACAGTGAATCAGTGTAATCTATTTAATAAGCACAATAAAATAAGCAAAAAATTCATAGTTTGAATAGTAACTCTTAACTGTATTATACGTTTAATATTACAGAAATATTACGAGAACTCCATTTTAAACCTGCACCATTTTGAGTGTTTCTGCATGACAAAAAATTGTAATTTGTGTTCTACAAGGACGTAAACGCATTTTGCATATCCTCATATTCACAGTAATTCCCATGAATGCACCTATGCTCCTTTGAGAAAATGGACATGCGATATAGGTGGTTTTATAAAAGCAGGATGGAAGAATGTGTGTGTACAGCCCTGGTCCAGACAGAGCTCAACATCGGGGAGTCCTGCAGGAGCATTTGTGGTTACTAGAAGCAAAACCTCTCAGAAAGGGGCTCTCTAAACAGCCTAAGATGTTGAGCTCTGCATGATGTCCAATGATCAATAAACCCAGCCAGAAAAAGTGAAAGCATCCCTGTCTGCCCCGGTGCCTTGTCTTTTATCTGCCTTTGTGGTCTAACCGAAACAGACATGAACATGAAGTCTGTCAAGATCAAATCCATATTCCCTTGCATGAAGAAAACAGTCAGCTCAGATGTTTGTTCTCTGTTTCTGCTGCTCTGCATACACTAACCTCGCATTCTCGTCCTGTAGAAACAGGATAGACTGTCGCAGATAACACCGAACACACTCCTGGCACTCGTGCAGAGTTCACCAGTGCTGTACACAGGACTGGATATGATCTCATCACGTCTTGTGGTGTGGCCGAACACAATGGGCCTTCCTGTCAGGAGTCCGTGAACCGTCCTACACGTCCCTATACGCAATACAAGCAGATACGATCTCTTCTTATTAACACATTCAATTTAGACTGCCTCAGAATGGAGAAAGGAAATACATCTATCTCAGTCAAATGGCCATTCGGTCGTGATTGCAATCGTACATCTGCAGTGCGTATGTCATTGTATAGACAGAAATGGCAGCATGGATGTCCAATCTCAGATCACATTAGGTGATAAAAAGTAAACCACATTCACAGGAGTTGTTAAAAAGGTCATTCACTAGACCAAGAGCATTTTCTCTGGAAGGGGTTGAATGTTGGTCATGCTGAAAAAGGTCTATATTATTGTCATGCTTTAGGTTTGTAGACTAACAGGACAAGACCTTTGAGAATTAAACTAAAAAGAATATTTTTTAACTTGTGTTTTAGAAGATAATACTATTTAATACTATATATGTCTTTCTACTTAAAATCTCACACTTAGTTCAATGTTACTTGCATTTCTTTAATTATTTGAGCAATTTACAAATTCAGTGTAATGTATAGAATGCTATCCAAAAGTTTGGGATCAGTAATGTTTTTAGCAGAAGTCTCTTTTGTTCTTCAAGGCTGCAATTATTTGATCAAAAACAGAAAACAACAACAGTAATATTGTAAAATATTATTGCAATATAAAATAGTAAATACAAATATAGTGCAATATAAAAAAATTCAGTGCCACATGATACTTCAGAAATCATTCTAATATGCTGATATATTATCAATGCTGGAAACAATTGTGCTACTTCATATTCTTTTGGAACATGATGCTTTTTTCAGAATTTGTTATAATAAATTAAAAGTTAAAAATAACAGTTTTTATTCTAAATAGAAATATTTTCTAACAATAGTCTTTAAAAGGCTTTACTGGCAATTTGCATTAATTTAACTCATCCTTGCTGAATAAAAGTATGCATTTCTTAAAAAAAAAGGTAGAATTTTTTTCCTTTTGAACAGTAGTGTATATTGTTACAAAGCATTTCAGTTTTAAATACATGCATTTTTTTAAACTTTCTATTCATCAAAGAATCTTAAAAAAGAAAAAGAAATAAATCAACATATTAGAATGTTTTCTGAAGGATCATGTGATACTGATGACTGGAGTAATGATGATATAAATGAGATAAATTATATATTTTAAAGTATATTAAAAGAACAGAAACCCACTATTTCAAATTCCAATAATATTTCACAATATTATTATTTTTTGTCTTTTTGTATTTTGGATCAAATAAATGCAGCCTAACTGATCTCAAACTTTTGAACAGCAGTATACATTAAGTTTGGTGTATGAAAAATCTTTAAATGTTTTTTAAAAAGTCTCTTATTCTCACCAAAGCTGCATTGATTTGATGAAAATACAGTAATAAACAATATTTGGAAATATTATCAATGTTGAAAACAGTATTAAATGAACTTAATATGAAAAACAACTTTCACTTTTGATCAAAGCAATCCCACCTTCCTTAAAAAAATGAATGAATAAATAAAATGAAATAGGGTGGAAGGTCCCAAACTTTTGAACAATAGTATTCTCTGACAAAAAGTAATCAGCAGCAGGCTGTTTGCAGTCTTTCCTGATACTGCCAAGAGCAGATGTTCATTCATTAAGGAATGAGTCACTAGGGGGCAGTCTAAGTCTATTGATGACTGGATGTCACTGTTAGCAGGACTGTATGTGTTTGAAGTTCAGCAGAAAGCAGTACAAAGAGCTCAGGGTAAGCTGAGGAAAATGTCAATTGTTCTCTTGGAACATATTCATTCATGAAATTATACTTAATTCAGGATTACGTTAATAACAAAGGGAAAAATTCTGCCTGCTAAAATTATCCGTATAGCATCTTAAAACAATAAGTGTTTTTAGAGAGAAAATAGCTGATTACAGCCATAATGACTGTTTGTGAATCAAATGCTTCTCTGAGGAGATGGAGACAGAGGAATGCTTGGAGGTAATTAATGGAAAGAAAGCATCCAAATTAGCTCTATACCCATTCATCATGAGTGTGTGTTTGATCCCAAGTGAGCCATTTGACTCCCTTCAGACCACCGCCTAAGTTAAGGCCAGAAACTTTTGAAACAAAGGCAGAGAAAAACCGTCTGGGTGCCAGAAGAACAGAGGAGATGGTGGAGGAGAACTGTTATGTGTTTGTTTGTTTGTAAGGGACTTCCAATCCAATTAATGATTTATTCTGGGTAGCAGACAGTGGCTTAGGCTGGGAGCTTTTTGGGGCCGAGCACTTCTCCCAGAGAAACTCATACATTATATCAGCTCTTTTCTCATCACACATCTGTTCTTCTGGTAGAGCAGATAATTTTCATGGTGAGATCAACAATAAAGAAGAGAGAAGGAAAACAATGAAGGTGCAGTCACATTTACTGTTGGTCAGCTATTTTTCATGGGTGAAATCCACACCATTAGGAGTTTTGGGTGAGGGCAGAAAGATTCCTCCTGCAGATTTTGCAATAGATTCAAATTGGTAACATAGATATGCCTTGTTGACCAACAAAAGGCTGCTTAGGTTGAATGTGACTTCGAATTTTGCTAATGTGACAGATAAATGAGGCACACTAGACTTTGAGCACTTCTTCAGACACTCCAACGGTCTTGTCATTATATTCTCAGACGCATTTCTTAAGCCTGGAATACAATTTTGATTTTTACAGTCTGAAGAAGTTAATGCAAGTTGAAGAAAATCAGAAAATCGAGTAGTATATGATGGTCACAGACTTTCATTCCATCCAGTCGGAGGAACATTTCTGATAATTTCAGCCAGTTTTAGAACACATTTGTTTTCATTTGTCATGAGTCTCCTAGCAACAAGGTGCACGTTTCTGCATGAGTTTGTTTTGATCGGAACAACTTTAAAGTCTGGTAGTGTATGATCCTCTTTCGTGTAGTGTATGATGCCTAGTTTTCCTTTGTCACTATTTACAGTCGGTAAGTGTATGATCTGGACAGATTTCTGGACAGAAGTCGTGTAGCGTATTCCAGCCTTTAGAAACCTAAATTTAACATTTAATTCACGAATTCGCACTTCTTCATTCCTTTAAACAGTAATGATAGTAATAATAAGCAAATTTGGCGTGCTGTCCGGGG
>JAUCMS010000153.1:4974053-4995814 GCA_032357445.1 Enteromius radiatus | reverse complement strand
AATGATGAGAGATTAACGGGAATCAGGTGCGGATAGGCATTCAGCGCGCTCTTCCCGAAACTATGTTAAAACATCCCCAAATAATAATAAATTCAAAATGGAAAAATATTACATTTAACATGTAATTTTTCCAATTTAGCTTCTTTAAAGATGCCTCGCATTTCCTGCATCAAAGCAAAATAAAGCTGTACTAAGGTAAAACTAAGGTTGACCGATGCTTAAAAACCATCCAACATTGCCCAATGGCTGACTGTCGGCTTGGTGTATCTCAGACTTAAAGTCACACCAAAAGTGCTATAGTACTACCTTTGTGTTCTGAATATGATACCACACTAATGCCATGATATTTTTGAATGAGTGTCAAGGTTGTACCAATGCCACTGGAAGGCAACCTTTAGCCAAAAATATTATAAGTAGACCAGAGGCGGTTGTATAATTTCCTGAGGTGCCTCACATGATCCAAGTTAGCAGTTACGCATTTTACAACGTCAAGTAGACCTCACATATCCCAATAATAGGGGCTTTCACAATGCTCAGTAGTTCTAGGAAGTAGCCAGCAGGTTGGTTCCTAGAGAACCAATTTGTCCCTCAGGCTGTTTTCCTTGTTGCGTTCTCACCATCAGCAGGAACTTTGAAGAGGGTACAAACATCAACAACTGGTGAATGGAGAAAGCCATGATCTGAGCTGTTTGTTGTGTGTTTTGGATTTCGAGATAATAGAGATTGAATGTAAAAGCACAATTTACATGACTAAAAGGGCAAAAAGTTGGGCTAAGAAACAAAATCTCTCATGACTTGCAGTTTACATATTGAGGTTGAGAAAAGAACACATCACTGCAGACAACAGGTAAATGCCGTTATTGGTGTATTCTATGTTCATTGGAGTAAGAACTTTTATATAGCTTTTTAAAATTGCTGAGTAGCTGGTCTTTCTTATCTGTTTGGCCAATCAGATTACAGTTATGTGATGGTAGTTCCTATAGAACCTTTTTAGACACTATTCTGAGTGAGGAGCTAACTTAGTTCCTCCAAACGGAGTTCCTAGAACAGTGGTTCCCTGTCTGTCAGTCACTACGAGTTATGTAGTGACTGACGGACATAAAGAGTATAAAGAGGTGGCAGGTGCAACCACTCAGATTTTGCTTTGGAGCCGCGAGTTTATGCCTGCTGCTTTGAAGTGCTGCAACAAAGAGGAAGCTGATGCAGAAGTTATTCTCTGTGGCGTCAAGCGAATCCCCTGGGTGTTTCACAAAAAAGCAATTTCTGAACACGGTCGTTTCACGTCTTTTTCTTCTGTGCAGGCGCTGCCTGTCTCCCAACGACGGCCACGGAGGTTGTCTTCACTGTCTGTGTCTCCAGCATGCTGAAGACACCTTTGCGGAGGGAGGATGTCCTCATTGCAAGGCCATGCCCCTGGCAGCACTGCGATCCCGCCTTGCCGTCTTTCAGGGATGAGCAGGCACCCTCTGTTGCCACCCAGCATCCACATCTCTTAATGGCTGGACGATTAATTCCTGGGTGCTGATAGTGATAGCAGATCATGGCCCACTCTGGTTCCTTTCTTTCTGGAAGTGCATGAGGAGTTGACAAAGTTGTGGATGGCTCCTTTCACAGCCAGAAGCCGCTCGGGGTGGGGCGGGGTGGCACGAGGGGGGCTCCGACCCTGGGTTGAAGCAGGAGCTGCGCCAAGGCAACTGATTTCGCTCTCCGGGCGACGAAAAAGTCACAGCGCAGTCCCTAGGGACGGCAATGTCCCAAGAATGCCATCTATGGCTCAACCTGGCTGAGATGAGGGACTTTTTGGATGCCCCCATTTCCCAGATTGGCCTGTTCGGCAACACTGTCAAGGATTTTGCAAAGCAGTTCTCGGTAGTCCAGCAGCAGACAGAGGCGATCCAGCACATCCTCCCCCGGCGTGATCCTCCATCTGCCACCGCTCTGTCGTGGGTCACGCCTCATGAGACTGAGGCTATCAGGTTGAGCCTCCCACAGGAAAACGGCGCTCACCTTTAGCAAACCTCCAAGTCCTCACGCAGTCTCTCAAGGGGTCCAGACAGTCTGACAGTGGACAACCAAAACGCTATGCTTACTGTACCTCTCAGTCTGACTGTTCATCACTGCACATCCCTTGGCACGCCGGTGACTGATGATGCCACACGCTCAGTGTCTGTATGCGTGGATGTCGCTACCCAGCCCGTCGCAGTGGCTTATTCGGACGTTTTGGCTCGGCTACGCTATCCAGTTCACCCAGCGACCTCCCAGGTTTAGTGTTGTTCTCGAGCACTGCCCCCGGAGGATGCAGATCCAGCCTTGACATCGCTGTGTCCCGTGAGAACATTACGTTTTACGCATATGTGGACTGCACCCGGAGCTTTAGAAGCTCTGAGCAGCTCTTTGTCTGCCACAGAGGTCAGCAGAAAGGGAAGGCTGTTTCCATGCAGTGGTTGGCCCACTGGATTGTTGATGCCATCACCTTGGCTTAACAGCCGTGCCCCCTGGGTGAGAGCCCAATCCACTCGGAGCGTGGCCTCCTCCTTTGCATTGGCCCACGCGCAGTCCATACTAGGGTTCTACATGACACCTCACAATGGTAAGATGTGGTCTTCGTAGCGCCCTTTTCAGAAGGTCTGCTTCCCCATTGTCTTGCCAGACTGTACAACAAATACAAGAGGTTGCAGTACCTCTTGCGGAAGGTTGAAATCCCTTCAGGAAGAAGAAAATTGCTTCTTTAGGAACAACAGTTCTGTAGACAACCTTGTAGCACTACATTTATAGTGCTATAAGGTTGTAACAGTTCAGGTTGTGGCATTTTCCATTGGACCCCAGTCTGTCATCGCAACAAAACTTGTAGTGACTGACAGAACAGGAATGTCTTGGTTACATATGTAAACTTTGTTCCCTGATGGAAATCTGATGAGTGGTTGCACCTGTCGCCTCTTTATGCCCGGATAAAGGGGAGTGGCTCAGGATTGTTTAACCACTTGCCAATTGTCATTGCCGTTTTCTCTTAAGCAGAGCGATTCAGGGCTCTAGGTAAGACTCCAGTCTGTCGTCACGACATAACGTCTCCGTTCCCTCCATCAGGCAACAAGGGTTACATACGTAATGAGATGCAAAATGTGCAGTGTAGGGGGGTCTCCAGGAACGTGGTTGGGAACCACTGTCCTAGAACTTAAACCATTCATAGTTCCTGCGGTGTTAATAAACCAAAAAGTGGGTAGATCCACCAATAGTTGTAGGAACTATGAAATAAGACAATCTCTGGCTGTACCATCCCTAGTGGAAAATCTAGTAGCTGTATTTTGAAACATGGTGTCTAGCAGGTCTGTACTAGTTGCTTCAAAACCCAGGTAACTCATTTCAAGCTAGTACGACAAACTAGCTGGTTTGTTCTTGATTTAAGACAATGTACCAGCTTAGACCAGTTATTATCCAGCCAAGCTGGATTCTCCAAGAAGTCTTATATGTAACTTGTAAGCATGTAAATACCATGGTGCATGAATATGGAAATCATTTAGTATGGCATCACTGTCAAGATGAAAGCACACTGGAGTGGAAATAATGCGTTTGGAGTCAGAAGCTCCTGTCAGTAAATGAGCGTACCATTTAATGTTTTGAATTCAGGCAGAAATCCATCCCTCTTGTAAATGAGCTCATTGAGAGTTTTTTTTTTTTTTTACGCACGCAGATTAATCGGTCACATTATTTACAGTAGAGGTAACACACCACGCTGAAAAGAAGCTCAATGCTTAATTTCCACATGAACTGCCTGCGCTTTCCCACAGGACATACACTAGAAGCCGCTTCATTCATGTGTGTCACCGGTACGTCAGGTTTAGCCACCAGCACGCCGGACTCTGAGGAGCAGACACTGCACCTTTCAAACGCCATCGCAAGCCTCCAGCTGCTACCAAGTCAACCTCGCACAGCTCCCTGTCAGTCTGCATGAGTGACAGCCGATCCCCTGCGTGGCCCTGATTGGCAGAACCTGCGTGGCTGATGGTGATAAAACTGGCTTGCTGCTGTTTGCTGCCGTCCTTCGCACTCTTCAGTGCTGTCACTCCGCCCGCCAAGATGACGCTGCTATTGAATCCCGCCCGTTAATAACAACAATACAATACACAGTAGGCCAACTCATCCGTATTTCCCCATCTAGTTGATTGGTTTATTTATTCACATCTTTAAAATGACTGCGATTTTGAAAGTCCAAGGTGACATTTGAGGTGCACATTTTAATATGTCAATATCCATAATTTTGCCATGACAATCCTGAGACAGATTGGCCCTTTGAGCTTTGTGTCAGTCTTTATTACTGTCTCTGTACTGAATTTTCTCACATAGGGACGGTGCTGTGTTATGTGCAGCAGATGTCTGGGCATAATTTTGGTGAAAAACCGGTGGAATGCATTTAAATATATTGAAATATGTTAGAAGTACACAAATTTGTACACAAATATGTGTTCAAGCTACACTAAGTTTTCATAAGATTGGGGTCAATGAGGATATTTTTTAAATAAATTTTTTTGTTCAGCAAGGACACATTAAACTGATTAAAAGTGACAGTAAAGATGTTTATGTTATTAAAGATTGCTATTTTAAGTAAATATCATCATTCTATTAACGTATCCTGAAACAAATGTATCGCAGTTTACAGACTGTAATAATACTGTTTCTTGAGCACCAAATGAAATCATTATATCAGAATGATTTCCATTGGTGCTGATTGACTTACGGACAGTGCACCAACTAGGTGTGCAATGATAATGCAAATACAGTAATGCAAATACAGTGATTAAGTGTTGTTCAGGGTTGTGGCTAGAAAGAATACATGTCATTCCAAACATGTAAATGCTTCATTCTACTTCAAAACACAATTTAGGATATTTTGGAGGAAAACCGGGAGGCTTGTGACTGTCCTGTTGACATTGGAGTATTCTGACTGTGTCTTTCATATTTTTCTGGACCTTTCATTTTCATTTTGGGATGGAGTAATAATAACGTCTACACCTACCCCAGCCCTAAACTTACCCCTTACTGTAATGCAAATAGTAATTATTGTTGTTCAGAATAAGAAATATGACGCAATATAGACATGCACATGTGAAGAAAACCCTCTGATTGGTAGGATAAAACTGTTCCCTGCATCTCAACACAAGGTCTTCTCTTTTAGGTCTTCTGCTTGAATAGACAAATTCACACAAAAATTATGTAAAATTGCCCATCTAGGTAAGCATCCTAGCAGACATAGTCAGTTGCATCAATGTACAAGATCCGTGCATTCTCTTAAAGTGACAGCACTTTTTTTTAATGTTAAACAAAAGACAAAGAAATCACTCACTTCCTTTTACTGAATAGCTTTTGTAATTTTAAGATCAATATTTAATTCAAGTCAAATATGCAATGTAATTTTACATTTGATTACTTTATTACCTAAAAACTAATGCTAGATACCCCCGAAACACCTTAAAAAAAAGTTTTATTTTGCTCTGTTGAATTTGTGCTGTTGTGTGTAGTAAAATTATTTGTTCTCATTTTTATTTTTATTTGACAATATATTTTTTTCCTAAATATACCCCATACTGAACCGTACTGAAAAAGTGAATCTAAATGAACTGTTACACCCCTAGTGCTGACATACAGCTTTATTGTTGCGCTATGGGTGTGCTGAGTTAGAATCAAGCGCCCCATCTCTCTCCCGCTTCAAATGTTGTCAGCTCTGACCTGTCCTATCATAATAAAAGCAAAATAAATCTTTTTTATTTAAAATAGAATGATTTTCGAAGGATTGTGTGACAACTGAAGACTGGAGTATTGATGCCATCACAGAAACAATTAGGCGGAACTGTAATAACATTTCATAATATTACTATTATTTATTGCATTTGTGATCTGGTAAGGTACATTGATTCACAACATAGGAAGCAGAATCAGAATTCATGTCCTTCAACAATCCCGCAGGAAACAGACTCAGCTGTGTCCTGTTCTGACTCACTCATTCAAAGCAGGTATTACACAGAACAAAAGGAAGTCATGCACCTAAATTCTGATCACCAGAGCTTCTTTGCGCAATTAGAACAGGCAGGCCTATCTTTAGATCAGAGAGTCAGCGGAGAGGATATTCCTGCAGAGTTTGTTTGATGACCATGTCTCTCAGCACCTACTGTAAGATTACAGCTGCGCTTGAGCCACAAACACAGACAAACTTCACATGAGACAGGCAGGATTTCATTCAGACTTAACTGCCGTTCTGGTGCTAACAGCAGGACATTGGCATTGCTGACTAGAAGCTGACGTTTCTATTGTGTTAAAGATAGTTCTCAGCGTGCTGCTGCTTTGGAGACAAGCATTCACCATTCTTTCTTTTATATCTCTTTGGCTCGGTGGCATCCTCATTTGAGCATGTTGCTAAAAAATTTGATGCGACACGATTTTTCAATTTTCCATTAAAACAGCTGAAAAGCGCTGAAGTGTTTTGGCTCCGAGCAGAGGGTTCTTGTATTGCACAGATCCAGGATGAGCTCCCCACATATACATCCAAATCCTATCCGTATGATGGAAAACATCAAAAAGTGCTCTCAGATCAATGTACAACAAAAGGACAGCTTCTACCCACACCATGCTTTTTCCTGGTCTACTCTTCAACTGTGACAAAGTGGTTACCAGCTTCTGTTTCCATAACAACTGTTACTGAGTGTCGATTACCTAAAAGACACAGAGATGAGAGGACCTGCAGCCTTTTTGCAGGTCATTTGATGCGACAATTCAACAGTTTAGAGTAGGTAACACTGACAGACCTGACGGACTACAACGTGCATCTATGAGGAAGTTCATCATAGTGCATCACCAACTTTCCCGTAAGCTCAAACACTGAATCTCTCCTGGAGTTTTACAGAAGCCATATTTGCAGTGCTCTTTGGTGGTTCGAACTGTAATTCATCCCCCATAGATATTACTGTAATATAACTGGTTAAAAGAGAGAACTTTCATCTTGAGACAGTCAAAATGAGTTGTGGGTGATATTATGGTCTGTGTCACCCGCGGCCAGGGTTACTTATAAAAAACTGAGACCACGCTTGGGCGCAAGTGAGATTTAAGTGCACTAAAAATGAAAGAAGGCTGAGAGGAATATGACAGACTGAGTACAATCCCTCTTGTCTACTTGCCTTTCCTCAGGCAAGGATTAACCGGCTTTAACAATATCCATATTCTATAATAAAGCCACCTGACTGCACTGAGGAAGGCGGATATCTAACCTCTTCTCTTTCTCTGTAATGTCATTTTTCCTGAGGTGCACAGCATGTAGTCAAAAACGCTGATTAATTTTAAATTAGATAAGCCCCCCCCCATAGACACCCTTATTGACCTGTCTCACGTGTACATAGACTTTCGTTGAACTTTCTTGGAATTGATCTTGAAATTATTAAATGTCTTTAATTTAATTTAATGGGTCATACATTTTCCCAGGACACAATTCTTTATATTTCCATAGCACCGTCATATGCTTCACCTATAAAATGTGCAATAAAAATAAGTATATATGTTTAACTGTTAGTGGGTTAATGACAAATATTAGTGATACAGAAAAGACAAGACCTTCCCAAGACATCTAAATTAAAATGCAGATCCAAATTTCAAATAAATAAATGTAAGTAGGTTTATATAAAAAAAATATATACATAATAAAAAATAATTGTAAAAAAAGTTAATATAATGACTATAATATATTTTCTTTACAGACTATACATATAATAATCATAATGTTTATTTAAACAGCTGTACACTTCCTTTTGTAACAAATGTCATAACTTAACATAAACATTTTTTCTACCACATTGCATTTTAGAACTCTGTCAACTTCTCTATGTCTACTTTTGTCATAAAAAGTCACTGTATATCAGTATTACCTGATTTTTTAATAAGCATATATAATTTTCTATCAAAAGTGTCATATGTGTTTTCTTCTTCATTATATTAAAACCCTCAGATATTTTCAATTAAACAATTATTTTTTTAAAATTTGTTCTTCATAGAAGATTTGTATTTAAGTCATTGTTTATCAGAATAACTGGGTCAAAGTGTCATGACCCTTACCTATAACTTAACTATAACTAATAATTCTATTATATGCACTTTTTAAATGTATAAAATTACTTTACTGTAGCATGTTTTGTTGCTGTTGTATCCTGTTGTCAAAGTGTAATGCTAAATGCAGTTGTTGGAGGAAGTATGGAAGTGTGCTTATTTTCATTGGCGGTTTCTTTGGAGCTTGACTGCACAGTCCCAGTTGAGTGTTTTGCAGATCTGCCAGACGTGGCAAGAAGTTGAGTTTCACACATGAACACCATCCAAACAATTAGTCAAGTCCCGTGAGGTTGACATGTTTGTGCTGCATATTGTATGACAAACAGGATGTCATGTGGTCAGAACTATCTTGGGGGTGTTTGTAGTGATCAGAAAAAAATGTCTTTAGGATAAATCACACATTCCTTGACAACAGTTTTATACTCCAGTGTGAAACAATTCTCTTAAATCCCACTATGTAGCGTTAGAAAATTGAATATGATCCCAACCCATGAGCCAAATCCCTCCTCATTTTCCAGGAGTGTGGAAGCTGCAATCCTTTCATTCACCTCTGGGGTATGTCCCTAATCTCACCCTGACCATCTGCGAGAGCATGAAGCACCTCCATTTGATCCAGTCTGACCACGACAATGGCAGGCCCCCCTGTGAAGGTCCTAATCTCACGCATTATGTCCAGTCTGGCACATCCTAGTGGACACAATACACCAAACAAAGGGCCGAACTGCTGCAGGCATTTTCCACAACATAATTTCTTTGAAAAAGTATGTCCACTGGCCTGAACGATTCTCCATGGGAAACAAATTACCTCAAAATCACAAACATGTCTTCTGGCAGCACGAGTCCTGTCAAGTCAGTTGGTCAAAGACAGACACATGGAAAGACCACAAAGCATTCTGGCGGAACCATGCTTTTAATGTAAGGCAGGATCCTTTTTTGATCAGGCCAGCTGCAAAGAATGGCGGTTAGCGGACGGTATGAAAAGGGCAGGTGCGTTGGCAGGCTGGGAAGGGCAAGAAGGAGAGGAAAGGAGAGCGAGCGAGAGCAGCTGGGGCTTTCTGTCTGTCCTTATGTGTAGGGCGTGTGTCTGGGAACTACGAGCTAGGCCACACTAAACAAAGCACACATGAGAAAGTCTCTCTGTTGCCTTCCTCAAAAGTCCTTAAAATGTGTTTTATGAAGAGGAGGTGATCCTTTATCTTTTGTTCCATGCATCCATAGCAGCGCTTCCATGAACATGAAAATCCCTTTGAGCGAGCACACCATGTAAGGAGTGAGGAGAAAGGGGGGCGGAGATGCTGGAAGCGACAGAGCTGAAGAACTGACATGCCGGAACGGTGAATTATTCCCACCATCCTGACCGGCCTGAGAAAAGTCTGCTGTCTTCTCTCTCTCTCTGCCCTTTTATTTTCCATAGACATATACCAGCCCTCCATGGCTTACAGATATAAATATTTAAAAAGCAACTCCGCTGTCTCATCAATCTAAGAGTCAGTTGCCATTACAGCGGGCTACATGCGGATTTGTCCCCACTAATGGACACCTAAACAGGCATGGTGCTTCAGGGTCTCGCTCTCTGCTTTCTGCACATACGATGACACATTCATGTTTATGTGTGCTCAGACGTGAACACTGGGAGAACATAAAGACAGTCTGCCCTCAAATTAAGACCTGTAGCTCCATTACTGTTAATCCTTACTCCCCCTCGGTGGCATACGGTGCCAGCGCGCTGCGTAGACCTTAATAAATGTGCCAACGGTGAGCCGCAGTGAAATGTAGAGCTCATAAGAAACCAAAGAGGCTAATAAGTCAGACGCCATGTGGATTTAGTGTACAGCACACAGCGCGATGGGATAGAGCAGCCACATATTAGAAATGCCAAAGAAATTGTTGGAATCCATCAGAGGAAGCGTGAGGAAGTCTGTGAGAATGGTGGATGAAACAATAAATTGGGAATGAGAATCCTAATTGTATTTGATGTAATAAAAATAAAATATCACATGCCTATATGCACATACAGAAAGTCATTATGTTCCTGGTCTAAATTTAAAATGGAGTCACACAGATTGATATCAGATGACTGAATTATGATGATATGGATGAGATTTGCGGTGAATGGGGTGGCTGTTAATAGTATTACGGAGAGAGTGAAAGAATGAATCGTGAGGACAGAAGAAGCCCTCGCACGACTTGAAGATCAATGAGAAGCAGAGCCATAGATTTGTGCCTGCTGCGTTTGGCGGAAAGGCTGAAGGGAACTAATCTTTATGTCCATATTGAGTCTCATGACACAGGACTGACAGGACAACTAGAAATACATGCTCTCAAAGTCACAAGACCACCTACAGGCGCCGATACTATCAATAGAGGAGTTGTACATTGTCTTCATCCCTATTATAACTGCTATAATCATCATAGTTTCATAGTGCTATAGTCATCTTTACCATCATCCTCATCGTTACCATTACCATCATTATTGTCAAATCACAATCATCACAATTCCCATCACCTTCATTGTTACCAGAATCATCATCAATATTGTCATTATTACCAAAACCCTCATCAGTAGTGTCTCACCATCATCATTACCGTCACTATTTTCACAACATTATTATCATCTTTATTACGTCACCATCTCCACAACCACAACCATGGACATAAACTCTTCTTATTACTATCATAGTCACATTATTATAATTCCCATAATAGTTACCATCACTATCGTTATTGTCATCATTACTGACGCATTGAACATTACTGTTACCAGAATTGTCATTATCATCCTCATCATCATCATCATCATCGCTATAATTATTGTCATATCATCTTTGGTTAAAAGCACCGTCATCATTCAGATTCTCATCATTACCATCACTATCATTATTGTCATATCACCACTACCAGCATCGTCGTCATCAATTTTCTCATCATTACCATCACTACCATTATTGCCATATCACCATCATTATGATCTCTACCATCACTTCATTGTTGTTAACAAATTTATCATCATTATTGTCATCATTACGTCACATAATTGTAACTGCCATCATCACTATCATCTTAATCATTACATCATCGTCATCACCACTATTCTCATAACTAACATCACATCTTCATTTTTACCTCATCATCAGCACTGTTAACATTACCATTATCCTCATAATTACTGTACCAGCATCTCAGAATCATCAGCATCAGTGTTATTTTTAGTGCCATCGTTACCTTAAATATCTTTGTCATGTCACTATCATTATTATCATTGTCATGTAATCATCAGCATCTTCAACAGCATCAGCACTACCAACAAAGCAGTTAGAACAGTTAAATGTTCATGCACACTCAATCTTTGTTTTGGTCAGACAGAGCCCAGCCTCACCACCCTCATCTGCCAGTCAATTCAGGCTGGATTAAGGATGTTCGAAAGAGGGTGAGAGAACACTTTATCGGTCATATCCAGCTGTTAGCCCATCCTTTCATCCTCTGATGTTATTTTCATGTCTACGTGTGTGGGAGTGGCAGAGAGTGTTAGTTCTTAAGACCTGTCCACCTACAAAGCCACATTTCCACCTGAAAAAATCCTCACAGGGATGATATTGCACTAAAATTTCCCTACTTTGCTTGATAAAAATACACATAATCACATAATAAAAAGACCGGAATGACATTCTGACTCAAAATGTTGGTTATGGTGCAAAGAGGACCACCAAAGGAAAAATCAATTGAAAAGGTTGTATTTTTAACAGGGACACACTCTACATTCCAGACATGCCTTGTGTTGCAGAATGTGAATGAGATTTCGCTTGGGCATCATCTGGTCAACAGGGAGGTCACTGCATTGATTTTATTTTATTTTTTTGTGGTAAAACAATTCTGTTTTTCTTTCATTTTTCCCACCTATTGTCAAAGATGTTCCTCTCACCTCCAGCAGAAATCTCAGAGGGGGTAGTTGCCGTCGGCAGCAGGCAGATCTAAAATCACAATTAGATGCCCTTCTTTCTAATCCAGCATTTTCAGGGTTTTCACTTCACAGCCAGTGTGCTGTATGTTTTGGGTTACTTTTAGTGTGTAAAATCCTCGGTGTAAAAATGACCTCTCTGATCTGTGATGACAGGGGTCTAAGAGCACTATGAGGAATTTTAACATTTTCACTTGAACTGCTGCTGTTGTTTTAATAATGCATTAAATGAATTATGCAAATGTAATGATAATGCCTCGAAAACACAATAGAAGAACCCTTTTTGGTTCCATAATGATTCTATAAAGAACATTTCTGTTTTACAATAGGTTCTTTGTGGTGAAAGAAGGTTCTTCAGATTATAAAAAGGTAAGAGACGGTTCTTTAAAGAACCTTTGAGCGAATGGTTCTTTGTGAAACCACATTGCTGTATGGCATTGCTGTAAAGAATCCTTTAAGCAGCTTTATATTTTATATAAGTGTAAAATGCATAATTTTGCAGGCTGATAAGAGTGAAGGTGGATGTATGGATGAGTATAATGCTTTTCTCCATTGTCTGATAAACAAACACTGCCATGACATCTCTTTTAAATAAAATTCTGTTTACCACCTGCTTTCTTAGTCACAGACCTTTGAAATATCACATGAAAAGTCTATCCCACAGAGTGTTTAATAGAGTGCTTTCAGCTGGGACAAATTAGACGCACATAGACAATCATGCACAGCTGCATGCATACGGTTATCATATCAATATAGCTTTCTATTCATTTAATTGAACTGATTTAGAGTATCCTGCTCTGGGCACACAGCGAGACAATGTGTAAGCTCTGGCTGTGGATGTTCACTGAGGTGCCACTGTTTATTAGATGTGTTGTCATTATTGTTGGGACAGTTTAATGGAACCATCTGTGGGCAGCCCTGACTCATCTCAGTGGAGAGCTAACAAGCCACTATTAGCAATATCCTTTTAAAGCTATATTGTCTTGCACAGGATATCAGACCCAGTCATTTAGTAACAGGCATAGTGAATATTTGGACAATTGCTATTAAAATATAAATATATTAAAGTGAAAAAAGCGCACATTTATAGGATTTAATTCAAAATCTTCAGCCATTTTAGTTTTTCCCCACCATGATTAAATTAAACTCTAAATTGTAAAACAAATGTTAATACTCTAACGGAGCCAGGCAGACTAATTAGAATCACTATCCTTTCCACTAAATTCTCTCGCATTGTGCATTATTTATTTATTTGGAGTTTATTATTTTCTGTTCTACTGTAATTATTCACCAAAAAAAAACATGATTTATCAATTTACTTATTCATTTAATGTTGTAGCAAAGACTGACCTCTGCTTGTGACGATTTGCTATTTGACAGCTGCTGCTGTTTTGATTTTAATCTCTTGTTACTCATAATGACCAGCCAGATTGTGTGGTATGATCCTCTCGTCTGGCTGTCTGGGTCAACAGAGTGGTTTGATTTAGAAGATAAAATCCATTTCTATGGTTTGTCTGTCACTGTTGCCAGGCAGGATGGAGCCATTCTGAAGTTACTCAAGCATGCAAGACTTGAGTCTTTACTGTGAAAAGGTCATAAGTTACCTCACATGCTTGGTTGGGATCAAACCATATATCAAAAGCAGCTTTCATCACTGCGGAGCCAACTAAAGGCTTTAGAGGAGGATGAAGTCATCTGATAGATAGACTGTGCCCTCTCACCTACATAAACCATAACTGATGTATTTTTCTGGATTGTATCTCAAAGATTACGGCTAGCGCTCTGATCAAGACAGACTAGTAACTCTTTGTTATATGATGATCAAAAACAAATCTGAAAAACAAACAAAAAAAAGTGAGTGGTGGTTGCATCTGCATCTCTTATCACTTTTGTTCTATTTGACCGTAAGCATATTCTGCCATGATTCTAATTCGAAGTGAGCGTATATGTTTCATTTAAAGGTCATTAAAGTGGGCGGGAGAAGTGAATATAAATTGTGTTTATTTAAGCTGTTTGTCATAATTCACACTTCTCTAGTTAGTGCTGTCTAATAATTGCAGTATGGAGCTAATTTGTATGATGTTGTAAAATGTTATTAGCATGCACTAGTGGTAAACAAAAAGCATGATAAATCACACTTTATCAATTGTAGTTTTATGTGTGCTGAAAAAGCAGGAAGCGCAAAAGAGGAAGGCGTAAGAGCTTGAGGGTAAGCAGTTTTATGTTTTAGCTTCCATGTCGCATTGATTCATGTGGCTGGTCAGTAAACACTGATGGTACCAGCAAACTCATTGTGTGATGATTACACTGTATCGTAGGCTATCTTTGGTCGCAAGAGCATGACATCAGCCATCTTTCTCACTGACACAAGACTAACAATTACACTCTTAGAAATAAAGATGCTTCACAATGCAATAGAAGAACCTGTTTTTGGTTTTATAAAGAACTTTTAACATCTTTCTGTTTCACAAAAGGTTTTTTTTTGTAGTGAAAGAAGGTTCTTCAGATTATACAAATGGTCCTTTAAAGAATCTGAATGGTTCTTTGTGGAACCAAAAATGGTTCTCCTATGACATCGCTGTGAAGAACATCCTTAGTTTTAAGAGTGTAGGAGATACGATCACATACTGTATATTAGCTCAGTTCCTTTCAAGATGTCGATCTTTCATCTGGGACAGCCAAAAATCGCACAGTATTTCTGCTTTAAATAGGAGACATGCAAAATACGCAGAGCGGGGGGAACAAGGACTGGAATTGAGATTCGCTGGTCTAATCTCAATGAATATTGCTGGCAGTATGAGCAAGTTTAAAGTGCATCTTGATATAGCATTCACTTAGTTAATGATTTAATGCACTACCACTGCTGCAGTTTTATAACAACACTCTCCAACAGCAGAATGTTGGCTTTGTCATTAAATGGCTTTCCATTTAATGATCAACCATGTAAAACCCACAAGTCTGATCACTTAGACCAAAGCTGTCAAAGAAAGATGTGCTGATATTTTTCCATGCACATGTATCTACAACAAAATGTTTCTTAATTTACAGCCAATTAAATGCAGATCTACAGTTTCAGAGAATACAAATTTCTGGAAAAACAAACAAACAAAACAGCAAGAAGTACATTTTAGTTTTTCCTCATCTACTACAATTAACATCAAAGCCAATGCACTAGCTCTAGCACAATAGTGAAAGGTTTTTACACTTTAAACATTCTTGTAGTGCTGTCAGCCAATCAGCATTAACTGGGATTATAACTTATGTTGTTTTCCAGTGGTTCCAAAGTGATCAGTCACACGGCATTTACAGTTCGGGGTCAAAAAAACGAGTAATCACGAAGCAAAGCTTGCAGCACCCAGGTTGCATATTTCTGGTTTTGCATTTGCCAGCTGAGTGACTTCCATTGTAATGAATAAATATGTTAATGGAAAGCAGTTCAGTTGGTAAGGGCCTGTTACCATCAAGACATAAGCAAGAAACCCTAGCAAGCATGTATCAGTCCTACTGCTTCAGGAAACGTTGAACGACATCTCAGAAATCCAGCATGACCAAGATCTCCACATTCCCACATGTTCATACTGTACTACTTCTTTAATGGAAAACCACATCTGTGCACAACGTGTACAATAAATCACCTTCCCCTCTACCGGAGCCACCGAAGATGGCTTTCACAGACCGGTTGCTGGCATCTGCTCTTACCTTACTGAATGCCCAGGAGTTTAATTAGCACTGGAGCCACCTGGATCTCTCTATGGACTGAAAATCTGAAACAAAAACAAATTCAGGTAGAAAAACAACCTGTTACTGCCTGCTGCTTTATCACGCCGGAAAACACGAGAGGGAAGGAGGGATATAGAGATGCACATCTGCTGGAGTTTAACAATACCTTTGTTTTACAGGTTTGTTTAATCAAACATACACTGCTATTCTGTTCTGTAACACGCATACACATTTCTTCCTACACAGCGTGTAAATTAATGGTTTCGATAACAGCAGGTCTGCATCTGTGTGTGTGTATGAGGTCAGAGCAGGAAAGGAAAGCGTCAATGTGTGTGTTCACCCCGAGGCTGTGTGTACTGTCAGCATACACTCTTAAAAACAACACGGAGGAAATTAATGGAGGAGGAAATGAATTATGTCTAGAAACGATTGGCCAGACTTCACAGCCAGGTTACCAGGGGCTGAGGGAGTCCATTCATCCCACTGAGGAAAACACACACACACACACACACACACAAACAAACGTATAGACTGACAGTTTAATAACAGGAGAGGAGAAATTAGATGGTTCATAGCCTGTAGTTAAGAAGCTGAGGCCATTTTGTTTTATGCCATGCTGATCGCTTTCTCTCTCTCACTTTCTGACAGTGCACAAATTGGATAGGTGTTATAGCACATGTGTGTGAAAACACCTTTCCCGGTCTGTCTTTCCCTTTACTGATAAGTGTTTGGTGTGTGAATTCACCTGTGGTAAGCCCAAGGCAGAATCAACAGGAAAGTACACTTGTTGAGTGCAAGATGTGTCAAATGTAACTGTGCAGGTAATGAAACCAGTGTAAAATATGGAGTGGCCTCAAAAAGTGTCTCCAAATCACCGAAAAGAAGTTTCACTGGAAGCCTGAGTTTCAACATTTCACAATAAGATAATTGAGACACAATTAGAAGATGTGTATGTATATACATATATATATATATGTGTGTGTGTGTGTTTATATATGTTATAACATTAATTACATATGTTACATACAGTATTTTAAACACTTACTAAATGTCATTTAATATTTGACAGTTATTTTATTCCATTTACAGCTATAATTTGAACATTTTAAAGGTTTATACACCTTGCATTACTTAAAGAGGATGTAAAAACAATATGAGGCTTTTTACAAACATTATTTCAATATTTTAATAATTTGCTTTAGAAAATACTGTCATTATAAAAGTCATTTATTTAATTGTATTTAGTTATTGTATTTATTCATTTACTATTTATAATATTATTAATTTATAATTTTTATTATTATAATTATTGTTTTTATAATATGCCACTACATATTTTTCTGACACACCATATAAATATATATAAAGCTATATAAATTAAATTATATAGCTGCCATTATATTTTAGAAAGGCGGTTGTTGGGGATAATGTCTAATTTAATTTAAATTAATTATTTTAATTATAAAACTAAAAGGTACTAATTATTATTATTATTATTACTTTGATTGCTTTTCATTTCTACAACCACTAAAATAAATGCAAAAAAAAAAAAAAAATTGTAGCATAACTATCCAAATAGTTTTTGAAGGGTCACTGCGTGCCATACATTGTAAATGTATTATGGTAAACGTGATCACAGGTTCATGAGTTAGTGTTTATGGAGCATACCTCTGTCTGTATATGTGTGTGTGGGCTGTAGGCTGAGCAGCTGGGCCCGTCAGTAATTCTTGCTCCTGAGGGGGTTGTTATTCTGCAGTTTATAGGACCATGCAGCGCTGCGTTCCCTGGCTGAGACACCACCACAGAGACGGAGGCAGAGATGGAAGGACCAAAACACAGAGCTCATATGCCATTCCAGTGCACTCACACACACAGCGTCTTTACTTTGCATGCTGGAACTCATGCAACACACCACCTGCACACACACATTCACACGAGCTAAACAAAGGCTTTCAACAGGCTGAGATTGATAAAACATGCCTCGCAGTGCATACTCACTGAATGAACCTGAGAGAGAGGGTAATGATACCCCTCGATACCCACTGGAACTGGCTAAGCCGCCCTCTGGGTAACGGAAATGTTTTCTTCTTGTGTTCCCATGGCCTTGCTCAAGCAGTGGAATGTTAAAAATAAGGCCATTAAAATGTGGGAAAAGTGCTGGGTGAGGGATGAGTTTGTGTTTGTACGTGTACTTTGAGGGAAAATAAGCAGGTATCTGCAGAACCTTCGCAGCTGTGTTCTTCAGTTACACACACATCCAAAAACCTGGCATTTTGTAAAGGTCTTTTAAGATCCTGTAAACAACACTGAAAAGAGATTTGTGTCATCAGCAGAACATCAGTGACCGACAGCACTGTCAACAATTATTTGCAACAACAACAATTTAAAAACATTTATATGCAATGCACCCTATAGATGTTGGTTAAAATGCATAATCTACTAGTAATGTGTGATCTGTTAGTTCTGGGCAGATTAGCATCCATTTGTCAGTGTACAGTTATTTTTAACTTGATCATTTTAACAAACAAAAAGGTAATAGAACACAGAGTTGTTGCCACAGATCCAGATCCAGAATCTCAGTGTTCTCAAACTGTTTTATGAATACTGCAAATTACTTATTTTTCGAATGGGAAAGCGGCTTTATTAGGACACTGATTGTGTGTTTTTGTTTTTGATCAGTAACAGTTCAAAACCAAGATTGCACCTTTCTGAGGAACACAGTACGGTGATGTGTTATTCTAACTGTTTAACCTTCATTCCTGGATGAATCAATTTTGTTGAACGAATCTACTGAAGGATGATTGACTCAAAGAAGATAGCTGTTTGTTGCCACCTAGTGGTGTTACATCATGTAAAATGGTACAAGTAAAATACTGACAGGTCTAGCAAATACAGGCAAGCAGACCATCCTGGGGTAGAAATTTTAAAATGTTTCATAAATTTATTTATTTATTTTTTCGTTAATAAATAGGATTCATGTTAAAGATTCATTTAAATGTCTAATTCTAATAGTTAAAAACATGACTGTGAACTGCAACTTTGACGTTTTACTCAACACTAACTGGGTCTCATTCACTAAACATGCATACGCACAAATTATTTACGTTCTTTGACGGACTTTTTAGCGAATAAATCACGATTCATCAAAAACTTTCATTTTTTTCTTTTATTCTAAATGTACGAAAAAATTGAAAAACAACTTATAAAACACATACGCAATAATTACTGTATGTACGCCTGTGGCCTTATAAGCATGCATAAAGAACCCTACATATATGTTATTTACAGTGTGGGTAAAAAATTGATAATACAGTATAATTAGAAGTCATTTCTATTCGGTGCATTGGTCTAGTCTAATTAGAAGAATTATCTAATTTGGTTTGCGATTCTGAAGTATTGAACCTGAAGCATTTGTTCAGGCACGTATAAAAACTAGAATGCATAAAAACTATTTACCTGCTATAATCCATTAACTACTATCCTGAAATGCATGCCAGTAATAAAGATTTTAGTAAGACAACTTAAAAGACTCCAGTAAAAGGCATTTTCCATAAAAAATTCGACAAATGGCACCAAATTCAGGTCCCACAGAGATTTAGGAATAATTTTAAACCTTTTAGTTACACTGTACGGAAAAATAAGTAAATTATTAATAAATAATACATATATATATATATATTCCAACTACAAAATAGCAAAGTTTGTCTCTGGCTTATATAATACACAACACACTGCCTTCACTTTCGCCTTTAGAGGATTTTTTTTCTCTCTGTGTGTCATCTGTCAAAAGTTTTCATTTCAAATGATAATTTCTGTGTTGTTTCTGTTTAGGAAATAATTGGCAATCTTTCTTTGCAGAGTCAAATATCTGTCTCCTTCCTTCCAGCCATTCTGTGTTCATTCTGCTATATTCTTTTCTTCCTCCTTTGGAAAAAAAAAAAAAACTGCCTACCCAGACTTTGATGTCCAATCCAACTATCTCAAGGTAACGCTAACAAAATAAAACATCACATTATTGATGCTGCAATTACAAAACTGATCTAGCGGCCCTTTCCTATGTTTTTCACTGTCTCTTATTCACACACTCACACAAACCTTATCGTTTTCTCCCAGTGAGACATGAATTTGATTATCTTCTGAATAGATAATAAGCAGCAAAGATGATTTATAACGTCATTATCGATGAAGGCATTTTTACAACATCAATATAATCATATTTCATAAAGTCCATTCCCTCACGACAACCGAACGTCCAACTTTCACCAACAATATAAAACGATCAAAACATCCCGAATAATTATTTTCAAAACAATCACTGTGCGGAAAGTGAGAGAGAAAGCCTTTTTACAGAAATGTAATTTGATTTTGCTGGAGGCAGATGAGTCAGAGGCTTTCTCAGCGCGGCAGGAGAAAGACTGACTGCAAGCAGCCTGCAAAAGACATCTCTAATTTTCTGACAGTCATGTGACCGGCCATTTTTAACCTGCCTTCACCCCCCACCCACATTTCCTCATTTGCATACATAGGAATAATAACTCAGAGATGTGAGGCTACAGAAACAATATGACGGGTGGTGTTGATTTCACCTTGGCTATGAAATATAATTGCAGCGTGAAGGGAAATGTGAGACGTACGAAGGCCCGTCTGATCTCAGCAGCAGTTTGCATGCTGCTGCCAAATACCTCAACGGCGGCAGACAGCGCATCGAGACGAGGCTAACACCAGCTTTCATCAACCCAAACATGCCACTTATGGTGTTTAAACAACCTTAATGGAAAATAGCACAGGTCCTTCTCCACGCGCCCATTTGAAGAGGACGGTTGGTGGGCACGACAGTCTCCCTAAAAGGGGAGGGGGGTGCTGTAGCAGGAAAAAAAATTACAAGTTGTTGCTTTATTTTGTTCAATGTGATGGTAAATCTGTTGTTAGGTCGGTTTTTACAGCCGAGCTGAAGCTAAACAGTTCTTCTGGGTATTAGCAGCTGCTCTGAGGTTGGTGATAAACAAGCACATGCTCACAAAATGAACTCAAAGACACCCTGCCTCAAGAAGATTCTGGAACTTTTTGGTCCTGGAACATGATAAAATAAAAGATCTGAAGGCAGGTGTGGAATCTCTTCACAGAAATATTATACAGACTGTGGTCTATGCCATATAATCCAAATGAGTTCAGTGTGCAGAAAGACAATGAGAGTCAGACTTATCTCCTTTTCAAGCCACAAAAATGCAGTATATTAAATTAGACTGGAAGAGAAAGTTCTTTTTTTTGGGACTAACTTTGTTTCTCAGAAAAACAGATTAAATTGAGAAAATGTTTGTCATTTTGACACTCGAAACTGCTGTTCTCAGACCGGACTCCATGTTTTGTTCACTAAACGTCCACTATGCAGCATTTAGTTGCTCATGAAGTGGATTAGATATTTAGGCATTTAGTTTGAGGCAATCAGTTGAATGTGAAAAAACCTATGCCCAATGATGGAAGGGGGCCCCACGAGGAGAAACGTGATTTCTACTGCAGGGGAAGCACCGGAACACAATATGTACGGCTGGGGATCGCAATTTCTGCTGAGGGGCCTCATTTATAAAGCGTGCGTATGCACAGATTTGACTGTAGAGTGTGCGTATGCTTAAATCCACGCCAACATTCATATTTATTAAAACGGCCTTTGACGAAGAAAAGTGCTTAGTGTTAGGTCATGGTCTTTTTATTGTCAGAGTATCGCAGGTTTTGGAAATTGTAAGCTGTTCTTACAGCTAGCTGCTCTAAATTATGATTATTGGTGATATTTTATATTTTAATGACATTAATTATTAGTTGTTTACAAGGCAGAGAGCTGAAACCATTAGCTATTTGCGCGCGTATTCAAGATAATTTGCTATTCATAGATCTCACTCGATCACAACAGAAAGAGAGGCATTTTGCTATCGAACAGCACACCTAGGTTCCTAACTGATGAAGAAGAACTGACAGAGCAGCCATCAAGTGTTAGACAGTGTTCTAGATT
>JAUCMS010000153.1:4958418-4972021 GCA_032357445.1 Enteromius radiatus | reverse complement strand
ATATTACAAACTTTCCATTAAGACCCTAAAGAATCATATTAGCTTGTGGAAAATTGGCTTTGTATGACCCCTTTAATGTATGTGAAATGTTGCCTGCAGTACCCAGAGCAACTATGAATTAAAGATCATTTATTTTATCCTTTGAAGTTTTATCGAAGAATTCAATTTTTTGTATTTAATTGATCTTAGCAGGGTTGTTTAAAAGAGCACAGTGTGAGGTGTAATGAGAATATTGGCTCAAGACATCTTAGTCTAGGCTTCTAGAAAGACCATCACATAAAAAATAAATAAATAAACAGCAGAGAGAAGCAATCCCACCCAGAAACACTAGCACTTGGGAGTCCATTTCAATGCCTTCTCAACCAAACCCAAACAACACGTGTTATCAGAGAAACCACAAGAATGAGTCAGCAAAGACTTCAGCCCTGATCGCTGACAAATTCCCCATCTCTGTTCTGTGCCCCTCTCTCGTCATTGATGGATGGTGAATTACATTTTTTCTCGAACGTGGCATTACTGTTAATGAGGAAAGATAGCAGGCATCCACATGACAGCGCATTTCTGAATCAGCCACATAACTGACGCTTCATGATATTATTTGGTCAGGGGCTGTCAGCATCCAGAACAAAATAATTATGCACATGGATCATTAGTCAAGTCAACATCAAACAGGAAACAAACAAATGTGCCCTTGTATCTGCAGGGATCTGGGTTTAGACGGAGACGGAGACCACCGCTGCTCCATGATGCACAGCGAGCCGCTCTAAAATGAAAGTTTTGAATGTATGCATAGCTGAATATCTTATTCATGTGGTGCTGCTTCTTTTCTTCTGTTTTCATTATTCATTATATTTATGCTTTAAATGAAAGACAAGATCACAGTGATATATTTAATGAGCCATGGAGGGACGTTGCTTTTGAATGTCTGTCCATGTATGGAGGTTATGTGTTGGATTGGATTGTGTGTGGTCGGGCTGTCTATAAACTGTCAGTGTTCTCGTCTGTCTCCCTTCAACACAGCTGCAAAGCAGGGTGAGACGCTGAATTAGGACTGAAAAGAGATTTCAATGGATTGTCTGAGATGAGCTTAACTTTAAATGGGACCGAAATGGACTTGATGTGAAATTTACCCCACCGATGTTTGAGATTTTCCTACAGGATCGATGTGCAGTGGAACTCAGTAAAGTAAAGAGGATAGTGTGTGTACACAAATAGACACATAGACAGATGGATGGATGGATGGATAGATGGGTAAATAAACTGATAGATAGATAGATAGATAGATCTTCTAAAAGTTGCATAATAGAACAGTTTTAAAAAAGTGTTAAAAATAGGTTCTCAATTTTCATGGGTTTAAATAATTGTAATAAAATAGGCAATAAAAAGCTACTTTTTGCATCAAAACAAACATTGTGACATTTTGACAAGACAAATGGCAGTCTCTGAGTATTTTATTCCCAAAATAAACACCATTCCATAAAATAAGCAAATAGTATTTAGAAAATCTCCAGCATGTTTCAGAATTACGTAAACTGACATACCCAGAACTCCTGCATTGTATTTAAAATGTTGTAAATTTTGTATTTTCTTTAAAATAACTATGTTCTTTCTTAGTTTTTTCTTTTCAGTTATGTTTATTAAGGTTGTGTGTTACATGTAATGTTGTTAAATTAATGTTTTTAAGCATATTTCAGTTTAATGAGTCTCACCATGATGGTGTTTAGTGTTTGCTTCTGCTTGTGATGGGCATTGGTTCATCATGTGACTTTCTCATCACCACCTACATTTGGTGTTTATCAGTGTATTCAAATGTACAAAACAGATTTCAGTACTTTAATAGGTTGGTATATTAACATTATATCAGTTAATGTAATTACGGTATTTAACTGTAAATTGAACTTAAAATCGTAAAACCTAAAATGCTACCTTTTTTTTTAATCCTTATAACCACATTTTTTTACAGTGTTGATAGATAGATGAATAGACTTCTATTAAAATAAACACACCAGTAACAAGTATCGTTAATCATACTTTATTAAATAATAATAATAACAATAAAAAAAGAACTTTTTTTTCTGTACAAAGTCTACAAACAACAATTTTTGAAAGTTCTGACCAGTGCCGGGATCTCCATGTCTTTTGGTGTTGGCCTCCTGTCCCAGACAGACGAGGTAATACTATCACAGCTCTGCAGCAAAGCCAAAACAGGCCAGAGCTCCAAGGCACTTGGAAAAGAGTCAACAGAGTCCAATGAAAACCGAGCTGAATACACACAATCTCCCCCCTCTTCATCGCTCTCTCCCCCAAAAACTGAACAATCCATATCTCCAGCTGCTTTCCCCACTCCCTAATAAGACGAGCCCCTCCACCCCCCCTCGCTTATCCACAAGTCAACAGAACTCCCAGCGTGGCTCTGGGGAGCGAGAGGCCAGTCAGAGGTACAATAAAGAAATTTACACACACTTCCCCCATGCGTGTACTCGTTCTATCGCTCTCTTCACCTCGAGTGAAATGCTCTGTGAAATTCTCACCCTTGCACCAAACCTGGTCTTGTTAGCCTTCGTTTTCAGCAGCCCGAAATAAACCATGGAGTAAACAGACAGGTGAAATGAAAGAAAGCAAGTGTAAGGCCTGACTCCTCCGAGGCCCCAGTGGCTTCAAACCCAAGGACTGGTGTTTCAGAATGGCTCTCCTCCAAAACAGTTTGCTTAAGGCTTGATTGTTTGTACATGAAAGTGGCTTGGGGATTTTCCAGCTCCTTCACCAAAGTCGCTCTGCCAGCTTGAGTCTTTGTTACTTCAAGAATAGGGTAAAGAGAACTGAAGATGCTCTCTCTCTCTCTCTCTCTTTCCACTCTCTCAACACTCTTTAGCTCAGTGGCTCTGAATCCTTAGCAATCCATAGGTTGCGATAAGTAAGTTTGAATTGTTAGCACAGAGTCGCTATGTGCTTAGAAATCAAACAGTTGAAGCAAAAAAATAAAGGAAAGAAGACACAAAAGACAATCCTAATACTTCAATCTAAAAGGATTTTTCTGAACGTAATACAGCGTGTTTTCTTTCTCGTTGTCTAACGGCCAAAACAAAAAACAATATGCTACAAACAGACTGAACTGAAGCACAAAACATTCATAAGAGGCGTTGACACTTCAAAACGGTTCTGAAAAGTGGCAAAAGTCAGGATGGGATGGGAACTTAAGCGAGTCTAAACTAAAGCAAATGTCCACAATATTCTAGGCCACAGCGTTCACACAATGCAGGCAGAGATTTCACAAGCCATCTGTCTTCTAGTCCTAGTGCCTCTCCTTCTCTTCCATTAAGCATTATTAGATTGTATTTTTCTTTACAAATCTATAGCAATATACATTTCTTTAAAGTTCTTTTTTAGGGTGGAAAGTCATTCGTTTGATATGTGTTGATCGCAATTCGCTCCCATTGAGCTGTCCACAGGAAGCCTCTATGCTTCCAGTGATCCTTCAACAATTCCGGTCAGAGATCAGCCCTAAATTAGCGGCGTGAGGTCCATTCACAGTTTTGGATCAGGCCGGCACCAGTTCACGAACGGAAAGAGCACCTCTCCTGATCGGCTGCCATCAGGCCTCGGAACAGCAGCGTTGCTGGTTGATCTTCACCTTGTGCTTGATGCCGTCGTACAGCTCGAAGTTGTAGTTCTCCAGCGTGGTGGTGCTGCGGGACGACAGGCCGTTGTAGGAGCAGGTGCAATACAGCAGGAGCCCAGCACACACCGCTCCTAACAGAACGCCCAGGGAACTCATGACGATGATGGTGACCAGGATGGGATCGAGGGTGTACAGCCAGGCATTGTCCTTCTCTGAGATCCGTGTCACTGGAGGTTCTCGTGAGGGGTTGGGTGTGGTCCAGGCAGGGAACGGGAACCCTGGAAAACAGAAGACAAAACACTAGGTTTTATATTGCGCTCTAATAAAATGTTTTTCACTTACTGAATTATTGAATGCAAGCACCCTAAAAACAAGACTTAAAGTTTTGCTTTCCAAGTATAAAATACTGATTAATAAAAGATGTTTTGCAGGCTTCTTTCAAAAGTCAGAACGACTGACGCATTGGTAGACTTGCAGGTAGTTTTCTCTTTCCAGTCAGCTGCTGTTGTAGCAAAGCCATAGCTTTCTAGAAAGTTTCAAGTGAATCTGGATGAATGTGTTGTATTCTTGTATACAACTTTAAAGACGATTTTCTGAATATTGAGATTTTTTTTAACTCTGATTGCAGATTTTCAAATAGTTGTATCTTGGCCAAATATTGTCCTATACATCATTGGAAAGCTTAGTTATTTATCTTTCAGTTCAAAATCGACCCTGCCATCTATATAAGCTTTTGTGGTCCAGGGTCACATATGTAAAGCTATCTGAATTATATTACATTCTGCTATGGCACAGACTACCAAAGGTAACTCTATTGGCAGAGTAATGAAATTTGTTACTGACCAAATAATCAAGGAACTGTGTCATTATAATGCGTTGGATAGGCATTCATGACCTCATTTGTGTTTATTATTAAAATACAGCAGTCTATGCTTGAAGGTTGATGAATAGATTTACCTTGATCAAGGTGCTCTCTGCCACTGAATAGGCGCTTATTTCCAAGGTCTTCGTGTCTTCGCTCTGTTAGGAAGACAAAGACAACCCATATGAAACACTCAATGTCAAAACGCATATACAGAAAAAACTCTTTTGGAATATTCCAACTAAAGAACATTATTGATCCATGAGCCAGTAACAACAGAACAATGTGTGAGCATAAATGGCCAACATTAAGAGCAAAAACTGTACACCGATAATCATACAGACAAACAGCTGTAGCTATGGAAGTGCAGAATCTGTTATACATCATCAAACACCCATAAAAAAAGAGAGCAAAACCCACTTTAGTTGCAGTTTGTAGAAAAATATCACTTTATTGTAACATTCCATACAACATTTCCAAGACCACGAAATTCAACAGGCTAAAATATACCTCATACTGTATGTATTTAAACAGGCTGAAACGCTGTCGTAGAGAGAAAAGAAAAAGCTTATATAGATGGCAGGGTCAAAGCCCCACATTCACAAGGGACAAAAAAGTGCACACAACCACAAACCCATCAGAACTTGAAACTATGCAAATTAAGCATAATGTCGACACAATGAACATCAAAAAGTAAACACGATTAAATACTTCATAGACTGTTTTAATCAAGTTCAAATTTTGTAGATGGAATATCTTACTTTTTTTTTTTTAATTCAAAACATAAACATTTTACAACCTGGAGTATTTTTGCACATTAAAATTCAGTTTCTCCAGACAGACACTTTAGACGTTTACCGCCTTTTCCTGTCTCTGTCTCTGAGGAGGGGTGAGAGCATATGCTGTTTTGTGCAGGTACTATCAGAGACAGACTCTTGGCATCATATGAGGCCCCTCTGAGTGCTTTTGCTCATTAATATCTTTTGAGAGACAGCAAAAGGAAAAGACTCCCAGCAAGAATGCTTACAACGGGCTTAATAAAATGTAATCTGGTCCATTACCTAATTAGAAATATGAAAAGGTTCAAAGGAAGTCTGGGCCACAGTAGATTGAAAAACACAATATGATCAGCTGACATGTCATTTTTTAGCAACTCAGATTAAATAGCAAAAGAGAAAAACTGAGAATAAAATTCATTTAAATTAAATAATACATTCAAACTAATAAACAAAATACAGATTCACGACTGTTTAGAGTTAAAAGCTTGATATAAATTCATTTATTAATCACACAGGCATATGAACTCTTTTTGCTTGGAACAAGTGAGTTAAATGTTATAATTGCTCAAGACGAGACAAGACAGACACATTTGGCATTTGTGTTGATACACATTCAACTGGGGGGCACAGAAACTCAAAAAAAAGAAAAGAAAAGTCTGTTGCATATCATAAATTCTGCCTTGAACAAGCGAGACATTTGCACCACAATATGGCTGTGCAACAGAGACCACATGACTCAAAAGTGAGCTGAATTGATGTCTACCGTGAAAATCTGCAGTGTGTTCCATCTCCCCAGAACACACTCTACTTGTATAGAGGATTAGGTGGGAAAAGAGGAGACAATGCTCTACAATGGGCCTGCCGGGTCAGGTGGTCTCTCTTGCTGTCTGCGAGGATCTTTCATGTGCTTTTGTGTTTTAAACAAACCCCTTCAGACCCTGGATTTTGCAGAGGAGGTCTATATTTAGAGCATGCAGTTCTTTGATCTCGCCTTCCATCTCCCCACACATTCTTTCGCGAAGAGCAGATAAATGGGCGAAAGCGGGCCAGCCCGTCCGTGATGGGGGATTATTTTCACCTATTGCCAGATGGAGGCCATAACAAGATATCAGGATTTACTTTCTCCTTTCATCCCAGTTGCTTTAGATGAAGCCAAAATCTGACGTGCCCGCCTGACAGATGCTTTCAGTAATGGATGAAGCCTCAGAGTCTTTATGTGTAAAGAGGAAAATGTTTTGTTGGGGGAATTTCCAACCTGAGCTCTGATGGCGCCTATTTTTTGTGTTTGTTTGGTACAGAGGAGAACACTGAACACTATGTACTTGGACAGAACACTGCAGACCATAGCATGGTTTTCTTTTCAGAGGTATACCGTTACATTTCAAGCGGCACATGAAAGAGATCAAGCAAATACTCGCACCAGGACACAGGGAAAATTATTTTAAAGTGCATTTGAAAACTTCCTCCTGCGTATACAGTATGCTTTGATACGTTAAAAGATGAAAAAAAAAAAAAAACGGCAACAAGATTGTCATATGCAAATAATGCTAATAACACAAAATGCTAATTATGTTTTTCCCTGTCTGCTAACTCAACTGATAAATTGGCAAGAAGCTCCCCAAAAATTACAGATAAGAGGTTGGTTAGTAATTCAGTAAGACATCAGCAGGTGTTCTGAGTGACACTATAGAAGGTGGGCTTGGAAATGGACTCCAACTAACATGCTAACGTGCCAACTCGCTCCCTGAAGCAAAATAAGCTAGCGAAGCGCTCTTGCACTGTCTGACATTTGGCAGATTTACAAAGCTCTCCGCTTCTGCTCTTTTTCAAGACTATGTGTAATCAAAATCTCTGGGGAAACAACACACAAATACACACCGCTTTAGCGTTAGCTATAAAAATAAAGTCAGTGCATCGGTTAGCTGCATATGCACTTCAGTTCATCTCGGCTGAGCGTGAATACGAAAGGATTAAATAATACATGAAAACAGTGATCAGCTTGAACTAGCCCAATGCCACTAAAGCGTCTTAAGGCCAATGTTGTGCCAGTCAGTCGGCCAATCAGAGGAGAAGGCTGGCTAAGGCGGGGTCATGTGACCTTTGCATATAGGTGAAAAACATACCGTATCTCTTCAGATGTACTCTAAGTGCCAAAGCCCCAGTGACTTTCAGAAAAGAAAAGTTATATATAGACACATATTGACAGATTAACTTTCGAAAAACAAACAGCCTTCAAAATGCTTTTAAGAAGTTTCATTCAATAGTCAAAGGAGACCGAACAGATCACTGCAACAGACCGAATCCATTGCTCTACTCAAGCTCTTAGAGAAAGATAAAAGGACCAGTCCTCATAACGTAAGCACTTTGTAGAGGTACCAGGAGTTAAAAAATTCAATACATTACGTGGTACCTAACCCTTCCACACACATCCTGTGAAGAGACACAGATTCTCTAGCAAGAATACATGTGTCCCAGAGTGCTTGACGTTCATGCTTTTGTCTCTTTGAAACTTCTTGTCAAACGTCTCAAGCCTCAAGTGTTCCTATGTTCACATGAGATGCGGCACACATGCAAGGAAAAGTTTTCCTTTTTGTACCGATGCCTCCCTCCCATCGCTGTTCGCAGATTTTCCTCAGAGTTTGGCAATGCTTCAGTGTTCTCTTGACTGTACAATAGGATTGGTCATGAACAGGAGATTAGAGCTTTTCACAGTAAGGTTCCCATCCAAAGAGAGAGAGAGAGAGAGAGAGAGAAAGAGAGAGAAGGGGAAAGGGGGTCCCTGCCAGTAAGGATTTTGGCTGGATGTCCCTTCGGCACAGCAGATCTCCTCCTTCCTAGTACTGGAGCTCCACAAAAGAGTCACAGAAAACTCCACAACTCTGGTGCTTACGTGTCCACTTCTTCTTTACCTCATCCTCGACTTTAAAGGACACTACCTAGGTGTCCTGCGGGAGGAAGCGGTTCATTGGTCACCTCTCAACACTGGGAGCAGGGCTCTTGCTTCTCTAACCTAATCGTTAGCATCGGCTCCACCCCAGGTCCGGAGAGACCCCCGGGGCCACCGCCTGTGTACTGTCCCGTGTACGTGCTCTGGTAGGACACCGAGTGCTGGCTCTTCTTGGCCGCCAGGTGGTAGCGATGGCAACACAGCACCATGACCAACGTGACACAGCCCAGGAGGAAAATGGCGCCACCTCCGGCTATTACGTAATACCAGTAGGTGGGCATGGGCTGCAGGGACACTGTCGTGTCAACAGTGGGGTCGCTCCAGCCAGGTGAGGCTCCCCCTGGTGGAGAGACACAGAAGAGTTGGCTTGGGGTAGAGAGGCATGCAGACTGCATAGCTTCAAGCCATCTTGGATTGTACGTGAATGATTTTGCTCTGATTTGGTGCTGCATACAAACAAAACAAACACAGACACGCAAATGCACATGCACCTGTCCTTTACGAAAAATTACTGACTTTCGTCCTCACATTAAGTGTGCAGAAATGTTTTATGGGTTGTGAACAGATTGTGGTATCTGAGGTAATTTCATATGCAACCAAATACAAAGGCAATAAAAGCATAGTATAATAAGACACCGGCTGATGTCAGCAGCTCCTCTCTTCTGTAATGCAGTATATTGGCGAGTGTATATTTGAGTGTGTGTGTGTTTGGTAGCTTTTTCGTCTGGGGGAAAGTTCTGTTTTCTTGCATGCATGGATCTGTGCCAGCTTCATCTGCCTCAAGCCAAAGACTTCCATGAACCCAACCCAGCAGTGCATGAAAACTGCTCACCCATCACACGTGTGTACACACACACACACACACATGCACACAAACCTCAGCAATCACTCTTTCTATTCCCTCAATTTCATCTTTCATCTGTCTATGCATACATGCGCATGTAATTTAGGAATTCTGACTGCTATGGGAAAATGAATCTGCTTACACTGGGAATCATTTCCACTTCAATTAAAAGAAAGGGAGGTAGTTACTAAAGGAATACGGTATTAGTGGGCTTGTGTGCTCCGCCATCATTTAAAATGGAGTGTATGAGGATTATTCCACTGCAGCTGAATCTGATTGACCGCAATCATACAGCTGTTGGGGAATAAACATGACATCCATAGCAGCACAGCAGCTCAACACACCACCAATGTAGAGTTTTTGCTGTTTTAAAATTGTTAGTATAGTAATTTCAAGAATTGATTTATTTAATGCCCAGTTTAAAATTTGATGAAGAACAACACTGCAATGTCACCCCAGAGGAAGAGATGAGGGGCAAAGAGTTCTCAAGGAAGTTTAGCATCAAGATTTGTATCAAGGTTCTTAAAACAAATAGACAGGTGATGTGTCTATTTATATATACATATATATATATTTTCTAACCTGTAAAGCACTTTAAATTGCAATTTATATATTTAAGACGCAATACAAAAATATTACTATTAATATTATTATTAACATAGAATCTCAAGGGGTGACATACAGTACAAGATATCACCCCTTGAATCTACAGCCACATTTGATGATGTTTAGGCATGATACCGACACCATATACAGTAACAGAGCATGTGATGTGGGGCTACAGATGCATGCCGGGATACAGCCCTTGCTCCAAATATCCAAATGACAACAATGATAGTGAAGACAATAATCATGACAGTAATGATTTGACATAAAGGCACTGACGCCACTGAATGCACACATAAACACACAAACTGCACCAGCGCTAAATTACACTTCATTTAAACTTTGTTGTGGGACTGGAAACAGACTTTACAGAATCCCTGTGTGCTGCTGGTGTGAAGCTCAACAAAAAGTACAATGATTATCAAAAGCCCTTCAGGTGATGCAAGCTGCTAGGCAACAAGCAGGAAGCACAAACATTGGCACAGGAAATGACAATATGCCAGAAAACTCACCAGTCATTTCAGGGGGGAATGCAGCGAAGGGTTCTGAAATGAGAGGGAAAAAAAAGAAAGATTAGTTAAAGAACTGGCACTAATGAAATATATTCACATAAATAACAACAGTGCAGATGGAATTCTGACACATGTGACTGAGTATGATTAATATCATATGAATAAATTACTCTGCAGCTCCAATTCCTTGACAGAATTAATTCTGAGGTGCTGTAAGCCATGTTAACCATTTCACTAACTCTCTAAAATCCTACTTTACAACTGCCTAAATATATCCCGATATCTCAAGACACCTATCTGAGTTATATCTGTCATGTTGGAACATTTCCGGAGTGAATTCATAACAGCTCCCTTGAATACATATTTAAAATTATTAACACAACTCCCTAAAAACTCTTTGACTCAGAGGGGTCTGAAATGACAAACACAGGTTAAGGAGAAATGGCAAAATTAAAGATGGAGGAAAATGGGATTGGGCTGTGTGTCATTGTGCCAAGCTGTACACACACACACACACACAGAGAGAGAATGCCAGAGAATCAGAATGCCAGTTCAGAATGTTTGGAACGCTGTCGCTTTAAAAAAGGAGCTCTGCAGAGAGACAGGGGACAGATTTGGCAGCGACGCAGGGCTGGCGCATACACATCGAACAGCTTTAATTAATAAGAGCAGTCCCAAAGCTGGGGGCCTGTGGCGGAAGTGTGTACGTGAGCAACTGAATGAAAGTGTGTATGACAGCTAAGATCAATTTTGATTCATAACTAATCCTGCTTCTGCTGATGGTAGTTTAAATATAATAAGTTGCATGTTCTCAGAGGAAACGGCAATGTTTTGCTAAGTAAATAACCTTCACTGCATTGTTAGTGACGGGTTGTGTAGCGCAGAGCTTTGTTCGACATTAATGTCTGTTTGTGGAAAGCTACACCGTCGAGAGCAGGCCTGTCTGGTTGTTCTCTGGCATGGCTCTGGAAAGCTCTGTTTACAAATAAGGAAGAAGAAGGAAAAGAAACTAATGAAACATAGATTGGGATCAGAGCCCACAGGGTGAGTGTGGCCTAGTTTTCAGTTTTTTGTGCAAGCTGAACACTTGAAAAACACTTTCTGTGTGATTAATCTTTTCTTGGGCTTGAATGGCAAGGGTGGGGTGGGCACAGGAAGCAGAACGAATCGTTTTATGACATTTAGGGTAAAAAAAAAAAAATTAAGTTAATTTTTTTTATTTTTTATTTTAAATCTCAATTTTTTTTTACCTGCCATTCATTTTTTTAAAATTTCAAATAAATATTTAAACATAAATAAAAGTATAGACAAATAGTTATTTTCTTCCGATTTATGGCTTAAAGGCTTAATGTAAAAGCAGTTTTTTACTCATCAAAGATATTTTACTTGCATTTGGTGCAGGTGTTGACAAATATGGTGGATGACAGTTGAAAGAGAGAAAGTCAGTGAGACAAAGAAAGACCCAGATGTTAATACTTACGTGTACACTGCTCAAGCTCGATGCTGGAGCTCATATGGATGTTGTCGACCCAGATGTGCCCTCGACTGCCACGCTCAAAGAAGCCCTCGATGACAACCTTACAAATTAAAGTGAAAAGGGAGAGAATTAAAGACGACATTCACTGTGTTACTGCTGTCAGTTCATCCTATATTTCTATCAATATCTGTCATACCTGATATTCCTTAGGGGACTGAGGCAGAATGGTGCGGCCTTCTCTCCACATGGGCCCCTGGTCTCCTTTCAGCGCCCAGAGCAGCGTCTCCTCCTGGTCATCGTCCCGGAGCAACACACGGAGGCTGTCCTGACCTTCACCCTGCAGCTGGTAGTAGAAGAGCAGACAGACGGGACGGCGCTCAGGTCCCACAGAAGGGCTCATTAACCTCGCACGCTGCGGCTCGGACTTAGGACTCGTTTCCACGAACAGGAAATTTCCAGAATCTGTAGAGAGAATGAGATGAAGTGATGATGTTAAACATCTTTTGTTGGTCATGGAACAACATTGATGTTAAAGAAACACGTTCCCAATTCTCCAACCCTATCCAGGAACATGTCCTGCTAAGTGAATCACTGTAAGCTCATTTCTATTTCTCCCCTTTTCTGTTTCTTTCTCACTGTTACACTGCATTAAACATTCTGATATGTTTTTATGTGTGCAAAATAATAAATACTTAATCAGTTTTTTTTGTTTTTTTATAGTGGAAGCAGAAAATCAGCTCTGACATAAAAGCACATCCCCTCTGTGTTCAGAGGAAAGAGTCTTCACAACACAATCTCTGTCATATCCCAATGTGGACATCTCAGTAAAAGCGGAAGAAAAATGAATGGGAGAAGAGAGGAAGAGCGGAAAACGATGATCAGAGAGGAGGCTGGCAAACACTATGTGAGTGATCGGACTGGACAGGATGGCACCAAAAATTATCATCATTACCCACGCTGTCTCAGCTATAATACGGAAGCTCCCACCTTCCACTGATGCACAGAGAAATGCCATAGTCATTTATTTCCGTTCACCCTACTTTGACACATTTCTCACCCCAAACTTATTTAAAACACAGCACTGAAATCAGAGATCAGATCAGGCTGTCGCTGGTCCTCCTGTATGAAATTCCTAAATAGATTATACATTTAATTAATGCCAAAGAACTTCCTCTGTTTGATCTTGAGTATACATATAAAAAAAATTAATTACCCTTTCACAGGGAAAGTTCACCAAAGCTCAAAGGCTGTTTAGTTTAGGTTGGTGTGCCTGTGAAGTAACTAGAGGGCAGAGAAATGTACTTCTGGGATTATTGTTTTTAAGTGGAACTTTCTACACCTAGAGTTAATTAGGCTGACTGCGTATTAACCCTTTCTGGACCTCTGGTTTTCTGTTTCATGGTTAAAACACTGGGGTATGAACACTCTGGAGTGCTGTTCCAGGAGCCATAGGATCTACACAGCTTACTGTGATGTTTTATTAGAGTAAGCTGTGCTATAAAGTGAATGAGTTGAGCAGCTTTTGTCCAGGGATTCTGGGAAGTGAAGCCAGAAACATACTTCACAAGTATGCATAGAAAAAAAAAATAAAATCACTGGTAAAACGGTGGAAGCTTTCCGCCTCCAATTTTTTATTTACAATTACAGACACACATATGGCAACACTTTATTTTACAGTTACATCTATTAGTTGCTTATTAGCATGTGCATTACTAGAACATTAGCAGATATTAATGCCTTATCCTACATGACCTTATTGTACATCATAATCCTACCCAATATCTAAACTCAGCAACTACCTTACTAACTACTGTTAAGCAGCAAATTAAGAATTTATTGAGTGAAAAGTTGTCGTTATTAGTTATTATAAAATGTTACTGGGGGTGTCCCCGACTAAGGATTTTCATAGTCGAATCTGAATTTTCGAATCTTGCCAATAGTCGACTGATAGTCGAAT
>JAUCMS010000153.1:4939576-4958318 GCA_032357445.1 Enteromius radiatus | reverse complement strand
TCGACTGAGAGATCGGGAGTCGAATCAAGCTCCTCGAATCGAAGCATCGAATCGTCGACCATTCGAGGACACCCCTAAATGTTACCAAAACTTTTAACAAAGTTATCCTAAAACCTAAACCCAGTGTGCAGTGACAACCCTGGTGTAAAAGAGTGTAGAAACACAAGAGAAGTTCTTGAGCTTTGGGGTGCTCTTAGTTTGCGAATGGTTTAAACAGGAAAGGATTCTTTCCTTTTGACTCCTGGATCTCTCTTTAAACCCTGACATGTGGAAAACAGCAAAGATTGTTTTAACAGCCTCAAAAGTGCTCCAAGAAAGCACGGGGGACACTGCAAACTGTACATTTGTGTGTGTGCGTGCTTAGAATTAGTAAAGCACTCCCAATGCTTTTTTTTCCAAGCAAGGTTGATAAAGGTCAGGTAAGCTCAGGGATATGAAGAGAGGAAGAAACTCCCAGAGGAGGAACGAGGATGGACTGAGAGAGTGACAGATACTATTCCCAGATTTCAACTATCACAATAATTACACACCAGTAATGAGACGGACGGATGGAATATGAGAGGTGAGCACTGGTGCGTGTGCACATGTGAGGACAAGGGCAAAGTAAGGTCTGAAAGCATCTTTTATGAACCATTCAGCAATAAACTTTTCTTCAGACGTTCTACCACTGTCCCTGTTTATTTTCTCAATAATTCTTATTAAACAAGCACACTTGTCTTCTCAGTTCACAATATTCCCAATGCTATCTCAAAATTCCCAATGTTTGTTTTAGAAGAGATTATACTGTATACATTTGTTAGTTTGTTTTAGGCAATGCAATATATTTTATTAGGATGGACTTACTGTCAGATCCCATTGTCATGTCCAGACTAGGACTAGAGGAACTATACAGAGACCATTTCAGCTCGGACATGGGGTCATGGGTCCATCCACACATACTCTGCTCAAAGTCACACAGACCACCCAGAGACGAAAGAGTGGTGGGAGCTGGGAAGAGAGAGCAAACCAGATTATACTCATTTTCAATGACCTCAGACCCTGCTCTCACATAACACACACTTACTGTGTCTCATGAAATCTATAGATATATTTGATATAAGTGTACTATACTTTGTTTTAAATTATTTTGGTGTAATGCCTACACATTGCTACTATAAATGTATTTTGTGCTTATATATTTTTATATATTACATATAAACAGATCTGTCTGATTTTACATACACAGATTATTTCTCTGTGTATCTATAGACTTTTATCTCACTGCATGTGACAGATTCCAGTTTCAGTGTCTGCAAAAGTTTACAATCTTGCTTGAAAGGTTTAGTAAATTTTTAGTAAATATGTACAGATTCCTGCCTCACTTTATGTGCACTGACTGGCTGCTGTGTTAACATGCAGAAATCGACAGACTCCAGCACAGCCTCATCTACATGGAGCACTACGCCTCGGCATTTAGCAGGCCTCCGGCAGCCATCCATCCAAAGGCATGCTGCTATGCTAGTTAGCATAATGTTAGCATTCATGCTGCAAGCCTCTACTCATCAACACATAAGTGTGCACAAATGGAGGGGCAGCAATCTGTTATTAGAGCTCTGGGACAAGCAAGGCTGCAATTACACTGCGGACCACTGTAAATAAAAGTGTATGAGTGATATACTGAAATTCTTGCTTATCTAAACACATAGAAAGACTTGCTCTACTTGATATTCTCATTTCATGTCAGTAAGGTCTTGAGTCTTGGTAATACACATAGATGAGATTGAATTTATTGATTTCCGCTGTGTAATGAGATCTGATCTTATTCACTGCAGCAATATATTCTGGTAAGGTGCTCTGTTTGATTACCTGGTGTCCTGTGGGCAGTACTTGTGTCCTGAGGAGGGAGGGTAGGAGTTGCAGTGTCTGGAATGGTGGTAGATTCTAAAGAAAGTGTAAAACAAAACAAAAAAACAGCACATATTAGAAATAAGTCAGGCTGGAAAAACTTGTGAGGCACTCTAAAAAAGATCATTGTACCAGTTCTGATTTATAGCATATACAAGTCTTCCTAACACATACAGATATGAAATAACAGAATAATCACACAGGCATGCATGCACACCAGCATCTGGCCGCCAAAATGTGACCACAACCACCAGACACACGTGAAACAGACTGAGACCATTAACAATGTGCAATGCACCACATGCACACACTGAGCGTTTACAATAAGAGAAATATTACAAAACCACAACTAGAAAAAATTCTGCGCATCTGAGAACTATTTACTGTGAAATGATCTAATTAAGAAAGAGAGAAAGCATATTCTGTAGAATAAACGTTCATCAGCACAACCATTACATCTTGGACCACTGCAGTTACTGTACCAGTTACCCACAATGCCTTTAAATATGAAACCACTGTTACCACAGCTATTTTCCATGAGTCACAAAACCTTTAAAGAGGTTCCCTCTACTGACACTGTCTATCGCTAACTTACAACAATAAAATTCACTCCTTTAGCCTTATTTCTCTTCTTTCTCTCCACACCTATAATCCATGAATTAATGGTGTGTTTTGGCCAAAACAGCACAAGCCAGGCGGCAACCATAACTTCTGAGTCGGTGATTGCAACAGTGCTCTTGCGTGGTTTCTCTGGTGATAATTTGTTATGACAGAAAATGTTAAATCAGCCGTTGCATCTCTCTTCGTTCCCCGCGGGGGATTGAGCGAATGAAGATTTAGAGACAACGAGGCGTAAATGAGTAATGATTGTCAGCTCTTAAAGTCATTAATGTCATTACTCTTAACAATTCCCTGCTTAATTGGCAAATACGTGAGTGGCGTAACACTAATCATGTAGACACTTTAGCACAACATGAAAAGGAGAGGCCTACTGTAATATTAATATGTTATTAATTTCTATAAGCGGGTGCGTACATGAAAGGGATGCACCAGCTGGCTGCTTCTGACATTAAACTCTATTAATTTTCTGCCCTTTACAAATGCAATTAACCTCCCAACAAGTCCTGGATATCTGGGAACTGAGAGCTCTCGTTTACTTACCTAACACACCTTTCATTCTTTAGTCACACATCCACACTCCTGCGAGTCACTGCCGTCCTGATTAATGTGCACCACTGTTTAAACGTTTGGGATTGGTACGACTTTTTAAAGGAGACATATTATGCCCCTTTTTATAATATGCTATATAAGTCTGGTGTCCCCAGAATGTGTCTGTGACGTGTCAGCTCAAAATGCCCCACAGATCATTTATTATATCATTTTGAAAATGGTTATTTTGAGTGGAAGCAGAAGCAGAAACAGGCTGATTTTCGTGCCTGTCTTTTTAAATGCAAATGAGCTGCCACTCCCCGCCCCCTTTCCATAACAGATCTGTGCCGTTACAGCTCCTACCTGCTAAAAACATCTGTTTGTATTATTATAATAAGATCCCTTTGCAACGCTCATTTTTTCAGAGGCTTGCAGAAAAAGGCTTACTAAAACAAAGTTACTGGGTTAATCTTTTTCACGTTTCCTTGGTTGGTAGACGCACCTGATTTTAGCACTTAAAACCTTTTTGGATTTGCCATTATATGTCACCTTTAAATTTTTTGAAAGAAGCCTCTTGTGCTAACTTCCCTTGTTAACAGGATGAGTCAAGTATCATAGTATCAGTGCTGATCAAACAGGTGCTTTCATTTACTTCAGTTAAGATAATCTTTAACAATTTTCAATATTATTTACAACAATTTGAAGACTGACACCTTTTTCTCTTCTAAATGACACTCATTTCTATTCACTCTCTATGCTGCTGATTTCTCCTGATACCTGAAGCTTAAGCTATGGATCAGAGCAAGACACGGCAATAGATTTCCAATATGCTCCAAAGCTCTATTGACGCAGCCAATTGATCTGGATCCCAGAATTCTCTGGGCGTCGCCTGAGATTTCCTCCACAGCCTGATAACACATTAAGGCCATGAAATGTTTCCAAGTCTAAAAGACAGACCAGATATTTACAAGCAAGGGCTAGTTTTGGGGTCACTCCTGCTCACCCTGAAGGATTACCTTGTTTTTAACCTCTGGATTCAGGGCACAGAGCAGAATCAGCTCTGGTTCCTCTCTCGTGGGCCCCGCTGAGCCTCGGCGATCTCTGACTCAGCGTTTTTATAGCGAGACGGAAAAAATGTTCAATTATGTAGAAAGCCTTGGAGTAAATCTATGCCCCTGGCAGGCGGAATGGCCGTACTTCAGCGCCTGACTGAGATCTTGAGCAAGACACTGCATTACAAGGGAAAACATAGACTGATGTGCGTTTGGGAGATTGTGTAGAGTAACAAACATAGAACAGGAGTGGGAACAGTGAAAGTGATCATCAAAATCTGATGTGAGTGTATTTTAAACAACGTGTTCAAGTCACAACCACATTAAAGAGAATGATATACACGCATACTTAAACACTGACGATTATTCACACGCAACCCAATTAAACATTTCCAACTTGAAAGACAAGGCTTTTGGCCTCCAGAATTCAATAACAAAGCCGTTTTCCAGCAGCACTGAACTAATTAAAGCTTTTGTCTCTGTGTCTTTTGAACACAGAAAGTAACAGAAGGTTTATCGTGTTATCTCAGAGCTAGTAAATTCCCCAAATACAAACGCACAGACACACACTCAGGCAGTTCAGGCAGGCCTGTTTGCTTGGCCTCTGATAAGGACTTTCCTCACAAGCTCAGTTAAACCAACAAATCATCTCCAGGTGATGGATATCAAATATGCTGCACATGCCTCGAAATATTCAGGCTCACAGTGTTTATATTCACATCAGATGTCTTCAGAGAACACTGCTTCAAAACAACAGTGGCGATTTATGAAACCAGTCTTCGACAGGCTCGACGGAGAGTGAATACAAACAGTTTTTCAAGTTATACACTGCATCTAACCCTGGCTAAAATGCTATGGTGGGCTGTTTAGCACCAGACATTCAATCATAAGGCTTGTCTATATACAGATGTGTTGCATATGTTTAACATATGTTTAACAATGATGGCAAACCATTAAATGTAGTGATTAAGCAACAGTATGTTTCAGTAGTTTTTCCAAAAAGAGTTTAGCCTAAATTAAATTTCATGAGAGCAGCTATTTTACGAGTTGGTGTTTCATATGAATTCATATGTTTTGATTCATATGAAAACAAAACAAAGTATAATGGTTCACACCTAAACATAACAATCAATGTGGTGTAAGCAGACCAAACAGACATGTACAAAGCAGCACAAAAACAAACTGATTCGAATTAATAAGAATTCATAACCATTTCGCCAAAATGTAAAATAATCATAACTTGCCATGGAAGTGTGTTCGAAAATTGAATTATGTTCCAAAATTGTATTCACTTTATTTCTTCTACAGGAAAATAATTGCTATTAATTTTTTTTTTTGTCTCTACAGTGAAAGTCAAATGTATTTAGTGTTGTTTAGGACTCCACTGAATAGTTTTCAAAATATATTCGTAATAAAGTCACTTAGGTTTTGACAGAATTATATTTTTTGGGTGAACTAAAAGTATATGTGAGATTTCCAGTAGTCAAGCTGTACTGTACACTGGAAATACCATACAGTGTGCACACGTAATATAACGACAAGCTGGGAAGATGTGCTGTATGGAAAAAGAGGATGGGAGGAGTGGAGATCAACCTAAATATTTACACTGGGAAGATATGAAGACTGACATGTTGGCTTTGTGGGTAAATGCCTGTGTGCAAACATGGGTTGTGTAGGGGGAATACACTAAATAGAAACATGTGGTTGATAACTTCAAAGAGCCAATTCAACTAGATGAGAGAAGCTGCTGTCCTTCAGCTCACATGCATCCATCCCGATAGAGAGCGAGCAGTGAATGATGGTAAGGGGGAAGCTCGGTTTAGGCGAGAGAATGAAGCTCAGCCAGAAAGCAGAGAGAGGTAATTACACTCTCCTCGTCAAAGATGAGAAGAAATGGAAACAATTTTCCATCACATCACCAGCTGCCCATGCAAGGAACGTTGTGTTCTAAACCACACCCACTGTTCCCTTGATGGACAGCCACAGGCCCCGCCCACACATCTGAAAGTGATCAGTTGGGCACTGCACATGCTGAGCTCTGTTTCTCTCTCTCTTTCAGGTGTGTGGCATTCTTGCTCACCCGTGGATGGTGTGTTTATGTGAGTACCATGTGTGGGCAATAGGTTAGAGCAGAACTGAGACTCAAAACTCAAGTGCTTTTAAGGCAAGTCAGCTCATTCATTGACCATCTTGGCCCTTGCCAGCTATTTTATGTCTAAGTAATAGGCATAAAATACAGCTCCTATATACTTGAGCAGTAAAAGTCTGTCAGGATTTCCAAACCGTATTTTAAATCTTCAATAAAATGTACAACAATGGCATCATAAATTTTGATTTATTAGCTCAATTCATACTGAAACAGCTATTTTCAGGCTGGTTCAAGTAAAAAAAAAAAAAACAAAACTGAAAGGCAGCACTTCCATTTTTATAGGTGCTGTAATGAGCGGTGTGATTTCTTCCATTATTTTTCTATGAGTGGTCCGTCTTTTCCTTATAGGAACTTTGTAACAGATTTTAGCTCGCTACTTTACATCATTCCTTCAGCTAATTAAACTGCAGTAACCCTGTGCTCCTGAATCCTAGTACGTCCACTCAGCTTGAGCAGGGAGAGAAGTCCACGTGAGAACAGTGGTGCAAACTATTGCCATTTTGAGACACGTTGCACCCAGCAGAGGTCACTGTCCTCACTCTTTCTACCCCTCTCTCACTCTCTTTTCTCCCAGAGACAGGAACCTCTGGCTTGACGTGAGTCCAGTAATGAATAATAGACAAGGGTGCCTGATTGAAGTATCTAAAGTCCCTCAGTGTGTCTTTCACGGTCTTGCTCTCACAAGGTCTGTATGCCACACCTCTGTTTATTTATTCATCAATTCATTATTTCTCTCCTCATGTCCCTCACTCTAAATTTCCTTTCTTCGGGAGAGTGATGGGATTTGGGGACAAAGTCGTAGCTTAGCCACAGCTCAGAATAACTCCAGGAATACATGACCTAAGTTAATGTGTATTTGTACAGTATGTAAGAGCATTATGGTGAATTTAATGATAGATAATTTCAGTTTGATATATGTAATGCACAGTTAAAGGGTCATTATCATTAAATAAACCCTGTCAGGGTGATCATGGTGTACATGACTGGGCATTATCCTGCTTATTACATGGCTGCTTACCAGTTAAAGGCACATTAAATACTGATTTGAGTCTAAATTATTTTTTGCATATAGGAAGAAAGAGACTGTGGTATGATATGAGAGAAATTGTTTGCTTGGGGACAATGGTCCTTTTTAAATTTACACTTATGCAGTAATTATACCACTCAGAATCAAGTATTCCAGTGCTGATATAACTTGTATTAACCTCTCTTTATACGAAATTAAATGTTTGTTTGTGTGTGTTCGGGGCAGTATACAACTATGAAGGCAGTGGCAGATGTGTGTGATTGGCGTAAACATCTCTGTGCAGTGGAGTGAGACTGATGTAGCCCTGTGAATATTTAACGTCTCTCTCTCTCTCTCTCTCTCTACGAATCCCCAAGGCCCCTCAAAATCAGAACAACATCAGCCCTGGGCCCTGCGTCACTCAACCTCACGCCCCAGCTGCAAACAACCACAATTTACCAAAGTTCAATATGCTTTAGATAGCCAAATTATCTCATTCAAACGAGGTCATCAACGTGGGTCTGTATGTTTTTCGTTGTCAGGCGTCTCCTTTGAGGACCGGTACTGTTAAGTGATCGCTGTGGATGTGCATAACAGATGGTAGGAAATGAAACAGCCATCGTGTTATACATACAGTACGTGTGAAAACAAAGTAAGTACAAAGGAAAAATACAAAGAGTTTAAAGTTACATGTAAGTGTATATAAGACTGTTGTAGCTGGGAGCATTGTGTTTATTTTTTAATAAAACTGATAATTCAGACGGACTGTAAAATCTGCCTTGATGAGTGACGTTGCTTCCAATAGCCAATAAATACACACACCTGTGGTTGCACATCATTTGTATCATATATTAATATTTATTGCTTATATTGCTATCTGGATTGGCATTCATGAATCGTTAACTGATTATTATTAATTCACTTTGTCATGCCAAAATATATTACAAAACAAAACATTCAACCTCAAACCACAGCTGCAAACAACCACAATTTGCAAAAGTAAAAACAAAACATAAACCAAAACAAACTAATACAAATCAAAAAACATGAAACCCTGCTTCACTCACACCACAGTTGCAACCAACCACAATTTACAAAAGTACGGTTTGCTTTAGAGAGCCGAAGTACAACTATCTCACTCAAACCGAAGGCCTGTATGTTTTTTGTTGTCAAACGGCTCCTTTGAGGACCGGTACTCTTAACAGATACAGATGGTAGGAAACGAAATGTTGGGCGTAATGGGCGGAAACAAAGAAAAATACACACAATTCAAACTCACATGCAAGTATATATAACAACACAAGTGTGTTTGTGTGTCTCAGGATCTGTATGTGATTAGATTTACTGTGGAGATTAGGAACTGGGGCTGTAGTTTCAACAGTGAGTGGGGTAGATTGAGCCCCCTGTGTCTCAAACATCTGGTGCGCAGTTGTGCGCTGCGGAGCCTCACCGCACTGTCATCGCATTCCCTCACGCAAACATAACCGTGTGTACACAAACACAATCCACCGTCAGTCTATTTTTCGTCACTCATTAACTCACTGGCTTTGATCCCTCTCTTATTTCTTTCATCCGCTTTGATTATCCTCTCTTTCTCTCTCTTGATCTTGCGCTCTCATTCATTTATGACCCACAGGCTCCGTAAACCTGTGCCAGTACCGCACCAAGCACCGCCGATGACACATGAAGCTTTCATCCCGGATCTCATCCTCTGCCTGAAAAGTGCCACATACTAACCCTGAGCCAGCACCGGCTCTCTGTCTGACTTTTCATCATGCCTTCCTCCTCCTGCAGTCCTGCCATGCTAATAAACCTGGGCACTGAGCCCTGAGGCTTCCCTTGGCCTCCACCCACAACGTCCTTTCTAGCAGCTCCTCTAATGCTCCTTCGCCCCCGGCGCTCTTGCAGACACAGAGCCATGAAGACAGCCCGTCGATTACTGCCCCTCGGCCTGCCGCTTTATAAAGACCAGGCCAGCTCCGCAGGGAGCAGCCGTGTGTCTTTTTGGCTGATCGTCATGCTGTGACAGGTAAAAGATTCAAGAGGAGGAGATATGAAGGACATCGGGGACAGAGAGCAAAGCTGGAAGTGACAGAGAGGCTGTAGGACTGCTCTGCTTCTTTCTACTGCTGCAGCTGGGGGTATCGTGTTTATTTTTAATTAAAATGGATAATTCTGACTGTAAATTCTGGATGATATGAGCCTCATTCAACTTGCTGCCAGTAGCCAATGAATGCACACATCTGTGACCGCACATGATTTGCATTATATATTAATACGAAGTTGCTAGAGGCAATGTAAACAGCCTACAGCTAGGCTAATGAACTTTTATTACTCTGCGGATTAATTGTTTATCGTGATGATTATAAATCTGCTTTGTGTCAAGCCCAAAGTCACAGAGTAAAAAGCTAATGAAAAAAAATGAAACACAAAAATGACACGGGTCTTACCTGGCAAGTCACAACCCAGTATCTCCAGTCTCATTCCGATGCCGGCGGGAGACCACCTCTCTGGATACACTCGGATAAACTGGGCCACAATCTCGTCAAAGCGGCGGATCTCTGGGGTGTCGTAGTGCGTGTTACCCTCAAAAATCTGTAGGAGCAGAATCACAAAAGCACTTTGCCCAGCTGTGTGATTGAGAGAAGAAAGCTACTGCATATTCTCTGTATTTCCGAGTCTCTGATGCAGCTCTGCAGCTCAGGTTTTAATTAACACAACTGTGGATGATTTCACTGGAATGTTATCAAAGCTTGCAGCGTAATTGAATTCTGCTCTCAGAGTGGGAGATTGGGAATCTAGAAGTAAAATGCTGAGTCGCAGAGATGAGCAGGGAAGAATGAAATGAGTCTGCTAATAATCTGATTCTGGTGAGCTGTTCATTACTGTAGCCCTTTCAACGACCCACGATATTTAAATTTGCACGATTAACTAATTAACCTAATTCAACTCCGGTTGAACATTAAAATATTACGCTTAAGGTGGTTGAGCTGGATTTTTACTGGTTCAAGGTGGTCTATTAGCTTTTTTTGACCAAGATCAAGACCAGGCCAAAACCAGGTTTGCCTACTGTAGATAACCAATTAGATCAACCTGAAATTGACAGGACAGCCGTGACTCTTTTCTCAACTCATTAAAAGAGCTTATTCTGGAAGCAGTCTAAAAATAAACTAAAATAATAAATAAAATAAAATAAAATAATAATTGTAAATATTTGATTTGATTTTAATTATATATATTGTTTTTTTGTTTTTTTTTAGCAGCATCGTTCTTACCTTTGGGAGATTGGTCTTTGAGTCGATGATGTAGCTCCAATCTTTTCCATTCAAACTATGGGAAAGTTTATACTTCCGCACAAAGGCCCGGTTCTCCGCACTGGTACTGCCGTCCACCCCACGGGCCCCTTGCGTGATGATGCCCCGAACAGTTTTGGGAACACCTAGGTCCACCTGCAGCCATTCTTCGCCAGCCACGGGCTGCGTGGGGCTAGGGAACCACCCTGAGCGGCTGGCCACCAGCCGGGCTGCACCTGTGGCCCCGTGGATGTCCCTCATGGAGGAGGCAGAGATCTGGGAGTCTGGCAGTAGGCCCGAGAGCATTCCCTGCATCTCGGAGCATGGAGCATCTGAGAGGAGCATGGACAAGCAGATGAATTATGCCGAGGCAAAGAGGAATTGACATTTTAAGGCTGGAGAGATCAATGTTTCATGTTGTTATGTCATGAGAGAGGCCTAAGGAGTAAATAATAAATAAACAGAGCATGTGTGGGTGTGTTTTTTTATATGTACATCCCGCCTGGAGTGGGTGTTTGTGTGTAGGATTTATTACAGGAAGAATTTTGTGTTCCAGTTTTTCTAGGTTCACCTCTACAGAGTTAAAAGCAAACCCACTCAGCCCAAAACAGCCATTCTCTGGCTCAACAGGCACAAATACAAAAGGTACCAGAAATAAATGATTGATTTTGGCCTATGGCTTAAACACGGAACAAAAGAACAGGAAAACAGGCTGGGGCATCTGGTTCAAGCCCATCCTAACAATCTCAGTTGAATTACACCCAGAGGTACACCCACACTCTGACAGAAAGAGCAGTAAAAAAAACAGAAAGAGGCTAACGGCACAAACGTGATCGATGGCTTCACGGGCATCTTTATGGGCTCGGCTCTGCCGGATATCCCGCGGGCCGAGCATCACTCTTTCACGGGAAAGACAGGAAGGGCAGTGACACGCCTCACTGAAAGCAGCTTGTTCTGGGCTGGATGCCCGAGGGACAACGGCCCCCGCGGGACTGCAGCAGGTCCAATATGGAGGCCAGTGGCGTGTCCGTGCGTCGTTTGTGTCAGTGTTGAAAAAGACCCCGTCTCTAAAAGCGCATTTGTCCTGCTCAGTGTCGACGAAAATAGGAGCGAATCACTGTTTAATAGCGTAATGATGGAGTGTGATGTCTCTGATAACATCAGTGCAAAAGCAACTCACCTCCTTCATCTGCTGCAGGACATGCTAACAGAATTAGGTGACTGCTATCTTCCCATCTCCATAAATAGCCAAACCCAATCAGGACCATAAAGAGCTCTGATAAATACACATCTGAGCTCACTTGACAGGGACACAGTGGGCGTCTGGAACTATTTGTCATATGGATTATCTGTGGGCCTGCTGCGCATGAAAGTTCACTTGAGACAGGAAAACTTCCCTTATAGATCTAGATATTAGATATTATATTAGACATATGTGATGCAATCTAGGAAAACCCAACATATAGATTTTTTTAGGTTTTGATATTATATAATATTCAAGTCTTTTCCTTTTTGTGCATAGCTGGACCATAATAAAAGTTAAAGTTAAGCTGTAGTTTACACAGGACTGGCAGGAAATGTGCATTGATGCACCTTTATTATATGTTACGTGGTTTATTTTCATAGAATATGAAAATGTTTTTGTGATGCCAAGAGAAAGCATTAGTTGTTCAGTGTTGTTCTTCTCAACACTGTATTATTTTTTTTATCTAAAAGTAATAGCTCCCTTAAGGGCTGGTGAAGCATTTTGAATTCTGTGCAGACTTGGCGAAAGATGTGTGGTGAGAGTTTTACTGACCCGTGATTTGACAGCCATAAAGTTCGAAGCGCAATGCGATTCCATTCTTCCATGTCTGAGGTCGGATGCGGACAAACCGAGCTAAGACAGGCTGGGGGATCCGGTTCAGGACCACCTCTGAGGGGTCTACGTTCGCATGGAAAACCTAAAGAGACAGAAAAAAAGAGAGAGATTTATGACTATTCTGGAGGTGGTTTTGCTGAGGCCACTCGTTCAAAAACAAACTAACATCACAAACAAACACAAAGTCTCGCACAGTAAGAGCTTCTTTACTGGGGTCAAGTGAGATGTGAGGTGACTTTAATACACACACTGCTGAATACACACGCCAATGTTCACATCGTAAATTTAAACAAGAAATCCTCTTTCCTCCGGAATGAATTAACGACATTGATGAGAGAGTAGCCAGGTTTCCATTCAAAAGAAATTCATTCCAGAAAATTCTTTTACCGATATAGCTGATGGAAATGCTAATTATCAATAGAATTTTGTAAATACAGTATTTTTCCGTTAAACTTCAGTGCATAAATTCTATGTCGATACTTCAAATGTCGCAAAAACTTGTTTGGAAACATATAAAAGTGGAAACTACTGTATATGTATTTTATTTGTGTACATTCACAATAAAAACAGTTGTGCTTTTTTTAAATAAATCAACTTATGCGACAATCCGCATAAGGCCAGTTGAATGGAAACAGGCTTGAGACAGCAAATTTTGAAACTAGGAAACTAGGCTAGTGTTAAGAGTGCTTGAAGAATCAGTTGTCACATGAAGATTTTAAATCAGATGCAGCCACATGTTTTTGGGTGTTGTCATTGGTTTACATCAGTATGTCAGATGGATCATTAGTATTTTGGCAGGCAGCTCCCAGGGTATCACAGAAATATGCCATGTGTTTCTTAGGATGGCGAGGATGGACAAGATGACAGGCTCTCCTCCCTCCTTAGAGACGCAAGCCTCTGTTAGTGTCTTTGTCTCCAGAGAAAGGAAGTAGGAAAGAGGAGAAAGACTAGAAGAGGGTGAGTCCTGCTTCATTGCACACACAGAAACAAAGCCTGGACCCTAAGGACCTGACCAGTCTCAGGATCCAATGACATCCGGGCCAGCTGGCCTGGGTCATGTCTGTGCTAGGCCGACTTATTCCAAGAGTGAAGAAAGAGATTAAAGCGGTTTAGAAAAAATACTGACATTTGGTAAATTGCCCCAATATATCTTAAAATAAAAGATGAAAACTATGAACTGAGGACCTGTGGTCATTAATCATTGTGCATATGGTTAGTTAAAAGCGGAGACCAGGGGCAATTGTTCATTTTTCACAGTTTTTAATACAATCTCAAATGACCACAAATCTACCTGCCATTTGTTGGTGTGAGAAACATTTATATTTGCCAATGTTTGTAAGACTATTCAGGTGGCAAATTGGAGAAAGATTTAAATAAATGATGCCTTATTTTAATACTATTTTTAACATTACTATTATTATTATTATTTATTTATTTATTTTTTGTATAACAATCATGGCAATAAAAGCCTTTTCAAATTGAAATAGAAACTGAATAGAGCAATTGAGGTGGGGCTGAAACAGAAGACAAGTGAAACCTTGGGAAAAAGTAGTAGTGCGTAAAGCTGTTGTCAGTAGGAAGATTCAGACATGCATCACAGAGATCTGCTTTTGTTTAATGACCTCATGATGGAGTGTGTAACCTTGCCCCTACACTGCCTGTGAAGTTTTTCAACACAGCACAGTATGTGAGAGCCAAGTGGTGTGTGTATGTGTGTGTGACGACTGGGGGTAAGAAGTGTGTAATATATCACATCTTTAGTGTGTGGGAGAGTCCTATTTCTCACGATTCACTGATAGAACCTAACACACACCCAGCACTTCTGAGAGAAAAGAAAAAAATACATTAAGAAGCTTGTGAAATATTTCAAACGGTTTCCAGAACTGTACTCTTGGCAGTGTTATTTTTGTAATATTATTTGCTGTTATAGGTTTATATATTTTTTCTTATATATATATATATATATATATATATATATATATATATTTATTTCCATTTAACTTTAATTACTATCTAACTAAATGTAATTACTTTTAACTAGTGCTGGGCAATGATTAATCGCGATTAATCGCATCCAAAATAAAAGTTTTTCTTTACATAATATATTTGTATATACTGTGTATATTTATTAAGTATATATAAATCATTGCCCAGCACTACTTTTAACATATATTGAACTTAGTTGGCAAAGCAACATTCCTATTGTATTTCAAAGGTGTGCTATTACTTTTGTACTTTTGATTTTTTTTAATGGGCAAAAAAAAACAAAAACCCTTAGACTTTGTGGTTGACATATAGCTAAATAAATGGATTTATGGTCATATCTTTTAACATAACCATCTACATCATCTAGTAGTTTCTCATGAGAAATTACAAAATATTAATAATATACAGTATAAGTAGCAAATATTTTTATTTACTGTTGCCCATGGTCTGGGCGTCTCCCATTCCTGGCTTCTGATTGGCCAACTTGTTTAATCCAAAGCAGCAGGAAACTAGGAGCCGTTAGACGCTTATAACAGATCAACAGATGTATATCACATGGGATTTAGGACAGAAGGCCCACTGGTCATTATGGATGAAGTTCCAAGCTCAAAGAAGAGAGTGTTAACCATGAAGATGCCAAAATGATCAAAAAGCACAGAAAAAAAACCTAAAAGGCATAACAGGATTGAGAACTCCCAATTACTGTGAGGACGTTAGGGAGCAGGCTGAGATGAAGCTGAAGAACGGTGATTTCCCACTGGTCCTCTAAGACAGAGGGAAAGGGGAAACGAGAGGAATGACAGAAATGACAAAGTCCCGGATTCTGACAGCAGCAGTCAATCTATAGAAGGGACGGAGTCAGATACCGCTTCAAGCCAAACATATATTAGCGCTATGAAGCTATACCTTTATTGTTTCCTTCCGCCTTTCCCACACACATACACACGAGCACCTGCTAATGTTTTTTTTGCATCCCTGAGCTACAATGGCCCATGACTGGTGTTGTGTTGACAGACACACAGGTGCTGGTAATGACAGACTCCCACACACCGAAACAGGAGAACTGCTGTCAACCCTGCTGTCTGCTGACACAAGGCCACCCTCGCACCCATTCCCTCTCTTTTTTTTGCCCTCACACTGTCGGTTTCCCTCTCTCTATGCAGTTGAGGCGTAATCTTTGATTGATGTACTCTCTGCGTGTGCATGTGTGCCTGTAGCCAGAGACATAACAAATGGACACAGCCGTCATCGGAAGGTTTATGCTAAATTACTATCATGAATCATGCATTTGCGTACGATTCTTGTATCACGTTCCCTCAGGCACGGCTGCTAGTGTTACCCAGCATGCTGTCTGTCGGGGGAGATCAGGTATGTCTCAAGTGATGATGTTTTGTATGGTCTGAGTGTTTCTGGTGTTAGATACAAGCGTATGTTTTCCAATTCTTGTGTTAAAATCTGCCATATCTTAATATGGAGAGTATTTAAACATGGTAAAGATTGTTAAGCAAAGTTAAGAGAACTCTTATTGGCAGATAAAAGGATAAATAATGATATAAACACTCTGAGAAGGACCTGCAATGTTCAGAAAATCCCCTAAAATACATAGATATATTACTACATTTGCATATATATTCACTTTGGGATTATATAACTGACTGTGATTATATTCAAACATTTACAACAAAAATTAGTCTGTCCTCCACTATTACTAGGGAATATCACACAATTAATCATGTTCATTTGCATAGTTCAATGAGCTGCATGGATATTTATCAAAACTTTAAGAGCATTTAGCTTTATATACAACTCGTTAACAAGTAAAACAGGCTGCAAGACTATAAGGAATACTCATATAAGCTACTTTAAATCGAGCACCATGGTTCGACACGTTAAAGAGTGTTTAGATTCAAGTCATGCAAGTGTGTTTTTGTTTATAGATATAAAAATCGAAAAATATGCGAAAAATCCAATCCGCGGCAGATACCTGTGGAAAAATTGGTTTGAATTTGTTGACGGCTGCAATGCTGCTGGTCTGTCTAGACACACACACAGACAGATCAATGAGGGTGGATGTAGATTAACTGTTATATGAATTATTGAAAAATCACGTCTGACAGTCCAGGAGTAGTTATATTGAACGAACTCCTTGGAAATTCATCAGCACGGGAAAATGTGTATGTGTGAGGGAATATTCATGAGATGAAATGGGTCTTCTGTGATGGCCAGCAGGGCAAGTTCCTGGTGAGGAGTCCCCAAAAATGAGTCTGAATTATTCAAATGTCTGGCACTAGGGCGGTCTACTTAAATAATAAAAACCCCCCAAAGCGAACTCTCTATGAGGTTAAAGCGTGAGGACACACACACACACGAATGCCTCCTGTGAGACGTTGTCACTGTTAATATAATAAAAAGGGTGAAGAGAGAATTTGTGGTTGCAAAATAGTGGACACTCTCTCCCACAACTGCTTGGGCTGGGTTACGGAAAGCCACATGGCCAAAACAGGGTCATGGGAGATGAAAGAGGTGCTGCATTCCCTGCTCTGTCCATTTTTCTGCTTGTCTGTCTTTTTGTCATTCGTTCCCTCCACCTCTCGCTGCTTTGCATTGGCTCGCTGCCACACGTTTTTTTTCCCTCAGACTGATGGGGCCGCTGGGAAATGTGGTCAGCGTTCACAGCTCTGCTCGAGTCATTACTCTCTCTCTCTCTCTCTGCCCTTCTCCTGCTCTCTCCCACACCTCCACGGCCCAGATGAAGATGTTGACAGAGCAGTCGGGCTCCAGTTGGCTGCAGGCCAGTGCAGGCTCAGCCTCAGAGGAGGAGAAACACGGAGACAGAAATAGTTCTGTGACAAATTATTTTATAAGTACAAAAATTCCATGTAGCCTCTCGATTAATACGAGGTCATAAAAACTGCATGTAGGATAATTATAGAGGAATTAGAAAGTTCAGAAGAGCTTTAGATGAAGTATAACTTGATGTGTCAGTTTTTCCTGAGTCAGTTTGGAGGCTGCGTGTTGGCTTTGGGCCCTTGGCGGCCCTTGGCTGTGTGCTTTGCTGTCAAGGATGGTTTTGACTGATAGTCTGCTGGTGGCACAGCAAGCCCACTGTAACCAAATTTGGTGTGTTGCTGCCATTCACTGATTGCCGTATGACAGAAGGCAGGTGTTTATTGTTTAGTAGGATTTGTGATGTGTCATGAATTTTAAATACTGCTAAATACTTTCTGACAAAATTGAAGCACAAATCAAAAACTTCAAGATTTTGATTCGTAAATATAAAACACAAAACTCCCTCTATAAAGCTTGTTTAGTTTGGAAGCTCATCTTTTGGATTACAATAGCTGACAGACTAAATCCTGTTCAGAAAAACAGTGAAAAAATGTTGATTTGGTCCCTGCGTTCTTCTTAAATCCCAGTCTGCATGTGAGATTGAGCTGGAGGGATTGGAATGTAGATGCCCTCCCTCTTGCTTTACCTTCCTGCTGTGTTTCTGAAAATAATACCGGACATTTCAAAAAATTAAGCAACTTGTAGAAAGATTCCTGTTTGTTTGATCAATCGTGTGCTGCAGGAATGAGTCCAAAAAATCTGCAAATATGTATTTTTGCACTTCAGGTTCCATCATCATTGTTTAATTTTTATTGTTTTTTTGGGCTGAAACAAGGGAGACAAGCTCATAGATGAGACCAGCTGAAAGGTTTTTCATGTTTTACATTAATACATTGGTAACACTTTATTTTACGGTTACACCTATTAGTTGCTTATTAGCATACATATTACTAGAATATTAGCAATTTATTAGTGCTAATTAAGCACATATTAATGTCTTATTCCACATCCCGAATCCTGTCCAACCTTACTAACTATTACTAACTGAACTTAGTATTAATAAGCAGCAAATTATGAATTTATTAAAGGGGTCATACGGTGGTACATGCACTTTTTCAAGCTGTTTGGACTGAAATATGTGTTGGGAGTGTGTGTTCACAACCACCCTACAATGATAAAGATCCACCAGTAGTTTTCTTTTAATTTAATAAAAGTAAGTTGCCCCTTCTGAAATCAAGCCATTCTCAAATGCCATTCTCAGGCCACTCCCACAATATTTGATTGACAGCAGCGTGTCACACAGACTGAACTGGTGTCTTACCTCAGACCTGCCCTGAATGAGCCGTCATCAGTCCAAGATGCAGAGACAAGCATGACTCCTAAACGATTGAGGTGTTTTGTTGTTGAATGTATTAATAAACATAGCCATAGTGATTTACCGCCGACATCTGAGTGCATTTATGTTTGCGCGAATCATTCATGATCCAGCCTCACCTACAGAAGCAGTGAGTATAATGTCTTTTAATGAATCTT
>JAUCMS010000153.1:4886720-4928401 GCA_032357445.1 Enteromius radiatus | reverse complement strand
CTTTAAGGCTGTGTAGTAAACTTTTATAGTTTCAAGGTGGCGTAATGGATAGCATTTGGCTTTGTATCACCAGAGTTAGTGTTCCTTGTATGCTAACACATGCACAGTCATGCTTCACCTTCAGCCGTGACACACGTCCTACACACCAGCCTTTGACACGATGCACGGCACATTCATGTGTAACGCCACCTTTTCAGAGGGCTGCAGACTCATGCTGCTCATACTAATGCTCACACCTCAACACACACATGCAGTCAAACCCATGAAATCCCATGATATTCTTTCTGCAATCTCAAAGGATCTCTGTTTGAAGCACAGGAAGTGCTGCTCGCATCATTTAAAAAATAAAAGCACAGACGAGAGAGAAAGTACGAGAAATAGTTTGAGGAGCTGTTGACAGGGGCTGTGGGGGTAAAACATCAACGGATCAGAGAACAAACGCTCAGTGATCTGTAACTCTTAACTCTTCAATAACTCAAATGCTTTAACTATTTCTGTGCTCGCCGAGCAGCTGTAAGGGAACTGGAAATGACAACTGTGCTTCACACAACCTCACATCACTAAAACACATACTAAGACTGTCATATTGAAAGCCAAATTTCTAAATTAATAGAGCCCTATTTAAAGTACTTGAGCTGGAGACTGCAGTGTAATGTCTGAGGCCTTAATGACAGGTCAGTGACCCCATGTGGACGGGTTCAGACCTGCCCTTGAGACTCACAAACATGTTCACTCACACAGATGCTCTTATGCACAAGAGTCTGCAGAGATTCTAGAATGTGGCAGTTTAGAGATACTTTTTTGAGGTCAAAAGGATGCGAGTTCAATATTCGCCCCCAGTAGGATTTTTAATAAACCAAAAAGCAAACGTGGCGTGCAAAAAAGTGTATTTTGTCCCAAGTAAACAAGCCAAGCCTTGACCCCTGGGTGGAAATCCATCCTGCCTCGATTTACCTGTAACACCATGTTCAGTTCAATCTGTGCAACATTTTGGACTTGGTAACTGTATACAGCTACATTTTTCTGTAAACATCACATAAAGATCACATAACTGCATACTTTTAGGGGTCTGAGGTAATCATGGAAGGATTAAATAAATAATAATAAAAAAAAAATCTAATTTATACTATTCATAATCTCAATTTTAATTTTCTAAAGAAAAATAAACTGCTTACTAAATAAAGTTTACATTTTTTAACTAAATATTTACTGATATTAAAAAAATTATTTATTTGTATTTATTAATTTTATTATTTATCAAAAATGCTAATTTTCCTTTTGTCACTATATTTAGTTTTTCTCCACGCCCTGACACTCTAATACAACAAACATTTATTTATTTATTTTATTTTTAGAATTGCAATTTTATCTCTCACTCTTTTGGCTTTATTAGGATACTGTGACTTTAATCACAGTGTGATTTTATTTTTTATTTATATGTATGTTCATTGAATGCAATGTCGCATGTCGCTTTAAATCAAAGCAACTGCCAAATGCATAAATGTTTACTTGTTTTCAACTTTATCTCACACTTTCATTTTTTTTATTATTTGTTCTAAGGCGGCTTTCATTGAGTTCGGTGGTGACAGCTGCATTAATCACATATTTTTAGGGAGGCTAATATGATAGACAAGAGGGCCTGAGGCCCCCTTAAATAGGGTGTAGAATCACCTCTGGCCGTGCACCCGTTCTGTGCGGGCAGCACACAGGAAACCAGGGTCTGTCTGGCACCCGAGCAGCTGAGAGAGAGACAGGTCCCAGAGAGACAGCAGGCCAGGGTTAATGTTACACCCTCCTGCACTAATACAGCACACTACATCTGTTCAAGGCCTGCGTTTGTATGTACGTATGTGTGTGTGTGAATGTGTCGGATTCACATCCTTGGCAAATGGTCATGCATTTCCACTAGCACCTGCCTGTATACGTCACATGTTTGAATGTGGCTTCTTTCTAATACACATGCACTCTGTTTCCTTATTGTTTCTCCCATCTCCAGTGATCAGTGATATAAATAACTCATTACACATATTACAGTATATTTATCTAGGTAAAATCACAGCTCTGAAACAATTCCCAGTACATTTTGACACAAGGACAAAAACTGACCCAGCAGTATTATCTCTGTCTACATTCTAATGCACTAACAAACCTCTACAACCAAAAGAAAACATTAACACTATTAGTTAGTTAGTTAGTTATATATATATATATATATATATATATATATATATATATATATACAATGAATGATTATATTTTTTAAGTAACATTAACAAAGATGAATAAATATTTATTATTATACTTCTTTATAATTAGTTATTTCAATTTATTTAAGTTTTCAGTTTATTTTCTTATTATCATTGCATTTAATTTTCCCCCATTTCTGGACACTTTAATACCACATAAATACATCTGCATGAAAATATCCAGACTGGCACGTTCCCCTCCAGTACTGGGTCAGATGTGCTTTAGCTTGCAGTGGTCACATTATGCTTTACTACAGCTTGTTTCTCAGACAGGCTGTCTGTGTGTGAGTATATCAGATCGTATGAGAGCCTGCCAGTCAAACGCTGACCCCTCATACTCATGCCACCTCAGACGGGCAGACAGTATGCCAGACCCCTGCTGAGCTGCTACTGTACTGGGCTGCGGTATGCATGAGTGACCCCGACGCCATCAGCCTTTTTGTTGGCTCTCATTAATTCATGTTTGTGAGCATGGTAAAAACAGCCAGCCCGCAGAAAGAGGGGGAACTCTCCCCCACCCCTCCTCCAGCAGAGGAGAGCCACGTCTGGGTTGTGTTGGAGGCTCAGTGCCGGGATTGGCGTGCGTGGATGGGTCTGTCTGTGGCCAGAGGGAAACGGCGGGCTGTTATTAAGGAGCGTTGCTGGGTAGAATAGGAATGTTTGTCATGGATGAGTGAATGGTATGTGTGTGTGTAAGAGAGATTACAGTACTATGTGTGAGGTGTCCTGGCATGATTTCTATTTAAGCCATACAACATACATGAGCAACGACGCAGATGTTGGGAACGCTTGAATGTTTATGAATATATGTGAATAGGGATTCCTGGCTTCTAGAATGTCATTATTTTGCACTTTAGCAAAGTTTTTTAAGCATATTCTTAATATTTGTTTAAAGGAGTAGTTGGCATCAAAAATGGCTCGTACATGATATTCGAAGCTCTGCATAGAAAATTATAATATATATTGCAAATATATATTGCCATTCAAAGATTTGGGGTTTGAATTTATTTGATAAAAAATATGATAAAACAAGTAATAATGTGAAATATTAACACATTTTATATATAAATATAAAACATATTTTTTAAATAATTGCTTTCTATAAATATATTTTAAAATGTATTGTATTCATAGATTCACAAGTTAAAATGAACAATTTATTTGTCTGTTACATTATAACATTTCTTAATTCTTACTGACTCTTCATCACAACAACAACAAAAATAAAACAGTTTTTTCAAAACATCTGTAGGGCAGTATCTCTATCCATTAGCCCTTCATAATTCTGATAGCAGAATGGATGCAGTCACTGGATGAGCATCACTATGACTGTAGGTCACTGAGCTGTAATTGGCTATTCTGGAACTCCACTGATGAAGATCTGATTGGTTGAGATTTTTTTTATTGTAACTGTGGCAACAGAATCATGTGGTTAAGTGTATGGTTGAGTAAACTAAGTGCTTATCATGAATGAGGTTCAGATATGTAAGGTCACTGAGCTTTCCAACACTCAGAATGCAGCCACTAAACAGCATAATAAGGGTGCCTGATGTTGACCATTTGAAAACAAATGCCTGGTTTGGGGTGTTTTCCCATGAATTCTTCCTACTGCGCACATTAATTCTGCAAGATTGGAGCTGGCCACAGCTTCAGACAGCTGAAGAAATAACACATCATTTTGCTCTCAAGGGCAGGGGCTAAAATCCCCAAGCGTGGTAGCACAGGTAGCTGTTGAGCGGCTCAAGGGCGACAAGATACTGATTTCCTGTGTGCAGCAGGAGGTGGGGAACTGATGTAGTGTTTCTAACCAGCAGGCTGTGCAGCACAAGACAGACACACCTCCAGGCTGTGTATTTACTCAAGATCCCTATCGCTGCTAGAGAAAACTGCCCTGGCCACGCCAGGACATGTCCAGTACACTCACCAATATAAATAAACAACACTTGCACTCAGTGATTCTGGGATGGTTTCAATTGCTGCTGCTGCTGTTTCCTTCTTATATCACCCCCCCCCCCTCTTTTACAAAATTTTCTTTCTTTACATTTATATACATTTAGAAATCTCTTTGTATAAAAAATGCGTTTTCAGGAATATTTGATGAATACAAATCTCACAATTTATTTGAAAGATTTAAAATAAACATTTTGTAGCATTATAAATACCTTTACTCTTACTACTGATTCATTCAGTGCATTCTTTCTAAATAAAATGCATTTACTTTTTTAAAATACTATTTTACAATACGGTGTCATTTGTTAACATTAGCATTAATTAACATGAATGAACAATCAACACTACATTTATTATTAATCTTTGCTAATGTTAGTTATGAAAATACAGTCATTCATTGTTTGTTCACGTTAGCTCACAGTGCATTAACTAAGATAAATGTTGTAGAAATATTGTTCATTCTTAGTTAAAGTTAATGTAACTAACTAATGCCAACTAATGAACCTTAGTTATTTGTTACTGGTATAGTTATAAATGTAAAACATATTTTTAACCGGTTATCAAAATGTAAGTGCAGGTGCATCACTGACAAATATAGGTATTTATGATAAAAAGAATCTTCACATAACACCAGATCCTTAAGTCATAAACAAACACGTTTACTTTTTCAAATTCATCAAAATTCAGTACAAAAAAAAATCTCTTTGTCTTTGTATTTGAACACGCACACATCCACACACACACACACACCCACACATTTGCACACACATACTCTAAGTATAATGAGATCTTGTTAATGCCATGGCAACTGCGAGCTTCCACACGCCAACGGTCTCATCATTATTGCTTGTTTATGATTAAAAAAACCTGTGACCTGCCGTTGTTATAGCGTTCATCACTGTCTCCCTTCGTACCTCTGCTCTGCGTTAGCCAGGTTGCTATGGAGCTCTCACACTATCAGATCACACTCAACGGATTGTGTCATCACTTCCTCCGTAAAGCAGGAGGTGTGGGGCCTCTGTTCGCGATAAAAGCGTTCGCTGATATCTCTCAGCGTCGGGCGTCCACACTAATGAGTGACTTTAGCTTGTCATCCGTCTGGTGGATCTCATTAAGGACTTGCTTTTGTGTTTCGGGCCCCTCAGAAGAAACTGTCACTCTTCTGTAGACATGAACCCAACAACTGCAGCACTGCTAACTGGTCATTTCCGACCAATGCCTTCCTCCAGCTTCATGACAGCTGCTCTGCATGGGTTGTCCCAGTGCACTACTGTGGTGAGGTAGGAGGAAAGACCATCACACATGTTGTGTTAGTAACCCCAGCTGCCCTTCCCCGGCTGGCCTCAGGGGAGGGTAGATCAGGAGTCAATTAAAGAGGCATTCTCGGAATGCTTTCAGAAGGTTGAAAAAGGAACAAGGGATGATTCCACGCTGTTTATTGTGCCCGCCAGCAGCCCCCTTGATCTGAATTTGTGCCGGTGCATGTCGACCAGGCTCCGTGAAGGAGAGAGAAATCGTACAGTGTAAGAAGGCACCAGAGGTCAGCTATAGTAAATTGGGCTTCTCATAGAGCATTCGTACAGTCGCGACAAAACATCCCAAAGTGATTTCACTGCTAGCAGAAAATGCTTTTTACTTATAAAAAAAGGAATAATCAAAGTTGCGCAGACCACCAATGACAACAGGCCATCCAAAAGTGGGAGAAAAATTTAGTTAAGAATAGAAAAATTGTTTTGTTTTAATTTGTAAATTAGAAGTATAATTGAAATTTGAATAAAAAAAAAAAATACAGGAAATGTGTCCTATAAAACTCCTTCACCCTAGTTTAATAAAGCATACACTAAACATATCTGCTTGTTCATCTGTCTACCCATTTATCTATCCATCCACTTATTTATCCACCCATCCATCCATCCATCCAAACTTCAAGGTTTCCTTCATTACTTTTTACAGCGTTTCTCTCAAAACTTTTAAAATGAATCTCAGGGAAAAATGTAAAGATTGTCTACATAAACTACATACATTTAAATGATTTAGACTTTCTTTCTTACATTCACATTTTAATCGCAATTACGCATCCTCAATTAAAATTCAGTTTTGCGTAGAGTGAGAGTAGTATGGCTTGTAGGAGAAGGGTGCTCTCTGTGAAGGGTCAATTGCAATTTGAAAGGCATTCTGAATTGAATTATGAACGGTGCACAACCTTCCTACGACCTCCAACTATAAAACAACTCCGAAGGAGATTGTAGTGACCTACTGCATTTGATCCAATACCCAATCGCAGCTTTTCCCTCCAATCCATAAAAGCCATTTGGAACTTGTCATAAACTCTAATCCTGTCTTCCTGCTCCTGATTCCCCAATCAGAGCCTTTCCCTCCAGTTTACAAAAGCGAAGCTACACCTCCACACCACAAGTAATACAAATGGTGAGTTGTCATTGACACCACTCTGACCAATGGGGACACTTCCCTCCGACTGACAAAAGCCAATCAACACTTCTCAGGCAGGTGGGATTTGACACATAGAAGCCCATGCTGCAAAAAGTGGTGGGTAGATAAAGGAAGAGGTGAGGGACGTGTTTCCTGTGTGAAAGGAAGAATTTGTGATATGTGTTAAGACAGACACAGAAATCCTGCTTTCTTTACAGGCTCAGTAGACCTAAATGAACTCTACCCACACTGTAAATGCTTTGTTAGTACAAGACCTGAACAGCAGACTCCTGCTTAAAGCACACAGGAGAGATGTGTAAGCAGCAGGCGAGGCTTTGACATTGCGTTGTTTTTGATAAACTACATCCTGCTGGGTAGCACGCGCTTACCTGTTTTATAGATTTCATAGCGCAGCGAAAACCCTGCCCCCTGGTGGGCGTAGTCAGAGACGAATTTAATGTGCAGAACGGGGCCTGAGGAGATGATCGCAGGGGGTGCGATGTTACTGCAGTGTCTCCCCAACAGATCAGCGCTCTCCGAGTTTCCATCCCGGATCTCAATGAAGTCATACCTACGGAGAAGAACAAACACAGACACGTTCATAAAAGAGGTTAATAGCATTAGACAACCTTTACATTTAAATGTTGTGCGAATATCTAAATAGGAATAGTTAGCACATGGTGTGAGCCTTGAGCATCGATACTGATTAAAATTTTCATGTTACGGCCAGTAACTGACAAATCATGTTATTTCGTCCAAATACAGTAAAAATAAAACACTAACAATTATAATCAGTCATTTTAACAGCTATAAGCAAATTTAGACATAACAAAATTATAAATATTAAAAAATTATAAATATTTTTTTTGGTGTTTGCTAATTATTTTATAGCATTTATAGCTTTAAAATGTGTATGCATCTGATATATTGTTATATTATCAATCTTAACAGTAAACCATTTCCACACAGCATGCAATTAAAAGATTTTTGCATGACTGTAAACACATTAGACAGAACAGACACACAACACAGTGTTAAAGGTCTCTGTTCTGCCAATGCTGCATAATGAGTTTGATCTTTTCTTGTTTCGTTTTTTCCCCCCCGTCAACTCTCAAGATATGAACAGCCTTGCCAAAAAAAAAACTACAATGGGATTGTGGTTAAAAGGTGTTTGATCTCAATTAATTATGAAACTATGTCAATTATACACACCTAACATATTCTGCCTGGTTACTAAATAGATTCTTCCTCTGAAAAGCTTTTAAAAATTGACCTGATGGCAGGTAAATTAAAAACAGATCCAGAACGAGCAAACAAAAGAAATAAAAAGACAGCCAATAAAAGGTGCATTATCTCTCTTTTGAAAGAAAAAAAGTGAATCAAAGAGTTTCTTTTTTAAAATAACACATCAGACAGAAGTGATTCTGGGTCCAGCTGGCAGGCAGCGAGGGTAAAAAGTGCTGCTACTTAGCACAGTGCTGTCGTGTTAATAAGGCTGAGGTTTATGTAGCTGTACTAGCAGAAGAGCGTGACTCCACAGAGCAAGCTGTGCCTCATTTAACCACCAAATCAGCAAGCCCGTGGACCCTCCGAACATCTGTACCCTTCAGCGCTAGAGAGTCATTGTCTAAAACACTGCTCCAACTCAAGAGACAAGTGCAGAGACAGAGAAATCAATGAGCCTCGACTTGAAGAAACTATGCTTTCTCTCCTCTGACATATTTATTCGGCATATTCCTAGAGGACAAATGCATTGCTCTGTCATAGTTTGGGAACTTAATGGAGTTCTCAGTTATGATTCATTGACGTGCAGTCTCAAGTCTCATAGGTGTCTCCTAAAATGTATTAAAAACTCAAATGAGACATTAAACAATTTGGTCAGAAAGTAAGTCACAATCCTTGTTTGGCTGCTGAATGCTTATTGAACATGTTAGGGTGATAATAAAGTCTTTTTTTTTATTAACGTTCAAAATTACACTAAGATTCAAAAATTCCAGTTATCATTATTAACTAGCTGCTTATTAGCATGCATATTACTAGCATATTGGCTGTTTATTAACACTTAAAAAGCACCTATTAGTGCTTTTTTTAGCATGACTATACTTTAGGTCCTACCCTATACCTAAACTGAACTAGCAAATTACGGAGGGAAAAGTAATAATGGATATGTGTTTCCTATTCTAAAATGTTACCAGGTTTTTTTTTAAACATTCCTATATCTATATTCTGTAGGGCAGACAAACTCAAGCTTTTTTTAAACTGTCCGACTTTTAGTCGTTTAGAAATAGCCTTGAGCATACTAACATCTTAATTCTTTCAACCCTGTCTGTTTGTCTTGTATTTCTCAGGTTTACAGAGTCTGTTAGAATCAAGGAGGATATCTGCAGGAGCTGAAGCGACCAAAGCCCTCCAATCAAACATTTGCACAGGCCTCCTCAGTGCCTTTGATAACACGTCCCACCTCAACCCGCACTTCTGTCTCTTTCCTCAAAATGACAGGATACTCTGTGATAAAGCATGAAAACATGACAGCCAGAAAGATGAAAGCACGTTGGAAACATCTGATAGACGCCAGTAGCTGTCCTTAACCAGCCTTAAACACACACACACACACAAACACTTTCAAATAAACTTGTGGACACATGAAACACAACCACACACATTGTATTCTGTTCTCTTTTCAAACGGTAGATGAGTTTCATTTCAAATCAGCACAGAGTTAAAATTAACTCTTACTTTCCCTGATTCATCTCAGTCGCTAATTAACAAAGACAAACCCTCCTACAAAAACAGCCTTCACCTAACACTAAGGAGACATGCTGTGTGAGACCCAACAACAACATAAACACTGGCTTGTATTTGCTTTGGATGTGAGGGTAATTTGATTTTCATGGATCTTATTACTGAACTGTTACTATGGTGATTCTGTTTGGGATAAGAATGCTGGTATTGTTGACCGACCCCCAAAAATGTGTTCAGTTTTAGAGTTTTTCGGTTTACTCTGCTGGCCACTTTTTCACTTGTTTCTCTTCTTCCTTGTTTTCACTTTTACTTTACACCAGCAAATTAGGGTAAACACAGTCTTTGGCACCCTGAGCTTGTGTGTGTGTGTTTGACTTGACCACAGCAGAGTATCTGCAGATGTACCCCTCCTCCACAATAAGAACTGCATGTTAATTGCCTTTCACGCATTGTGTGTATGAGCCAGGACACTTTTTCACACCTGCACAAACCTATCAAGCATCAGACATTCCCTGCAGATCCAGGCATCTAACAAAACAAATGCACACATTTTTTGCTGACACAATTTTGAGACTATTTTGTGTTTAAGCAAACATAGCAACAAACTGACAATAGGAGTCAAACATTAAATTACTTTGGTAATAAAGGTTATTTATGCTCTAATATAGTTTTTTCTTGAGTAGCTAGCTACTATACCAACATTTGTTTAACAATACAAAAATGGTCAATATTTTTGCAAGTCTGTTTGGTGGCATAAATATAAATGACACACATACTTTATGATGCAGTATTTGCACCTTAAAGTCTTTTTTTCTTTTCAAATATATAGAGGTATTTTTGTTTTCTAACCATGTAAAACACAGTATGGTGTTTATTTATGTCACAACAATTAATAAATATAATAATAATAATTAAAAAAACACCTTTATTAGGGCTGGGCGATTTAATCATTGACTAACTAAAGATTACATCTAAAATGGTTTCTTCTTTAAAAAGCTATAATAATATGGTACCACTATATTTTAACCAAATATAAATTCCAAAATGCAACTAACTATAAAAAGATGAGAAAATACTTCTCATATACAGTAGCTTTATTACTGACATCACAAAATATGTTTCCAGTCAAACTCTACGGTATTTTGCCATTACGTCTTTTGTGACTAAAGCTAGAAAGATGCCAACATGGCTAAGTTGTGTGATATAAAAAATGCTAAATTAAAATACGACCCAAACAAGAGTAACGTTGGTATTATGCTGAGCCCTTATTTGTTAACCAAAGCAAAATCTGGGACTTGTTGGACAAAACCACTTAGAAAACAATAAATACTCTGCTAGAGCATGTTTTAAATAATTGGCTTGTTAGATTAAATGCTCCACTGGATTTTAGTTGGATTTTCATGTAATTACTTTTCATCAAAAACCACTTTACACGGCATTAGCCACTAACTTGTACACATACTGGACAGCTACAAGTCAGCAACCTTTTCTAAACCCACAACCTACAGTAGAATAAAATATACAACAGATATCATCTACATTTTAAATTATCTTTCAATTTCAGATGAATAGATGCAGATTTGCTGCAGGAGAATATCTCATCCCTTTGACTGAAAGTAAATAATCACAGGCTTTGCCTAAAAACCTCAATCTTACCCAGTGGAAGAATTAAAATACTCAAAGCGGCTCTAAAATGTTAACTGCTTGTTCGAGAGCATTCCCAGACCATGCTGAGATCGACCTTTTATTTGGTCATAAAACCAGGAAAGGTGTGAAGAAAGAAACAGAGTTGTTACTGCAACCAGAGAGCAGTCTACTGATTATAATAAAGAATGAAAATCCTCTGCTATATACACCCAGTTATGATTGAACATATGCTGTCATTTATAATTATACAGCAACCCATAATGGTCATAACAGATACGCCCGTGCTCTGAGAATGATGTGATACGTGTGGGAGACCTGCGTGACCCCCCTGAGTCCTGTCCGGCTTCACACCATCCATCGATTCTTCATTACAAGCGGAAAACTCGCATTGATCAGAAGAACCTCTGGGGAGCCGCACCGAGTGATGATATCATCCGCTACTGTTGGCCTCACTCGAGAGGAAATCTAGCTGTGAGGTTAGACGTGTTCATTTGTCAAATCTATCACGGATAAAGCCCCACGCCGAGAGACAGTGGGGGAAACTGCTGTGTAAAATTGTTCCTTTCATAGGCGTTCAACGTCAGTCATGAGCAACTAAGAGGCTAGTCTGTATGTACCGTGGTATCACCACTGTCCCCTGTGAGGTTACTACAGAAAACAAAGGCAGCTGTCTCCGCTCCCCAGCTGGAGACGGTGGGGTGTCCCGGGGTCTGTGATCACGGCTCTGCATGTGGCCGGAGTTGAGAGGTCTAAAAATGCTCTCGGGCGATCATCAGTTCGGATATCCCTCATCACAGAAGACAATACAGAGACGCCACCGAATGCTGAGGCCTTGGCTTTACTCAGTGTAGAAAGAGTGTGAAGTGTGCTACTGTAAACTCTGAAACCGTTGTGTACTGTAATACAGTGGGTTTGTAAAAACACAAAAAAGAAAAAATGTACAATATGAAAAAAAAAAAAAAAAAATTCTAACTGACATAATAAGCTGATAATTATTTTATAATTACAATTCTATTCTATTTTGAAAATAAAAAATACAACACTATATATATATATATATATATATATATACACACACACATTGTATTTAACTAAGCAAATAGGTGCTATGATCTACAGTTGCTGCATTTGGCCTGGTCTAGGTTCAGTATTTTATGTGCCCAAAGAATGAAGTCAGCTGACTACCTGAATATACAGTACTGAATGAGTTATTTAAAAAACTGAAAGTTATTCCATCTATGGATTTTCTCTTCTCTGATGGCACTGGCATATTCAATGGCAGTATTCATTTGGAGTCCAGACCTTAGCTCCATTGATAATCTTTGGGATGTGACATGACACTGGTGAAAAATTTACGCAATTCTTTATGGGAATAAACGTTGTGACATTGCAGAAGCCTATCGAAATGATGCCATGACAAATGGGTGCCGCAATCAAAGCTAAAAGCAGTCCAATTAAATATTATGTGGCTTTTTTTTTTTGGATGGGCAGTGTATATACACATATATGTAAAATGTCAATCACACAGTCTGGAAGCCTTAGGGATGTTACAGTATCACTGAATTAATAAAATCCCTAGGATGGAGGGGAGAATGGAATATTCATTCCTTGTGTATTAGTATGGTGATTAGATAACATCAAAAACTGGAATACTGTGCCAGAGGGAGAAAAAGAAAGTGTAAAGAGTGGGAAAGGAGAAAAACAGATAAAGATGAAAGAAAGGGATAGAGTAAGAGAGTGGTAAAGGAAAGAGAGAGAACCATGGCTTCAGCCGTCTATACCCATGTCATTCAGTCGAGCAGCTTTACTGATTGCATTACAGATATATCATGATAAATCAACCCATGCTTATTATATTTATTCCACAATAATCTATTTATAACTTTTAGGAGCGGGACACATCTGATGCTGTGCCAAGAAGCCGTAGAACAATCCGGTGAATTCGAATGACGCCGGTATGACAAGTGAAACGTTGTCTTTCGTGTAAGCACTGAGCCATACCTGTAACTTTGATAGATTTACTTCTTTTTTTTTCTGCATTACATCTGGTCCTTGTCATCCAACCGATATGCCAGAGTGCTCATGATTTCATCACACTCTCTGGCAACAGGAGAATAAATGGTGCACTTCTCTCCTCTATCTCTTTCTACTCATCCTTTTCATGACCTTAATGGCTGTGCTCCAAAACCATTTAAAGATGAGCTACAGACACAAAGTCTGTTTCAAAAGGTAGGCAGGATAATTAGTGCATTAATGATGCTGCCTAACACAATATTCATAACAAAAAATTCACTATTATATCCAAAATATATGCAATAAAACTCAATAAATATAATACATAATACAGCATGTTGCAATTACTTAAAAGCGTTGATGAATATAAGTCTGCTCTGTATTGCAAAGCTTATTAGAGTATCACACTGTTAGCTTAGCAACATGCTAACTTTAGCGTCTACTAAAATCACTTGTGAGTTGGTTGTCCCATACTGCTCTAAACACTGGATTCCCGTCAAGGTTTTGGAAAGAGATACTTCCCCAAAGTGGCATGCTTTGCTTTAGTAACAACTGTTCGAGAGCCCACCTTCAGTCCCTGCAGAGCACTGGAAAATCTATGGAGGAAGTGTTTGCAGTGACAGTGTGGCTGGACTATCAACACTGTTTACCTCATCTGGAATGTGGAATAAAGCAATGCTGAGAATGAGCCGTGCCTTGGGAGATGAGTCATTTTAATCAGACACAATGTATGGGGGGAAAGAAAGAGGGAACAAGTCAGAGGGAAATGGAAGGAGAGAAAGACAAATATCATTGCATTTTGCATGTACTAGGCATTTAACTTGCCTAACCACTCCTTAGTGAACTAGCTTTGTTTGTAAACCAACTTCAAGCCAACCAAACATCGCCAAACCAGCCTAGACCAGTATGGAAATTGATGTAAGTAAGAGCTGCTCTTTTCAAATGGGAGGAGGAGGAGTGAGAATTATAGACCAAGGAGAAAAGAATGGACAAAAAGGGAGGTTATGACAGAGTTGAAGGAGAAATGAGTGGAAAGATGAAACATAAGGGTGTGGTGGTAGACGAGCAGACTAAACTTCATGAGGTCAAAGGGGAAACCCTGTAGCGCAGCCAGTTTTCAGCATGTGTGCATATAAACATCTGTCAGTAAGGACTGAAATGCCAGGATATGATCCCTGAGCTGCATAATCATATCTGACAGGGAAAACACTTCAGGTTAAATAAACTAAGTACAGCGCTTAGCCGCTGATGGAGCCAGTTTGGTGTCCAGTGGAAAGATACTGAGCTGTTATTACCTCGGGATCAACATAGATCAAATAAATAGCCTTCCCAATTTGTCTATACCACAATATGTGTGAAGCTTGTGATACATACAACACTATAACACTGCATGCACCTGTAATAAGAGCTGTTATTAAATGTAATTCTCATTCAAATGTTACAATGTTTCACTTCACCCTGCCCTGCGTCTGTACGTCTCAACACCATAATTAAATGACCTGTCCACTACAAAAAGACTTTGTTGTAACACCTTCCAGTATGGGCTTGCGTGACAATTTTATCTTACAAAGTTAATGCGAGAATAAGAGGAGGCTGTGTTTAAGCATGTTAACGGATGCATAATTTTACGACTTGTTTATTAAAGAAGGGCTTGTGTTTACTAGGCATAACAATTGCGATAGTATTGGATTCCCAAAAGAACTCCTTAGTCCCAACCTTGTCCGTAATTAAACTGCCTGGCCAAGAGACAAAAACAATAATCACTACAAAAGCAGCAGGGAACAAGTCAGTGAGTTTAAAGAAACAAGAGAGCAAGGGTGATGTTTTTATCCGAGAAGAGTCTGGCTTTGTGTTAAACAGAAGAGACTGATATATCATTTGTGCATTTACGAGGCCTACAGATCAGACATAACAGTAGCTTCCATACGTACTACACTGAAATCATAGGCTGTAAATAACCATGTTATGTGGTTTAAATGGGCTTCAGAGAGATAGAAAGGTGGAAAACAGGGTCAGAATGATCATCAACTTGTAAAACTATTAAAAAATAAATATATTTATATAATTAAATATATAATTTATTTTGCAAATAATTGCATTTAATTGCATTAAATATTTTAAACACTATCTATAAAATAAATATATTAATTTATTTTCCTATTGATCATATGCATATATATTTATTTTGCTTATATTTTAAATGTGTAATACATTAGCCATTATACAAATGTCAGTTCAATGCATATCAGCATAGCAATCACTCAGCATTGTGCTATCAACAAGAAAAACAGCGCTCACATTGTCTTCAAAAGATATAAAAATCTAGTCTGAACATTTGTAGAAGAGCAACAGATGGGAGTGAAGACGGAAGGTTAAAAAAAGAGACATCTGTTTTAAGTCTTAGAACTGGTTGTGTTAACCTGAGAACTACTGGGAAACTGTCCACTTTCCTCTTTTCCAATTGTAGCAATGTGTCTGATTCAATATGGAGTTCTGTTTACTAATGGACATGCAAAGAAATCCCCCGCGGGTGGAAAGCACGGAAAAAGGATGTGTGATGTAATGGAACGTGCCGCATCTTCTGTCAATCAAGCCAAGGGTGGAGGGAGAACGAGATACGAAAATAACAACAGTGCTATCCCGTGCACAAACCACTAAGGAGTAAGCAAAGTGCTGGAATGAAACACATATCAGACTTTCCTGTCTCTGTCTTTTGATCTCTCTCTCTCTCTCTGTTGCTGTGCTCACTGGAAGTACTCAGTGAAGACACTTTCAACAAAAGCTTCTGAAAAATTAATGCTCCAATTTCAACAAAGGAATGTCAAAAACCATCCCATGAATCTCTCTTTAAAAACACTTCTATGTATAATTAATAGATCCAAAATGTTAATAAATGCCAAAAGGACAAAGGGCAATATTCAGTGAGTAGAGTGAGAGAGCTGGAAGTGGCAGGTTGTGACAGGCTTTGTGGCTCTGCCGAGAAGGGTTTGTAAAACATGACTCATATGGATGTCAAAGTCTTCACTAGCGATTGCTAATTTCCCATCGAATTTCCCACTTTACGGATCACGCTTTAAAAGAAATCCACCCAAACGGTGAAAATACAGGGAAACTCCAATTCTGACCCCATGCATTTCTGCTGCTCTCCAATAGAGGGAGGAGTTGGAACAGCTGCCGGTGAAACCCATCTCAAGCCTGCACGTTTCCCAGAAATGTGTGTCGAAGCTTTGTTTATAGGATATTTAATTAAAGTGTGTGTAATGTTGACTAGAGCCAGGCTCAGCAGGGTATCACAGGAAGGCTCCAATAATCACTAGGCAAGAAACATCAGCAGTCTTTCCTAATCAACTCATTTTTTAAAGCAGCAGAATTAATAAAATGCCACTTATTTTATAAAAGAAAGTAAACAAGATTGCCTTCTTGCCTCTTAGGTATAGAGACAAATTTGATATACTCCTATTTATGAATTGGTTATGGTTATAAATGCATTGTTTGTTCCTTTTTCGTGACCCTGGACCACACAACTAGTCATAAGTGTCAATTTTTCGAAAATTGAGATTTATATAGCACCTGAAAGCTGAATAAATAAGCTTTCCGTTTATGCATAGTTTGTTAGGATATGACAATATTTGGCTGAGATACAACTCATTGAAAATCTGCAATCTGAGCATGCATGTTACTAATAAAAAATTTAATATATAGTCCCATATATATATAGTTGCCTAATTAATCATCAGCTACATAAAACCTCAGAACATTTCTGCTCACCTGCAATCCAGTTTCTCCAGCTCAAAGTGTGGGTTGAAGTTTAGGACGATACGCTGGGACGGTTCGGGTGCTGTGATCACCCATCGACAGTTCTGGTGGGGAGGGTACTCCAGCGGGTAACCGGGTGTTGTGATGTATCCTGCGTCACTGGCATCTAATTGCCCACCACATGGCTCTGTGAAGACGAGAGGTGAAATATGATTCAGCGCCACTCAGATGAAGTGCACAGTGAAACGTGTCTAACATAGTGTCTTTATATCAATCAAAACATATTAAAGGATTGTAGTTGCGACTCAGTGGCCATTTTTCATTTTCATTTTTTTTTTGAAGTGATTCAGTTCAATCAATATGACACAAAAGATTCTAATTGAGTGAAAGGAAATAGCTGACCTCTGCAATAAGTGAAGCAGTCATGACTTGGCAACTAAAGGCTTTTGTTCTGTGCCTCGACGTTTAATACGAATCAACACAAACTGAGAAATCAAAGAATCTGCTGTGTCCAGTGTCAAACGCGCTTGTCCCAGCTGTCATCTGGTATACAACTATATCACTGACAAGCAATCTGCAAACATTAGGACACAATCTTCAACAGTATCTTCAGAATAAAAAACACTCTATCACACATGACAAGCTATTCAGTGACAGGAAGTGTGTCTGCTTGAGGTCAAAGATCAACCCAATGCTGTGATCAGTCACAAAGATGCCTTTCTGTGTGGAAAGCGCATAGATAGTGCGCTCATTCTCTCTTTCCCCTGCCTGTGTTTACCATTCTCTTCCCGAACAAGCCCTCAGCTCCCACAGCTCAAATAATTGATATGGCTCTCATTCATTATTGCTCTGATCATAGTATTGAGGCACAGCTGTTTAACCTCTGCTAGAGAGCTACAATGTCAGCGCGCACCGAACTCACATGTTTGAGGAGAGGCGGCATATGAATGTTTTAAGGCACGGAGGCGCTGAATGATTCAAGATGGCTTCAGGAACTTGCCTGGAGAAGATATTTTGAAGAATGTTTCTTGAGCTTTTCTTGCTGAGGCAAAGAAAGTCAGTGGAGTTCAGTTATGTTTTCAACATATTTTATTCGGAATCTCTTCTTTGGATTCTGCAGAAGTCAGAAAGATTGACTAAACAAAATCATCAATTCAGGGTGAGCTGTTCCTTTAAAAATTTGACTTGCACTACAACCAAACTGCAGCACTGCAAGAACTCTGCAGATCACAATTCTGTGGGAATCTTTGGAATTCTGTGGTGAGGGATTCCGTGTGGTCCAGCTCATCTTACATCAGCAGTGGCCCAGCAAGGATGAAGGTACGGCACGCACTTTGCTTCCGTTACTTGAAATTCACAACAAATACACCGCAACCAACATGCACGGAGCTGATGTTCTAGCGTCACACATAGTGGCCCAGTGGGGACGCTGGGAAGGAGTTCAGAGGAAGTGAGGGCTTTGATTGACAGTTTGAGGTCTGTGGCTGGTTTCCACAGTGCTTTCTGTGAACAATTACAACTCATCTGTATTGCACACTTGATCTCCCGCACTCAGTCACTGACTTTCTCACCGTCGGAAAACAAGATTGATGTGGTTGGATGCGACCTCTTCATACCTTCCAGATTTACACCGCATTCAAAGAATACTGCGACGAAACCAGACAAAATGTGTCTTAATGTGTGCAGTGCTGAAATGGATTCAAAACCCAGCTGCCCCTCAACAGTAAACAAATCGTCAAGAAATTATAAAGTTTTAATGTACCACCAAACATGAAAAAATAACGCATCTTGCCTCAAATTATAAACTTAGTACTAAATAGCCAAACAATAACTGAACTTAATCATTGCTTCATATGCAGTGTTTTAAATTGGAAATTGGTCAACCTTGGTTGACTAAACTAGATGTCTTACAAATTAGTTTGTCTAGACTTCTGCCATCTCACAAAAGTCTTTAAATTCTTTCTTTTTAAAGCCCCAATGCTACAGACACACGCATACAGATGGCTGTCTTTGTCGGTTGCATCGGATCCCATGCTGTTTCTGAGTGTCCCATCACTAGCACTGCATTTCTAAGACAGCATGTCAAGTTAAAAATAGCCCAAGTTTTAGAAATGCATCTTGAGACCCCTGTGCTCTGTTCCAGTCTATTGCGCCCCGTCCAGCTGTTTTCCAACACAACACTGCGTCTTTACGTAAATGCACCTCATCAACCTGAAACGTTCTGATAAGCGTTCAAGCAACCCACTGACTAGCCTAGTTGAATTAGTAAATATGTAGTTTTGCACTAAACACACTCCTGTAGGCTGCATCTGAACAATCCAAAGCATCATCACTTTCTCATACGTTCCGGGTCGGTTCGTTTTGTGTATGAGTGTGCTTGCAGAAAGGAAGGTCGACAGGCTGACGGGTCTCATTAGGAGGTGTTCTTCCTCCCTAAGCTCTGGGCCTTAACAGAACCGGTCTGACAGTGCAGAGATTCATTTCCGCTCCGAGCAGAGAGAGCGACAGATACTGCAGTAGTGTTGTATTGCTGTGTGCGGTGGCCTCATGAATTATTGTGCCTGTACTGGTAAAGTAGTCTATCCATCTACAGTCTCTGCCACATGCTATCACAGCAATACGCAGCCCTGGCGAATGGGCCAGAATCAACAGTGTGTGTGTGCATGCGTGACTTTGGCTGTGTTTGCCATTCATGTGGATGATTTGCGGTGCACCAAGTGCAGATGAAAGTTATGTGTTGGGGAATGAAAATGTTATTTAGGATGAAACATAAAACACAATTTTGTTTCACTGAACAAAAGTGCACTGCTAAAGAGCTTTGAGAAAGCATAGAGAAATGAGTAGTTTGTAAGCTAAATACACTCACATGAGATTAATAATAAAAGCTAAATGGCAAAAACAATGTGCAAATCCTACATCCACACCACTAGATGTCAGTAAAAGTCCCACACAACTGCTTCATGAGCTAGCGCAACAAAACAAATTACTGTGGGCAACTATAAAATTACCTATAGTAATTGAATCTGTAAATGATAAACTGCCACAAAGCAGGCACACCAAAAACCCCCAAAACAAAACAAAAACCATCCCACTCTTCAATAGAAACTGAATATACTAAAAGAGCTTCTTCGACTCACAAAAATCAAATCCCGACAGAACGATTTTTTCAAATGCGAACTAAAAGCAACTGCTAATTCTACCTCCACACCACTGAGTGTCAGTGTTACGTCTGAGACCATCCACTGCAACAAATATAAAATGACTGCACCTGTGCATGCACCTGAAAATTGACCCTGTATTATTAGGGACAATAAATGATACACTGTCTGAAGCTCAGTTCAGTTCAGTGTCAGCCCACCAAAAAAGACCTCAGCTAGTGATTTCTCGCAGATCACAGTGTTCAATAAAAACCGAATCTACTAATAGAGCTCCTTCGATTCACAAAATCAAATCTTGTCTGAATCAATCAATAGCTTTGATTGTTGGGCAAATCAATAGTGTCCTCCGTCCTTACTTAGCGTAATACTCAGCACACGACACTCACTAATCGACACAGCCGTGTTCTGCTGAGTACACACAACAACAGCCACAGCTCTCATCCTGCCAGAGCTTCCGGTGTCAGTACTTTGTCAATTCGCAGAACCCCGCTCCTCTCTTCACATACGAGACGTCTCTCCCCGCCTCGCTTCCTGCAGGATTGAGGATGCTGCCGGTGGGTAGGCCTGCCGCCGGCCCCCTCGCTTTAGGGCCATAAGTAACTGTAAACGGTGCTGAGCAGGTGGGTGGGGGAACGAGAAAGGAGCTGCATTATTTATGGGTTTCTTGCTTGTTTTGAATTTCATCCCAATAGCACTGTTTCAGCACTTTTCCAGTGCCTGCCACACAAGAGTGAGTGAACGAGTGCCGGAGCATTTGCTGGCGCGAATACAAATATCTGACCTTCTTTTAGCTGATTTACAGGCCCATTTTCTGCTGAGGGAGTACTAATATTACCCATTACATGAGACAGACGAGAAGAAAACAGTGCAGTGAGCAGACATGACAACAAACTGCAGTGATTTACATAATGGTCGTTGTTGTGTTTATGAGTTCAAATTGATTATAAATAGCAAAATCCACTCAAACCGAAGCATTTGTTTCTGCTTGAACTTGGTTTGTAGACTGCTGACTGCTGTTACATTTACTTTCAGTCTGTGGAATTTTAAGGGCAAATAAGGTCAATCCAATTGGAATCGTTGCAATATGGAGTTATGAATGAGAGCAGCTTTGCTCATAACCATCTTGGTCACTGAATTTCTTCACAACATCCAACTTTCAGAAAGCTGCTTGGTTTAAAAGCAACTTCTATGTGAGCTTCATATATCACTACATTATTGACAATAGCCAAAGAAGCTTTTTTGCACATTAAATATTATTCATGGCTCCTTATTCTGCAGAAGGCACTGCGATATATGTAATCTAAAGAGATTAGACATGAAATGCAGCACCCTGGTCTCATCTGTGGAATTGGTGTCAAGCTCAGTGTTAGAACAGAGGAAAACAGAATACCTCAAACACACACAAAAAAACCTGCCAGAAGTCCACATCTGCCTTTAATCAGCATCAACAGTATAAAGGGCTTAGGGGAGGTGCTGCTGGACGAAACTTAATGCTACACACAGAAAGTGAGTGCAAATCAGACTAAAAGCAGGTGACTCACATTAAAAGCTGGATGAACAACTCAAAAGTGAAACTCAGAATCAATCGCCTATAAAACCAAAGATGTGCGCATAGAAAACGAAATAAGCTCGGGGCCACTGAACAGCAGAAAACGAACAAGACAAATGGGCTTAGCAGGGATCTGATGAAACTTTAAAGAGATCTCATTCACTCCATACACCACGGAAAACAACCAGCGCCAGGAGAGAATTGTTCTCATATTCCCTCAGAAATTTGCCACGACACGCGGCGGTCTCTATCAAGATACCGATGTGTGCTAAACTGCGATTTCAAAGCAGCTACCTGCCGAGTTTGCTCCAGTAGTTGCAGTTTCTCTGGAGCGTGTTGGGGATCTGCAGGTGGTCAGGTGTGTCTGCACAGCTGCACAAGCATGTAATCAATCGCAGCGTTGCCTCCAGGCGCAGGTGGCCAAGGCTTTGCCAACAACATGCTCTTTGCGCTCGTACCAGTAGGTACACCCGGAAAATATGGAAGAGCATCCGGACATGCTGTCTTTCAGGCTCAAACATGCAGATTCACATGCGTCCGCGTGCTATCACCACACACGGCTCATCTGTTCGGCAGCCACAACCGCCGCCACGGGAGAGGAGCTGGAAAATATCAGCAGCTGACTGGCAGAAGTCAATAAGGTTTCTCATTTTCACTGAGTGAACGTCTGCTGATGAATAGCTGATATTTAATCGCAGTGACGAGACACTTAAGAGTTCTGCCGTTCTGTCTTATTACATTCTGTCCGCACTGGAATAAGAGGCTTCAGCCCCCCTATCGTTTAGCGTGTGCTTCATCAGCTGCTGAGTCCAGCTCCCTTCAGCAGGGCTTCCTGTCCCAGCAGTAGATGGTTAAGCCATTCTAGCTCTCTCAAAACCATTCATCCATCTGATTCAGACCGTCTGAAGCTTAACAGGACTAATTAAGGCACTGTTGTTGTGTTGGAAAGATAGCTGGGCTTTTAGAAGGACCCCTGTGGAGAGCTCTCTCTTGGATCAGGTGCAGATCCCAACACGGATCTGTTGGGTCTGGCAGCACTGCTGTCGACATTTGGTTGGAAAATAAAGCTAGTGCTAGTCCAAAAGAACTTTACTGAAGGAAAAATGTTTGAAGAGTAAAATGAGAGCTAACAAACACTTAAAAGGAATAGTTCACAAAAAATACACGTCTGTCCTTAATGCACCCCCCCCCCAATGGCTGTCTTCAATTAACCACAATAGGACACTTCAGCAGTCTCTATTCACTTTCATTGTATGGAATAAAGATGCAATAGAAGTGAATAGTGACTGAGACTGTCAGTCCTAACTGTTCTACCTAACATCTCCTTTTGTGTTCCACAAAGGGCAGTTTAAATCAACATGAGGGTGAGTAAATGATGACACAATATTTATTTTTGAGTGAACTAAGTAGGTTACTCACGTGGTCCAACAGACAAATGACTCAATTTATATTATAGTGTTATTGTTCGCATGCATACTCAGTAACACTAATGAAAAGTATCTATTTTGTGAGGCTGCTTGCAATTGAATATTTACAGTATAAAAAAAAATTAAAGTTACAAAAAAGAGATAATACATAAAAATATCTGAGACATGGAAGTATATTACATATGAGACTACAACAGTAGAAATCCCAGTTTAAAAATCCCCTTCAAACCGTTTGGCATTAGTTCTCACCCGAGACAGATAACAAGCACTACACCACATCGACTCTACCAAATCAAAGCTATAATGTTTAAAATATATATTTATAGATATTTATGCATTTATAAAGCCAAGGTTTTGAGGTCATTAATGCCATTAGGCAAATCATGATTGATTAGCTAAAATGCCTTTTAAATAGTAACCTTATAAATATCTTAATGTATCAGTAGTTGAAGCGAGTTTTATCAGTCAGGCAGGTTAATAAAACTTGCTAAACATCTAGTTTGAATGCAAAACCCTGTCTTTCAAACCAAGAAACACCAGAGAGGTGTGTAAAAATGTAAAATAAAGGTTATTAAAATATGAAAAATACAAAATCTACTTGTCTATATATAAATATGCGCAAATATAGATCATATATTGCCTACAGGCAAATACGTACATTCTATACATTCTTCCTGCTGAGATTCTCCATGAGTCGCTGGAGGTGCTTCATGTGCCCGCGGCTGCACAAATACAGTCGTCAAGACTAAGTAACCATGACACAAGAACACTATGACTAGAAAAACACCGTAAATGATGAGCTACGACTTTGTAGGTCAAAAATACATATATTACATGTTTAAGGGTTAAGTGATACGCGGCTTAATTTAGTATCCCATTCGTGGCATGAAGAGAATCTGCTGCGTAATTTACTTTAGAGTTTATCTGTGTGTTTGTGAGCAAAATACCCGGAATCCTTTAAAGAATGAACTATATTAGGCAGCTAATTAGATAAACAAACACAAAATAGTGTTGTGAAACGTGCAGTGGAGCCCAAAATGAAGCGAGGCGTCTGTCGGAGCTCACGCCGAGCGCGCGTCACCTCCAGCGGGCAGGAGACTATTAGCGCACGCGGAAAGCTTTTACACATCACACTAAAACCTTTTGAAACCTTCCGAGAGGCTCATCATCTTAGTGTTGTGTCGTTTTGATTTAATTCTCTTCAGGCTCCGTATTTTTTAGCGTTCTCTCTCTCTCTCTCTTTTGTTGTTGTTGAGATTATTATGCTATTATTATAATTTTTGAAGATAATACGTATTGAATATGATATATTTGCATATTTTGTCTGTCAGTTGTAAGGTACCAAAAACAAATCTTAGCAGAATTCAAAACAAATACCCAAAATGGCATGGAAAGAGAAATATCAGTAATGTGGTCGCAGTTTTTCAATAATACATAGGTCCTAATGAAAACCCAAACTCATTCAGATAAAAACACATGGCAAAACAACAAAAACTTACCCTCCTCTCCATAAACTAATGCCGCACACAAGACAAGTAAAGATCCACAGAGCTTTGTGAATAAATCCATCTTTTCTGGGTGATGTTCACCCAGTGCGTGTAGAGGAAACACTGAACTTCTTGTGATGTTCTTTGAAAATGTTCTTGTCCACTGATGATGTATCCACTTGTGTCTTGAGTCAGATAACAATTTCTTCCGCCTGCTTTGTCGATATGCTTCAAAATGCTGTATGCGTAATTTCAACCCAGACTTGGCTGTTTAACATCTCCAGTTATATCCTAAACAAAAGCACACACAAAAAACCCCCGGCTGATTAAAACTAAACTTTCTTTTAAAAGCCAGAGTTCAAACCGAAAACCAATTTTGGCTTGATTTCCTCGAGCTACAGCAGCGTGTGAGTGAGTGAGGTGAACAGTGCTTTCTCTCGCCTTCAAATCCAACTGACATGAAGCGTTTTCCCGGTCTTGTCCCCACAGAATCCAGCCCCAAACGCTATATCTCGAGTGGGAGACACTGTCCACGGCGGAAAACTGTCAGAAAAGAGCAGTTCGAATAAGGTCTTCAGTGCAGAGGGTCCGTAACTGAGGTCTTGTGATAGAGATACTCCGTGCGCTGTCTCTTTGGCACTGCGCGTCTCTCTGTTTGAGCGCTGAGTCTTGCGCGGCAGCAGCATGTGGATGTAATAGCATTAAGGACGGGCGCAGCTATCGCATTACAGTCAGCACCTCGGCCCGCCTCTCCAGTCTCTGATTAAAGACCAGCCACTAGTCCCGCAGTTACGCTATAAAAAGGCAAGCGAGTGAAACACAAGCGCCCACAGCCACGGGCTAGTCAAACGCTCGTGGCTGTGCGAAACCACTGGCTGGTTTGGACCGTTTCTTTAAGGAGGTAGACGATGTAAACAGCTAACAATAGGCCAATGACAAATAATGATGTCCAAAATTATAACATTTCTTAAATGTTCAGTTTACAACATAGCCTGTGTGATAGGTTTTTCTTTGTATTTGTTTTGGTTTTATGTGTTTTTGAAAAAATATATTTATATTATTTCCAAAAAAGGAAAAAATTTAAAGTGGTGTAACCATCATGTAAAAAATAGTAGGCTACTGAAGAAAATTATTCCCGACTACATTTGAGAGCATTTAAGTTAATCATTACTACATTTATTTTAGAAAAATGTTTTAGTAAAAACAAAGTTACAATAGCAAGAATCACATTTTTTATGTACATAAAGATTTTTAGAGTGGTTACTCCATTTGACATTAACAAAATACACTTTTTGATTAAAAAAAAGTAATAGTAAGTGATGTTGTCATTGTTTTATGGTCTACATAACAAAAATAGATTTTTTCAAGTCATTGACCAAGATTTAGCAATTACATAAGGGTACGACAGAAGGAAACTGTTGTAATTATGATAATTATATATAAGCTGTTCTACAGCTTGATACATGATTGATGTTAGAAACGTAACTGTTTTGATGCCCTCCAGTTGACTTTAGACAGAAAAGTGAAAATGCTGAGTTGAGCCATGCATTAGGTAAGGAAATGTGCATAGTAATGCGTGGCTAAGGTTGAATTAATGCAAATGCATTTGACAGCAAGCCAAAGAAAGATCAACAAGGGTATAGGGGGTCAAACTTTGAGCAAAAATACAAGAAACTGAACAATCCAATGGTAAACATTCCATGACGACAAATGTTTGACAGAAACTAAAAACATCTGTTTTTCTTTCCTTGTGACTGATGCACTGTTGAAAATGCACACACATACATACTCAGTTAAAATAAGAACAACACTTTGTGGTAGGATGTGTGGGACACTGAGAAAAGGAGAAGTGAAAGCAGAACTTGGAAAGAGCAATGTCCCTCTGGCTCTGGCCATCCAGAGTCCTTTAATTTAGGCCCCCTGCACTTACAAAAACATATGAAGACAGAAATAAGACACTAAGATACAGCAAGAGTTCAAGACATCAAAGCTTCGACATCCATGCGAGGGAACCCAACCTCTCCGATACAGATCTCCTCAGATCCACCCAATACAGGGCCTATGAGGGCCCCAATTCGCCACTAACTACAGTGGCTTTAATGACACAGCATTACCCTGCAGATGCCGAAATAAACGTCTCTTACTTGAACCACCCTGCAGACGTTCTGCACACGCTACACAATGTGACAGCAGGCAGCTGGGGAAGCACAGGGAAGTTTTCCTAGCGTTTGATGCCTTGTCAGTTTCAGGTCATGTCTTATTGAAGTCAGATGATTAGTCATGTGTTGTGCAATTCCTGAGCTGTTAATTCTGAGAATTTCTCTAGTGGAGAAAGAAGGAAGTGCAGAAAACATGATTGTTTGAATAACACTGGTCTTCTTTTCATCATCACCAACCACTCAGTGAGAAGTTCCATAGATCACTTGACAAGACCTCAATGACGGGCCGCCGTGTTCTTATCTCTCAGAGAGTACTGACTCCATCTCTCAGCTCTTGAGACCACTGCACTATTTGAACAGGGGGCTTGGGCCTGTCAACAGTAATACTTGATAAAGGTTGCTCTTTTACACTGTCTTCAGACCAGTCCTGTGGTGTCACCTATCACGGATGAGGTCAGAGTTTGGGTATAGTGAGGGCTGGTCTTGGATCAGGGTGAAATAACAGCTTCCTTTTGAAGTGTTGACAGGCCTGGCCTGTGCTGTCCACACACACCTCGACCCACAGCAGACCTGTGATCATCCATCTTACTAGCTAATGCCAGGCAGAGCATGAGGAGATCTCAGTAGAACAGTGGAGCCTCTGTGCATGGTGGTGGGGCTATCCACACTCAGCCTCATGGGGGAAGTGTTGAGTGTGTGTGTGTGCGTGTATGTGAGCTCTGAGGTTCCTGTCGGCCATACAGGGAGGAAAGTCCCTGCCGCGATCCCAGCAGTGGCTCTACTTCATCTTCTTACACCATTTGAGCTTAAGTTGTGCTCGAACCAAAAAGCAGCCAATGCTGACACATCTGCTTGTTTACAGCTACCACTGTGTATGTCTGGAAGGAAGAACGTACAGGATGAAAGTTCCTTAAGACAAATATATGTATATTAACGTTCACAAACAGAATACATAAATAAATTAAAATAATAATGGTTACACTTTATTTTGATAGTCCACTATCAAGTGCACAAGTAACTGCATGTGAACTGCATGTCAACTAATTCTCATTAATTTGCAACTAGATGTCTACTAACTCTAGTAGTAGACTGTTAGGGTAGGTTTAGGGTTAGTAGAATAAGTTTACATATACTTCTGATAGTCAGTATGTTGTATGTTGTGGACCCTTTAAAATAAAGTGTTAGGAGATGTTAAGCAAACACTATACTAATACTTTAATGACTGCTAGTTGACATGTAGTTGCAAAGTTATTACTTATTATTTACTGTTAATAGAATGTCTAAAGTGGACTATCAAAATAAAGTGTTTCCATAATAAAATTGTCAGTTGGTGTAACAATCAAGTAAAAAGCCTGAAAAGGTTAAGGTTAATCCACAAGACTTGAACAGAGCATGTCTATTCATAAAAATAATGTGTTTTTTAAGAATAAATGAAGAGAACTGAATTAAGAAAGTTAAAGAAGTCCTCAAAAATCACAAAACTGTCAAGTGGTGCAACTATCAAGAAAAGCTTAACTTTGACTTGTACAATATATATGACACACAACACAAATAATCTGGACAGAGTTCTACAGCAAGATGTCTAAACGCTGATTTACTATTAAGACATGTTTTATGTACAAATAAAATTTCCATTGAACTGAGTCATCTAGTTTTAGTATACGCACTCACTTGCTAAGGTGTGCACCAAAAAGGAATGTGAAGATCACAATCCTGAAATCAATCTAAAAATATAAAAAGTCTGAAAACCCCCCCCGCCAGAATTACGCGATACTTCAGTCTGGTACAAGTCAGCATTTCTGCAGATTCATTCTGAACCCCTTGTAAGTTTGACGAAGCTCTTTGGTAAGCCAGCCAAAACAATCTGAATGAGTTTCTCACTGTCAGTGGACAGTGCACCGCTCTAGACGTATTGCACAGATTAACACCCAGATCCAATTACTCTTGCTAAGCAAGCCTTGGGGCTAAATAGTGTACCACAGCTGGAACAGACATCAGCGCTCTGCCCATATCAAATCTGGAGGAGAAACAACCAAAGTGGGGCAATAAGCTGATACATATTCCCAAAGTAGAACCAACACAGAGTAGCTCCCAGTATTTGCATGGAAGATGAAAAGCAAATATGGTGTCCCTCACACGGTTCACTCATTTGAATGGATGCATTTTACTGTGACCATGTGAAATGATGCCATAGAATAACAATTTGTACACTTTTTTCGGCTGCAACATTGAGAAGCAGCTCACTGCTGGAAAACTTCTCTGCGACTTGGTTACTCAAATTTAATTACAGAAACTTTCTTTTCTATTTCAGTCTCATCACTATCATTCTCTCATGCCAAGTACATAATCAAGACTTTCATTTTCATATTGTTCAAAAATAAACAAGTTAAATCAAAACCTTGCATTACTCATTCTTTCTAAGTGAGTAATACAACCGTATGCATACAAAAACATGCACACTGATATTCTCTCTCCCTGCTTTCCTCAATAAACTCACCTCTGCACAGAAGAACAGTCAATTACTATATCAGCAGTACATATACACAGGCGACTCTCTAATGTGGCTCGGCTTTGCCTATTTACTGGGGACAAACACACAGCCCATAAGCATGTCCCCATGTTCAGACAACTCTTTGAGTTATATCTGCTTCTCCGTTTCACCCAGTGCCCACACACAAACATCGACCTCCAGTAATCACACATCTATCCTCTCTGATCTGCCTGTTTGTGTACAAAAGTTGCACTGGGTGCAGTAAACCTAAATCAGAATGCTGTAGATCTTAGGTCTGGGTGTCTGCAGGAGCGGACTTTTATTCCCCTATTTACTGCTGTGTGTCAGCTGTGGCCGCCTCCGGCGTGATTATCACTGCAGGTTGAAGCGGTATCCTGGGGTTCATACAGAAGAATAGTGGTGGAGGAAACTGTAGTTCTCATTATCCACAAAGCCATCCAACTCCCACAAGGCCTTTTCGTCTCCATGCGCACACATTCATTTAAACCAGCCTGAAGAAATACCTACTTACGAGCAGGAGCGGTGTGTGGTGCTCCTTGCAAATACTGTAACCTGTAAATGAGGCAGAATTTAACAGCCGTAATGTTTATATAACCTCTAACGTTCAAGAAATTCGAGAAAATAATGTTATTAACAAAGAATCAGGAAATCAGGCTGACAACCGTCCAGCTTTGGTGTCTTCAGAAGAATCTGGTGCAGTTTACCTTTGGACCATAAGGGGGCAGGTGTCTGCCAAGGGAGACAGATGAAAGCATGGCAGGATCAGTGAACAAACAGGAGAATTAAAGTCTATCGATAAAACACTCACATCAAATTAAATGATAACGTGAACGTTTATGCTGCATCAAAAGCATGCATCTGGTGGTAATGCTTAATTTCAGCCTGCTAAATTTCAGCCAAATCACTGTGGACCGCAGGAACAAGAGACAACCTTATTAAATAACAATATAATATCTAAACCCGATGACAAATGATATTCAGTCGTCTCTAATTATCTTCACAATAGCTCATTCCTCTGTGCATTAACGCCCTCCTCAAGGATACGGTATTTAACTGTGGTCTATCTGTAAACACAATTTCCTCTTTTTGATTTGGGGATTTAATTTTATAATACCTGAATACACCCATCTCTCACGTATATATGACAAAACTGCAGGCAATTATTTGGAAGGAACTGAATGAGCTGTCGAATAACCAGGAGTAACAGGTAAAGCGCCTCTCTGGGTGATAGTTGTGTACTTATTAATCTTGGCTTTAATTACACAACTGCAGTTATCTCAGAGCAATGGAACCCATATTCACACAAACGCTGTAATTGAAACGCCTGTGGTAAGCGCAGCCGCTGATGGGTTTCTCCCCTCACCTCAAACACTGGTCACTGATAAGCCTGGGGGGTCAGAGGTCAGGGTTTCTAACACTGATAAGGGCGTCTATGGAATCCCATGAAGCTGATTGGGCTCTAAGCAAGCATGGAGGCCAGGGAATGTGAAGGAACACTGATCAAATACTGAGGTCTCCTCCCTCTCACTCTGCTCTGTCCTTAGTAAGGTCTCCAATAGCACTGCTTATCTACGACTCAGCATGAAAGAGATGTTTGGCCCTCAAATATTTTTTTCTTTCTAATTACATGCTTGGAAACAACATTCCCATCTGTGTTGAGGTCTTTCGGTTGTTTACAGTAAACATACCGGTCCAGCAGGATGGACAAATAGGTGATTGTCCTCAGTGAAGAACGTCTTCAGGCCTTTCCCCCCGTTCATCTCCTCTGTGTCTTATCAGAAGCAGACCTCAGTGAACACAATCTGGAGACGTGACACAGAGACAACTAATTATTTGATTGGTAAACTTTAAGGTTCCTGTGCACGAGGAAGTGGAACTTATCAGACACTTAAAACTTCATTGGCTTGAGGAAAAGGGAGTGAAGCTATTTGGGCAGAAAAGTCTTGACAGCAAAGTCTTATTTCATAACATACATCAGAGCAGGAGCCATAGAGTGCTTTGATATCAGCACTTTTGTAATATATTCTTTGAGTTATGAGTATAAATGAGGGGAGTTGATGATTGCGCGTTACTGTTTGAGATTAATATTTGCAGCCGTACCCCAGACACAGCAAGCTTGCAAATCTGTACTTTCCCCATAAGAAGCCTTGAGATCGTAAACATTTGATTAATCAAAAGTAAACACGTAAGACAATGCTGTATAAACTGAGACAGTAATCATGCGATTGTGTAATAAATGGTGTGTCGTGTGAATGCTGGAGTGATGCAGTGAGGACATTTCTGCTGCGTGTTCATTGCGTGAAATCGAAGCGAGTCACCATTTAGGTAATTAATTTGAGTAATGAACACAAAAATCCACACATCTGCATTTTTTTTCTTGTTGGGTAATTTTTCTCTGGTCTTACGAGATGCAGTAAAATGAAATGTTATTGAAACACGTGGAGTTTTAACCTGTTCTCTGCTGCATACTTTACATCACCGCATATCAGTTTGTCAGTTGTTGCAACAGTCACGTCAAAATTATTTCCAATATGATTTGGTCATGCCCAAACGTTCCTGTAATTCTTACTTTTGGTCAAAAACACAGCAGATGCTCTGAAATCAACTGCGAGTGAAGAGGAAATCTAGTTGTGAAAGCTGGCAGAAATTGATAAATGCAAATTATGTCGAATTTTAGATTTAAAAAAAGTGCAAGTAAATAAATATGTAATAAATAAAAAAAAATAAAAAAAAAAATAAATAAATTATTAATAATAATCGCAATTAATCGCATCAAAAGTAAAAGTCTGTTTAATTCTCACTAAATAAATTATTTAATCGCAGATAAAATTAAAGTAAAGCAATATTTAGTGTTCTACAGGCATTATAGTCTATGGAACAGAACTCTCTGTTGAGGGTTAGAAAGACTGCCAATGACAATAAGACAACAGAAGATGCATGATAAAAGGGCACTTTAAAGTAATGAATCACTAAACAGCATTGTTAAAACTGAGCAGGGTGTAATGGCTCTCTGAGCACACGTCCAGAAAGAATAAAGACAGGAAAGGGAAAGATTGAGAAAGGAATGTTTAAGATAAACATAATGACTGACTTTTTATATGACAACTGAGTTAGTGAAGTAAATGTGAGGATGCAAACATTCATCAGCTTTCAGATTTCGGACTTCAGGGAGTGATTTATGGTGAGATATTAGTGTGGGCTTGAGGCTGAAAAACAGATGATGATGGTGTGTGTGTGAGAGAGAGAGATTGCGTGTGGCCCTTAGATTCAATTTGGCATTGGAGTGTCAGAGAGACGGTTCACTGAGCATCTGATATGAGTGACTGATTAACTCAAGCTAATTGATTGAGAAGCGTCACACCGGCGAACTTAGATGGAGACAAGGGGGTCAACATCTGCTGCTTTCCCAGAACCCCCCTGCTTTACCTTATCCCATTACCCCTCAAAACCCTCTGCCCTAATAACCACAAACACAAACAACACTGAGAATCCAGCAGTCACAGGAATTGATGTGGAATAACTGAAAGAATGATGAAAATTGAACGCTAGCATTAATTTTTAATTAGATATGATTAATTGTTGTTTCTTCTTATGGTTTTGATCCATTCAAACAGACTGTGATTAATGTGACCCAGTGAGGAAATCACAGCCTCACTGAAATGAAGAGCTATTGATTATTGACTTCAGCTAAACGAACAAAATTTAACAAAATGACCTTCATTCAGCATCAGACTCACGGAGAGTGTGCTGGATTACTCTGTGGAGATTATTAGAGTCATACAGGCTGACAGTGAAGAGCTCAGAGGTTGTGCTTGAAGCTCAAATAGTGGCCGAGGACATACAGTGAACACTTAAAAAGTTATATATAAGAGATAGAGATGCTATTGTGCAATTAATCAGGGTCAAATGTGTGTTTTGTTTTTTTTTATAAAAAAAAGAAACAGATGGATGAAATAGAATTAGAAAAGAGAGTGCTAGAGTTAGAGGGTCAAATAAAGATGGGAGAGATGTGCTTTTAGCTGTTTCTTAAAGGTGGCTAAGGATTTAGCTGCTTGCAGGTCATTCCATCAGGTGGGAACAGGTCATAAAAAAAGTCTTTCTGGTATGGCACAATAATGCATCATTCATTTGCAAAATGCAAGAATCTAGAAGGCAAATAGGTCTGAAGGTCTATTCACTGATATTGTCACCCATGTAATCACTCACTAACCCATGAACACAAACTCACCTCACAGCATCATTACCCACAACCAAGCAGCGTTTGCCTGTTATTCTTCAAACTGGCTGGTGAGGATTTGAGTATTAGGGAAGAATATAGCCTCTGCATTTCACATAAACACAGACACAGTTTCACAATCAAGCTTGCACAACGACACACAAATACACATGCACACTCAGATCACAATATAATTCCATTTAAATCCTCATTGCTTTTGTGCTCTTTTGCAAGGAAGCATAATAGTCACATTATTGGCTAAAGGATCTTTGATGTGTGGACGGAGGGCTCAGTGAATGGATTCAGGAACAATCAGTGTGGTGAGCAGGAAACCTGGGGTGGTACTGAATGCATGCTTTGATGTCCCTCTGTTAGCTGAGTTTTTAGTGGAGTGGGGGGTGAAAGTGGTTTCCATAGTAATGCAGGGAATGGGAAATGTATATTTAAGTTTTCAGAAACAAACAAAAATTAGGACCAAGCATACAGGAAAAATTCATTTGGAAACAAAATCCACACTCGTCCTTCCATTTTTATATTGTAGTATTGGGCCCGTTAAAATGAAACGAGCACACGCTATATATATATATATAAAAATTCTGCTCTATATTCTGACTCCTGAAGCCTGTTATGTGTGATTGAAGTTGTTTTTCACTGACAATCCATTAAAAGAAGTCCAATTTGTTAAATAAATAAATGAATTTGGATGATAACTCAATTAATCTAGTTAACAAAAACAAGTCTGAATGATTCGTTCACAAGACGTCAGTGAAGCAGTTGCAACAGTTAACAGCTCACTGGAGGGAAAGATAATCAGAGAATAGCAAATTATTCCTCACATAAAGCTATCATGTGACTTCAAAATACTTGGAACATAGCATACACATCATATGGTCTTATTTGTGATGCACCTTCATTGTGTTCTGTGCTCTTTTTGAAGCTTTAAAGTTCCAACATTCAACATTCTTCGAACAGAAAAATACAGCCAACTACATTATTACTTCTCCTTTTGTGTTCCACGGATGAAAGTCAGTCATTCAGCTCTGAAACGACATGAGGTTCAGCAAATAAAATGGGGTGAATTAATCCTTTAATAAGATCAATCCCGCCAACCCTTCAATATGCAAACCACAAATAAATAATAATCCCTGATTTTGCAGCCATATCTACACATGAAAACAGGCTCTGCTTCCTGCAGTAAAAAGCCAAAGATAGGGAAATATTAAACAAGACACAGATACTCCAGCATTGTTTGTCACAAAGTGAAAGTAAAGCTCATTTTCCATAAGAAAAGGTGGCAGCAGAGAGGGAGGTACTTGACAGGTAGCTGATACACCGACTGAAAGAGGTCTGATTTATTTGAAGGAGGGAATGAGAGCTTGATGAGCTCCAGCAGACAGTAACTCCATTCCGTCTTTGTCTTTTACCGCATCGTCCAAACAAGCTTCTCAAAATGGCACAATAGATTTAATGAAGCGCCTCAGCACACTCTTACTCTATTCTTTTATGGCATAAGCAACACCACAAGTTTTATAACAGCGCTGTAAAAGGCAGACAAAAGACAAATGGCCATCTGTAAATTACTGCGGCCCTGTGGGCTGAGACTGGGCACTGTAAAGGGGAGGGGGGTTATGAACAGAGCATGAGAGGGAGGGGTGGCTTGTTTTATCAGGCAAACCCCAAAAACAAGATGACAGCAGCCGAATCCAAGCGTGTCCCCCTCATCACCCCCCAAAACATGTACACACATGGCTTTCCAACTGCATCAGCTTTAATGTGTCGTGATTGGATGGCATGCCAAAGCTTTTCGGTCATCTTGCAATCTCTCTCTCGCTCTCCGAGCTTCATTACTCTCATTACGACAGAATTCAGTCATCTCCAGTCATCGCTTCTAAAAAGAGTTATCAGAGTATGAAATAAAGGTGCAGATGCCCAAATACAGTGATTTGACAGTATACTACCCACTTGGAAAGTGATGTTTTTGGTTTTACCATTAACTGGAAATTAAAATGGACTGCCCGAGGAAAATGTTATTGCTCAAAGGTTGTTATGGAGACTTTATGGTCTTCTCAGTTGTCTTTAATTGAAGCACCAACTTGATCTCAGGAGTTCCTCTGTAAATTCCTAAGGAGAATTTAAAGTCCCCCAGAAGTTAAAATTAAAGTTATTTGGGGTGTTAGTATCAATATGTTAGTCTTAAGGATATCTATAAGCCAGTGCACTCCCAAAAAAAATTCTATATTTTTTTAGAACTAAAAGGTGCTCTATGTGATGTTGCAGGATTTTAGCGTGATTTAATTTTTATTTCAAACCGTATGCATAACCCCTTGATCGTCTTGCTGTCTGCCCTCTGAATACATTGGGAAAAAACCCGGTTTGCATTGCAGTTTAAGACAAATAATAGCGATTTTAAAGATCTTGTGTAAGATGGGTTTCCACATATGTTAAGGTAAGTCCTTGGAATTGTGTTTCCAGATTTAAGCAAGCTGGAGACTCCATCGGCCCCCCCCCCACTAATCTGGGCCCCCAAGGTGCAGGGTCAAAAAAATAAACAGCACCTTTTCTTATCAGTGATCAGAACCACCTCCAAACACACACTCACAGTGAGCAGATAAAGCAACACACACACAGCTCCCACTGCATCAACACAGAGGGGGCTGTTAGACACACCCCTTTACTGTAAAACTAGCAGGTCATTTCAAGATCAAGCAGCCCATGATGATGTCTTTAACATGGCTAATTGATCGAGCATCCCCTTTTGTCTCAAGATCACCTGTAGTCGCAGAGATACATGAACCATCTCTCACGAATTAACACAAACACACCAATGGCGTAAGCAAACAGACTACCCCTTCTCTTTGACAAGACAGTTTGCACGTCTGTGCAAATGGCTGTTAATTGATGCACACCGTCCTTTGTTTCATAATTTAAGAGCCTCCGTCATTATTCTGCCATTCTGAGCACAGAGTGCATCCACCCCGCCATAAACAAGCAAAATGGGCACCTTAAATAGCCTCATTTTATCATGCTGACAAGCTGTGCATGTACGCGCGTGCACTGGGTATTGATGTACATATTTACAAAGTGTTTATGTATAATTAATTCATGAACTTTAAACAAATGTACGTGGGAATCAGTCAGACTTTAAGTGATTTAATTCACAGCAGCCTGCACCTGAGTTCACAGGACAGAACGTTTTCCTGTTGTTTCACGCTGCGTTGAGGAACACCGATGCGCAACAGATGTGCCGTTCATGTTTGGTATCTATCGGCGGGGTGTGTTTTATCTGCAATCATGCTGAAATTGTGTGGCAGACTCCCAAACAAGGGGGTTGGATGGTTGAGACCTGCAGATTTGACCCCGCCAGGTGAGCACCTGTGTAACCGACAGCAACTCTAACAAGTCAATTATAGTACCATGTGAGAAAATGTCACCGTGGCAGCCATTCCAGACCCGAACGTAACTACGGTGCATCAATATGCACTTGACATTCAGCCGATCTGTCTGAGATTCAGCAGAGAAATGGCTCTCCCTCAAACACATAGCCAGCCCGGCGAGCAATTGATCTGCCACTAAAGAAGTGTGTTTCAGTAAACAAACGCAAACAAACAATTTAGAAAGAGAAGACTCACTGCACAAGCTCTTTCTTCTCTGGAGAGAGAAAGAGAGGAGGACAGGAAACGTGGTGAATAGATGTTGCCGACTCCACCGCTAAGAGGATTTCAGTGGTTGGGAATGAGAGGAGATATTTGAGAAGAATTATCCTGGAATATTAAAGCGTTGACACACTCCCTCAGACCGGAGCTTCCAGGGAACCAACACACACCTTTAAGAAGCTTAGCGACTGCCGACTGCCAACACACACACGCTCAAACATCTCGCAAGACTGCGTTTTAGTGTCTACGGAGAGATATGAGGTCTTTTATAGCAGTCCTGATGTGTTATTTTATGTTGCACATACATCCTGGCCCACTGAGACAACACGAAGGGCGAAAGCCAAATCTCTCACTGTGTCAGAATGGGGATGTTGTCCTTGTGCAGTGCCAAACGCACCCTTACGCCGCTTTTTTCTTGATCCAAGGCACGGAGAGGGAAATATTGCACGTTATTTGTGACAAAAGCCAAAGCTAGCAATAAAAGACGTTTTTCATGCACTCTGTGCCAAACATGTGTTCCTTGAGTTGCGGCGGGGAGCTTTGAACAACATTAGCTTGTGTTTTGTTATCAATGGCTGTATTCATGCTGACTATAGGGCTCGGTGTAACTGGCTACTACTGGTATGCGTGACGTAGTGTGTTTGGCCGCTCTGGAAGGTGGGCTGAGACGAGGACTCAGATAAGAGAAGCATAAAAAAGGCCAATTTCAGCCGAGTTTGCCAGGCAGGTCAAGGATGCTGTTTGTTTGTGGGAGAGGTCACTCGTCTGTTGGCTGTGTGGACACAGCAACACCAAACAGAACCGCCTCTGTCTTCGAGTGTTTGGAAAAGATCTCTTATCTTTCTTGGTTTCGCAATTTGTCTAAGCACAAGTGGTCCCAACTGGATGACCACCTTGTAATAGAAAGCACATGAAATCTATTCTCACCTCCCAGACTCCAGCACTCTACACAAGCCTCTGAAAAAGAGTCTTTGACAGCCACAATCCTAAAACACAGTTGCTAATAGGTGCCCAGATCAAACGAACGGTCACATTTGGCAAACTTTGGCTTCTCTTTGGTGTCAGCAACATAAACGATGATCAATCAATCTGTCATGGTCTTTGGGTTTTCCTGCAGTCGTTCCAAAAAAAAAAAAAGCTGTTTTAATCTTCCCCTCTCTCTGATAATTAGCATTAGCACTCTGTTTACTGAACTTAAAATCGGCCAGCGATTGGAAAAAGCATCTATTATGCATTCATTAGCACTAAACCGCAGCAGAGAAGTAGAACTTCCTGTATTTACACCTTGTCACAAACTATTTGTAACCAGCGCATAGAGGTAAGTGCCAAATTAAACTTCACATTAAATGTGCATTTAATAGTTCTTTAGACTTCAAGTACAAATAACACAATGTTATATGCTGCAATGTTATTCATTGACGTAGATCAGCATGATCGAGTTTATGTAAATGACACTGATACTCATGAGTTTCGTAAAGCATATACACAATAATTAATTTCCTTAAATCTCAACTTACCTTGCCTACAACTTGGGAATCTCTACTCAGGATTTTCTCTGTAATCAAATCTTTCCATCTTTAATCTGTCCTTCAGCCACCTTTTTTGCTTCTTTGGCAAGGGTACTGATTCTCCCAACGTCTGATATATGATATAAGTGTGTTTTATCAAACAACATTGCTCATTTATATCTTTGAGTATATATTTTCTTTGTAAGTCAGACTTGTCAGAAGACTAACAAAAAATTGCAACAACAAAAATTGCATTTATATACCTTTAAAAATGCAATTATTCATACTTGAAGTGTGTGTAAACATACAGTGCTGATGTAATTCAATATTTGTCTGGATGAAAGCATTGTAACACTTCATGGGAATAGCATTACAGTTTGACCTTTGTTTTGAACCACACATTTATATTGAAGGCTCCTTTGTCTAGGTAGAGGTTATATTAAAAAAGGTTAACACAACAATGCACAGTATACACTTTGTCTATATAAGATGTCTTGGAGAAATGTCACGGGCGCTACTTAACTGTAAGACTAGCCAACAATCTGTGGTCCTTCTATTTTCTCAGCGGTAAATGAGAGGCTTATAAAAATGACGATGAATCTGAGGCTGATTCTTAATACACTTTTTATAATTTGATTGGTGTTGCCATGGTGAACTCTGGGCAACCTGGGAGCAATCTGCAAACCTCAATTTGCTTTCAGCAATTAAAACTAAACATATTCAAACACACACACACGCCGACCAACTGAAACACTCTCACTTTGAACAACAAAAATACCATGGGCTAACTCTCCCCTTCTCTTTAATGAACTTCATCAAGGAGGAAGAACAGTGCCAATATTTTTAAAGGTCTTTCCAACAGTTCCATCTCCTACTGAATGTGATTAGCTGTAATTAGCTTATGCAGATTGGTGTGTGGCTGCATGCAGATGTTTGGATGAGTTTGGGGGCAGCTGAGACTGAGGTGCTGTGTTATTAGATAATAGAATGACCCATCTGGGTTATATTCTTACTCCAACAAGACTTAACTTCAGGGTCTTAAATCAGGTGATTAACCCCACATGTGTTGTGGGCCGGTTCTGAAAACATCAGCAGAGCAACTAAAGTGCCAAAGGCTCCATACTAAACTCTAAGAATCGTGCTAAGTGGTGGAGGACTGGCTGTTAAGAAATAACTGCAATGCCAAATAGGCTTCTGGAAGTTCGTGACAAGGTACTTCATGGTTGTTGTGCACTGTAAATATCAAATAAATGCTTGGGCAAGAATCAGCTCTTAATTGGTATTCTTGTGCTGTTATATTTATTTACAGTATGAAGTGAAACTGTGTAATGTATTGTTTTAATAGCTTATTTTTATTGGTTCACTGGCAAATAAGTTTTCTGTTTTAAGCATAAATCATACAGGCTGTGATGTTTGTAATTAACACAAGAAAAACCCTATAACAAGTTGGTCTTATACATTTTTGCTTCTCAAGTAAATTTATCTTGTTTTGACTAAAATATGTGACAGAAATACTAACTAAAATGAGTTTTCACAGTTGGTAGAGATGTGGTATAAAGGATGATTGCCTTACCACACTTCCCCAGTGTCAACACAGTTTTGAGTCATCATTGTGACCTTTGACCTTTCCCAGCACAGAGTTTGAACCAGTGTCTCTATGTTATTGCTGGCGATTCAATGAAGCGGGTCTGATAATGGGCCCAGTTGGACTTGAACTAGTCCAAACTGGTCACAGCCCAGTGCATTTTACTGCCTCTACAACTCATCACCTGTGGAGGGTTTACACAGAATGCTTTGAAATGAGCTACGGCAGACCATGTGGGTAACGACTATGAAAGCCAACAAGGGTCGTTATGCGAGATGAGGAAAACAGCCCGCTTGTATGGGAACTGACCACCACATATGGCTTGAGTTGATGTCCATTTGACTGAATGCTCTATTTGGGCACCCAGAAGGGTTCAGAAACTTCCCATGGAACATCAATGACTCTTTTTCAATCAATGTTATTATTGCCAACATATTTACTAACACAAAAAAAGGAGTTCATGAGCTGAGACAGGAAGGATGCCTCAAGGTTGCTTAAAAAATTTAAAGTGCTGTAAATAAACTATTGTCAAAAATACTACATATAGTATAAATCAATGTCCTAAAACATCTACAAAAACAATACTATCAATACCAGTAACTTTATATTTAAAAACTTGTATTTGATGTTGTTTTTATAGACCTATCTTTATCTAAATATTGTATATGTTTGATACATCATATAATAAATGCTTAGATTTTCAACATTTAAATACTTGACTGAATTTGGTCTGTCTTTGGCAAATGTTATTAGTAATTTGAACATCCACATAAATGTTATTTCAGGCAACAACTATATTTAAAGATGCTATATATATAAAGAACATTCACATAAAAAGACAAAAAACGACTAAGACAGACAGAACAAAACTGAAAAATGATGACTGCTTTCAGTTTATTTTCCTATAAACTTAGACAAAATGCACCATCTCCGTCTTTGGGGTGGCACAGATAGTCTCCGTTAGAAAAGCCAACTTTTAGTCAAGTGTGTCTTTTCTAGTCCTTCCTTGGAAACTCAAATAGGGCAAAGTGATTTGTGCGTGTGAGGCTGTGACTGGGCTGAGAGATAAGAGAGACAGTGAGAGACAGCGAGAGAAAGAGACCTACTCGTTTGCTGACTACAGAGGAGTAGTCACAGTGCTGCCTGGTTCTCTCAGGACAGGAAATGAGGACGGGAGGGGATCTGAGACATTAGCATGCACAGTGCTGATTCACGGCAAATTTCACCACTGTCTTCCTCTAGTGCTGATAGCGCTGCAGAATAAAAGTACTTGCCTGACAGTCTGCGGGGCCCAGGATGGCTGGCTATGCAGGGAGGAGAGATCTGTGCCAGAGAACACAACCTATGGAGGGGATTTGGGAGAGAGGGGAAGTAAGCCTCAGACATTTTTCTTTGGCAAAAAAGCAGAAACAGTGTGTGATTCAAATGCAGGAGGCTAAATCAAACCTTCATTTATCATTGGTTGAAATTCAACATAGCAACTTTATCTTCAACATGGATGGACCAACCGGTATGGGAACATATTCCAAAGATCTGAAAAACACAGGGTTGGTATGTCGTAGGGCTGGGCAATAAAACGATAACGATATGTATCGCGATAGGCACGTGATCGATATCAATAAAAAATGTGTTCGATAAAACGT
>JAUCMS010000153.1:4844208-4876892 GCA_032357445.1 Enteromius radiatus | reverse complement strand
TCCATTCATACTACCCACATTCATACTATATAGAACATACTGTTTTAACGGTCGGGTAGTACGTTCAATTTTAAATGCAGTGCCTACTTAAGCAGTATGAGATTTCGGACGCAGCATAGGACTCACATTAGTATTTTCGTACTCACACTAGTATCCGCACAAGTACTCTTGTACTCACACAAGTACACTAGAATCCACACTAGTACTCACATTAGTATTCTCGTACTCACACAAGTTCACTAGTAAATAGTAAATTCACAAAAATACACACATTTAAGAATATATTTTCCCATTATCTGCTGTTTTCTTCTTTGGTAAATGTCTTGTTTTAAGGATGTTCAGATATTTTTACTGAAAAAGACCAGAAAAAAAGTGTCTGATACGAACAGAGATCCTAGATTTATTTCTGAAGTTTGATGTGCTAGTCCATACTTTGTGCTTGTGAACCGGTAAAGACTTCCCGTCTGTGTTTCCTAAATATTTTTCAAGCCCATCTCATCTCCTGGCCGTAGCATATCGTCTCTGTCTGTGTTGTGGTACATATCCTGTAATGATTTGATGATCTATCTCTGTTTACTCGTGAGCTGCTCTCGTCTGGCCCGTATGAGCAGAAATTGCGTTGCATCACTCTTTTACAGGCGCTGCAATCCCAGATCTGCTCGCTGTCGAGGGTGTTTTGTAAAGCCATTAAAGATTCACATCTGCTCCCTTCATGCGCTCATCTCACAGACTATCTGCTGCTGTAGTAAACACACACTGATAGAGAAAGAGAGAGAGATCGGCTGCAAAAACACTCGCTCTATAGAGGACCAAATGTAGAAAAAAATAAAATGCATGCAAATAAATGATTTATTAAGGCAAATCTACTTATTTTCTGTACAACTGTGGCAGATCTGAAAGAATATGCAATATTAAATTGGGTTAAACTTTACAATTAAAAATCATTAATTCTGTCATTTGTTCTGCATTTGTTAGTTCATTTCATTAATTTAATGTTTTTGTGCTCTGTACATAGTGCTTAACATTGTCCTTAGTGCATTTTACTGTAAATGCTGCAAATCTATTTACAGTTTTACTGTAAATTACTGGAATCATTTTACATTTGAAATCATTTTAAATAATGTATTTGCATGTTTTGTAGCATTTTAAATATTAATTTTTATTATCAATATTCATTTATTAAGCATACTTTTCACTAATTTATGTATAGCTGCTGTTCTTCTGTGTTTCTGCTGTCTTCACAACAGCAGATTTGTGTCCAATTCTCTCTGAAAAGAAATACATACTGAATGATGAATCCGAAGGATAAAACACTGAACTCTAAAACCTGTGAAAAAATGGTCAATTCCATACTTTATGCGCTGAAATTGGAATGTTGCAAGTTTACAGTAAAATACTGTTAAATCTACAGTTTTTGGAAATTGTCTTTCTAGACACTTCGCATTGAATGGTTTTCACTTAAATAATGCTGTAGTTGTTTATTTTCCATATCAATTATAAGTACAGTAGGGTTTATTTTGTTTAATTAATGTTTATTATTAATGTGTATATTGCAATACATTTCCTTTTTGCTTCCAAACAAATTATCATACGGTATTTTACTGTATTCCATTAAATGTATTACTTTATATTTATTTCTTAATTTATTATTCTTATTCTTATTATTTTACGGTTTTGAGAACCAATCAAAAGTCTTGTACAGTAGCACTTGTACAGTATTTTACATTAAACATTTTACATTTGTGGAAATTCATACTTTTTATATAAAAATAAAATAAAAATATGAGGGGAAAAAAGGTGACAACGTTTTGTGTTTTTACTATAGCATTTTTCCATTCGTTTTTCTGTAAAATACATTTTTATAATAATCCTATATTAATAGGATTAATAATACTATAACAAGTATGCAATTATTATAATTGACTACTAATAATACATATTAATTTTGAAAACAATGCTAATAATGTGAATGTCACAGACACGCCAGGATCTTCCACCCTCCAATCACAGCGCTCACTCTGTCACCACCACCTGGATCCATTCAACAGTCAATTTACAACCTCATAAAACCACACACCACATTCTAGTCACTGTCCGAGCTCGTTCATGACAAGTAGAATCAAGGTTGCCAAGACCGAACTCTGAAACGTAAACTTACCTAAATACTTACCTTGTGTCATTCCCTGTGTACTCCTCGATCTGTGTGTTCTCTCCAGGCTCCTTGTGTGTCTCCTCCATCTCCAAAATGTGGCGTGTTGTTGCATTTCCCCGTCGTTGTGTCTCCATCGTCAGTCTGTCCTCCATCAATCTCTCATACCTGCAAGATAAAGTTATCGACATTACTTCAGTTACTATTCATTGAAATGATCTTCATCTGGCATACTCACCATTATCCTCAGCACCGATCTCTGTTACTCCTCTGCTGCCTAAATAAAAGGACTTTATTCTACTTACCTCCCTTGTGTAGTCCGCTTCTTAACAAATATACTTATATCACCTTGGGAGAAAACAAAAACAAGTCACTCTAATACAGAGGGACGTGTTGCTCCCTGTAATCTCGCTGTTTCCTCTTTTGGAAAGTCATGAAAACTGAATATTATCATTATTTTTCTTTAATACTCCAAGATCACTTTTGTTGTATGACAACATTGTGGTAACTCTTTTTGTGTTCCACAGGAGCCTTACGAATCTTATGAGTTTGAATGACATGAGGATGAATACACAATGACAGAATGTTTATTTCATTTCATGGCAGATTTCTGCCACATTGTTTTAGACATTTTTTTTGAAACCAGCCACACAGGAGAGCTGAGTGATTATTAAGAATTTATTACTGATCCAATGGCACGAGTTTGAGGTGAAGCCATCTGTTTGTTGAACAATAACAAAATGCATGTAAAAAAAAAAAAAAACCTGTTTAGAAACAATAACAATGTTGTTACTTGGCGCTGCTAGTGGTCTAACAAGACGCTCCTTTCCACTAATGTCTCTTTCTCTCCCAGCATTCCTCTTCTGCACGGAGCTCTAATTAATCCCGAACGGATAATGTGGTGTGCGGCCTTTATAATTATCACATGAAACTCTCATTCTCCAATAGCCCCGGATTTCAGCTCAAATGTAAAAATTGGACCATAATCACAGATGCATATCACCTCTTCATCTTAATTGATAATTACGGCGGTGTTAATTTGCAGCCATCTATTATCACACACGCAGGTAGAGTTTTTATCAGGGGCTGGGAGATGAAATTGGGTCGACTATGGGACTGTTCATCTGCAGTGATTCTCCTCCTCGGAGAGGAGTTTTAAAATGACAAATAGTGACTAATTGTTTCAAATGCAGATTTATTGAAAATGTGTTATATAAAAGACAACATTTTGTACATGGCATTAATGTATGCAGTCATACTAGGTGCAAAGATCATTCTGTTCTGTAAAAAGTTACATACGTGTTTCACATACTACAATCAATAATACTTTTATTTATCATGTTACCTGACCTCTGAATGCAGAGAGAGTCTTTTGTACCATAATACATGTGAAATCATTAAACATGAATGAAATACTATCAAAACAATTAAAGAAACTTAAAACATACGAGAGGCAGCTCATAGGTGTGGATTCCGGTGGGAACGCTATAAGCCCAGGAAGACGAGCAGTTCTCATCCTTCCTCTGTGTCAGAGGTTCTTCGGACTCTCCTTTCCTCTTCCTGAAAAACAACCTCTTTTTCTTCATCTTTCTCTGATTATATGACTTCACATACAGGACAGTCGTACTGTGGTATTTTTATAAAATATTCAAGATTTTTGTAAGTATTTAATTGTACATTTTTTGTTATGCAGGACCAAATCTGTTTAAAAATATATTTGCTGAATGACAGAATATTGATTTGCATCTCATACAGTGGCTTAATATCCTTCCATTATAGAAAAGTTAAATTCAAAGAGTATATTGAGTGCTATAAAATATTTCACATAGGCACACATACAGTAAGCAGAGACACGTTAGTGCACACATACAGTACCACAGTTTCATTGCAAAGATTGTACAATAATGTGCTAATAAAAGTGGTGCTGGAATGGGTTTATATCTGGATCTGAGGGACAGCATTAATCTTACTGACGGACAAACATATGGAGGGACCGTCTGAGTGGGAGGGAGCTACATATGGATAATCGTCCCTGCAAATGCTGTGTCAGAACTCTAAGATGTAGCTTTGGCTATCAAGATGGGATAGTATAGAGCAAACTGTTAGTAAAGAAAAACATGTAAACACGTGTCCATAACTGTAGGCACACTGGTGCTTGCTCTAGAAACGTCGTACACAAGGTGAAAAGCACATTTGAGGTTAAACAGCTGCCGTCATTGGACTTTTCTGTCGTGGGTCTGAGTGTCGTGCCTCTCCGTACGCGTAGCGTTCTGGGCTGCTGTTGCGGTAGCCACCGCGGTTCATGGTGTCGTAGCGAGGGCCTCGGAGGGGTATAGTGGGAGATGGGGGCACGTCCTGTCGAAGCGGTCCTCTCTGCTGTGGAGGATGGTGATAGAACCCCGAGTCGTTTTGCCGAGGGTAGTTATCTCTGGGAGGGTAGCTGGGGTGGTAGCCGGGCTGTGGGTTTGGGTAGTGTGTTGGGTCCCTGTGACCAGCCCATGGTTGCACAGGGTACTCATTAGGTTCGACTGGTGCTCTTCTGCAAGACAGAAAAGATAAAGGAAAGTTAGTCAGATGAAGATTTTTCAGCATGACTTTACCGTGATTAAGTATAGTTTTTATCAAGGAAAAAAAAAAGATCAAATGCTCAAATACAAAACATTTGAGATATTTTAGCCTTTTCGGATTACATACATTTTAAAATGTATGTATTTTACTTCAAATGATAGGTTAGAATTTTGTGAATTTTTTTAATGAAAGATCAAAAGTATAAACAATGCAGATTTTTTTTTCACAGCCACCTTTGCTCAGATTTACCAAGGGTGCCAATATTAGTGGAGGGCACTGTATGTAGAGAGTAGGCCACCAGTCAGATTTCTAGAGAAGCTTAAGGAGTTGGGTGTGCAGGTTGTACACTAAAATGCTGCAGGAATCAGGAGCCTGAGGACCAATAGATAACTGAATACAGTAACCCCTAATCCAACCGCAGAGAGTGAGAGGAAGGGAGGGAGGGAGGGAGGGAGGGAGGGTGAGAATGAGTCCTGGTATCATGATCCTGTGTTACATGTGCTGAGGCAAGCATGACATGCCAAGGACCTGCAACATAAACATTTTAACAGGTCTCAAGCATATACAAAGTCTGCGACAGGGACTGACACGAGGTCAGGGTCCCTGGAGACGGTAGACAGTTGGCCATCTCTGGTTTCCTCACGCTGGCTGATTAAGGTATAATCTCCGCTGTAAAGTGAGACACTGCACGCTAATTCGGCACGGATCACCTTCCATAGCACAATTCGCATTTTTTTGGCTCTCGCGCTGCTGTGCTCTGAATGCAGAGTTCCAGAGGCTTTAGCCAGCAGTTATATTACACCTCAGCTGAAAGAAAACCAGAAAGAGGCCAATGAGAACGAGAGCGAAGACAAAACCAGACGGAGCATAGTACGATCATTTCGCTTTCGCCAGACTGCAGAATCAGCTGCCTTCCTTCCCCTCCTTTCCATTCCGGTCATAGCTCAGGCTAGTATCAATGACAGCCTCGGCATGCCACATGTCTTAAGGAGCCTGGATCGTTGCGTTTGACTTTCCAGACCATCCCCATTAACTTATTTACATGTGCGACGTGTCTGCGAACAAGCTTCCTGGCTGATGGCAGTATCAATTAGCTGCTTTGGTGCAAGACGGTCCGTGTACGTGTTTCACACATATCGTGTTACTCCTGCTGAATGTGGAAAACATCAGTCTGAGGGGCCACGAAGGAAAGTGCACTCTTTCACTGTGGTCTCGTTCCCTTTAAGGGAGTGTTTCCTGAAGACCTGGAGGGCAAGAAATCAGGCATTCCAAAAATCATCTTAATCTCTACAAAGCTGTGACCACCCATCCAGTGGGACGACCGGGCGTCTGGATGCACAAACTCCCTCATGACCCCTCAGTCAGTCATTTGCTATATCACTGGTTGTGACGTCACAGCCTCAGCTGTCCCAGATAAGCAGTGTGTGTGCGTGTTTGGAAAAGTGAAGGCCAGAATCATCATTACTGTTGGAGATTATCAGCTTTGCAGTGACTGCCTGCACCTGGTTCTGCTAGCTTATTCAAGACCTCACCTCAAGCCCAGAACATTAACAATTAATCTTGCCTGTTCTCAAACTTATAGTCCTCCTACAGGCTAATACAAAACACAAAGTGCTTATACTGTACTTCTGTTCTGGTTTAATCTTTTCTTGATGTCGAGTCGTACAGTCTTGAGGGGCGGTCTATAGGGACAGTAGGACACTAGAGGCCTAGAGGGTGAAGAATGTTCCACTGTGAATACGATCAACAGCTGGGGAAACCAGAGGAAGCAACAAGACTCGAAATCATTACTGGAACTTTCCATGAACAGGGTACAAAATAAGGCCTGAAACACTTGAACATTTTTTTTTTCTTTGGTCAATGAAAGGAGGAACTTAACCTTCAGAAAATATTGATTGTTAACCTTAGGAGTCCAGCCTAAATTTTATATGAGGTATTTTATTTTCTATAGTTTTTGCCATTTTTTAAAAACCCTATTGTATTACAGTTTTTCCACAAATTAAACAAACAAATTATTTAAAACCAGGAACCTGCAGAACGTTTTTATGACCCATAATAGGGGCACTTTTAAGTCTGAGTAATAAATTGAAAAATTGATATCTCTCGATTAAACAAAAATATATTGAGTGGCTATAGTAAATGGTTAAATATTAGGAAAAAAATAATTTCAATGTTAGAATTGTGCGATTAATTCCAAAATCATTTTATTTGATTAGAACTAGGACACCAAAGTGTACTGTATTCCCATAATGTACTGTATTCTACTGACCCCCTCTTACCACTTTGACCCCTCTTGCCCTACCTAAAACCAAAAATTAGGATCAGTGATCAAGATAAAGAACTTTAGAAACATTAGGCCGTTCTTGTCTAAGTATCTCATGGCAGAGAATTTAGTATTCAGTCCGTGAAATCCTGATTTTTCAAACTAAATGTGCTATAGTGGTATGTGGTCCACTGGGACACATTTCCCTCCTGGTTTAAAGACTCTGTGCAACTGCCTTTGGGGCTCGGTTTGTGAATTACAAGACATTCTTAATGTGCAGTTATTTAAATGGTTTTGTGGGCTCAACAGCTGGGAGCAGCTGTTTTGAGTACCCATGGCCCTTAGTCAGAGTAGATGGCGTATTTAATCACTTGAATGAAAATGAGGCTGTGAGGGATAGAAGTACAGACTAGTCAGTGGGATGTATTGAGCTCCGCAGATTGGTCAGCTGATAGTTCAAATAAAAAAATTAATCAGTAATAATCACTGATTCCAAATCCAGTATAAAAACAAAATGCAAAATATTGCATTCAGCCTGACTAAACTCCACATACAGTACCTACAAACATTTTGCGCTTCACAAAGTCATTCAGAACGATTACTGTAGGTATAAATGATTATGGCATGATTCCCTTTTGATAGCCACACGGATAAACAGTGCAGACTAAATTAGTCCCCTGAGAAACTCCAGCAACACAAATAGCTAAAAAAACGGAATGATCCTCTTTCACAGAATGAACAATGAAAGGTATATTAAAAATCTGCCTCCAGTTCTCCATCATGCAGTGAGCAGATGCAGACAAAATGATATTCTGTGGCGTTTTACCATTACTTTCAAACCGTGATGACAGCCATAAGCCAGCATGTTATACACGAAGACATCTTCACTTTCTCAGGCTCTTCATATCAGCCAAATACCAAAGCGAGTAAGAGACTGCTGTCTTCATTTGGGCTTCCTAACCCAGTTAGGCACTTATGAAACTCAAGGTAACAAAGTTTCCCTCTTAAAATGAGATTTCATTAATAACTCAATGACTCTTTAATGACAGAGAAGCCAAAACAAAAGAGCAATATAGGTAAAGTGAGAAATAATGAAAGATAAACACTTCGGTCGTCCATCACCAAAGAGAGAAGAGGGAAAAAAACAGGAGGTGCCAGCTGTTCACTCCTCAAACCTTCATCCTGGAACATCAACTCCAGTGTCTGATTGGTGAATGTTGTCTAGTGAGCGTCTGTTATCTCATTCTTGCCGTTGTCACCGAGGACCGTCGTGTTCTGCTGCCTGTAAAGCTTTTCGCTTTTATTGACACAGAGACATTCAAACTAGAGTTTCTTAGCTATCCCAGGCAGAAGCTGCCCTGAAATAAGTGCCATGTTTTGGAGATTACATCACAACTCCCATAGTGCACCTAGCTGAAAAAGTAACACCGTGGAGCATCTGAAGGCCGGGCTGTTTATTCAGCTGCCCCCGGGAACCGTGTACCTTACCCTCACACACACACAGACACATACACAAACACGTGGCCTGCTGACCTCTGGCCGTCATATAACACCGGGTAGGATCCCACCGAGACGACAAATTCAGGCAGGATTATTTGGTTAGAATTCCAAACTTATATTGGGAGCAGAGAAATTCAGCTCTCATAACAAACTTCATTACCAAGATAGGTGTCTATCCCTCAGAAGTGTTATTGTATGACCTAAAATGTAATTACACAAATTAGGAGCTATATTAGACTTGAAACTCTGATTATTTTGCCAGATCTAATTGAATTTCATCCCTAAATCGACTGCTGTAATATCGGCGGGAACTGAAGCTTTGCATGGCAGATGGCTTTGACAAAAGGGAAGTGAAAATGAGCAACTGAACTTACTCTTTCACAACACTCAGCCTTGAGAGTGTGAAATGAATAGGCGTCTGTGTGTATGTGCGAGAACTGTATGAAAGGTATGTGATGGGTGCTACATGTCTTCAAAGATGAGTCAGGCGGTTAAGTGGTCTCATTCTCATGAAGTCTGAAATAGATCTGTGGGGTTTTTTGTGTGTGTGTGTGGATCCTGCATCTCAGGCTGAGAATGCCCAAGTACGAATAATACCTCCTTAAAATGGTGCCAAATGGCCAGCTATTCCAAAACCTCGAAGCGAATTCTGAGCGTTGAATGAGTAATGATTGACCGCATTTGCCGCAGCAAGTGAAACCATCAAAAAATTTCCACTTGCTTCATTTAATCATTAGCCTAATATTCTCCATCTGCTACCTGCCCGGTGTGGTAATGGACACTGGGGCTGAACGGTGCTAAATGAGGTTTGCTCTGTAGAAGTCACGCTTGCGTGCTTGTCCTGCTATTGGACGGGAGACGGTCTGGGCAGAAGCTCACAGTTCGCAGCTTGTTGGACACCTATGAGCTCACCTGCGGGAGACTTCGAACAGCAATCAGCCATCATGTCTTTTTGACGCCAACGACAATTTACAAACCTGACGCGCCTCACAGGAGGACACAAATTTTCACGAATTTCAGAAGGAGTGGAAAATGAAAACCAGAGAAGGAAAGGAAAAGGAGGGAAAAAAAAAAAAGTGAGAAATCGGAGGACGGGGTGAGGAGGTCCAGCCTTGCACAGATGGTGGGTGTTGGTTACCAGGGCAACATTGAACAGGCAGAACAATGAAAATATGGCATTATTTTCAGAGCTCTCATCAAATGTAACCCTCTTCCCTCATCACAAGCTCTTTTCTGGCATTTGCCATGTTGAAATTGACAGCTCGCTGGCTAAACTAAAAGATACGAGAACAATTTACTGACATTTGTACAAACTGCTTCTTTTAAGCTCTCCTAAGGTTTAGCAACAGACGATTTTACACTCATTTAGACTGCAAAGACACATTAAGAGGTCTTCTAACATGAGCCGGAATAAACAATGAGACCATTGTGAGTGGTCTGAAGAGGTCTGGGAAGGCCCACCAGCAGAAAAGCCAAAGAGTGTGGGACTAGGGGGAGATTTTTTTCCTCGCTTTCTTAAAAAAGGAACCGGTTCGTTTTTAAAGTGAAGGATTGGATGAGGAAGAACGAGTGATTGTGATTGATTTGTGCACTAAAGAACAGCTCCATAAATGTACCTCTTGACCAGAGATCATCGAAACGGGCCACCATCTGTGCATTCATCACTCAATTATCACTAAAACGGTCCAATGAAAGCCCTAACACAATGAATCACAACTTTGACTTGCCCACTTAATCCAATAATCTGGAGGCAGGTGGCGAACGACGCTGCTGATTGGCTGACCCCGAGCTGAGCACACTGGGTAATAAGTGGGTGTATCAATGCACTAATGGTTATAATTAGACACACATGGAAAAACTGCACGCTTTCGCACCCAGGCCAACCTTCGTTCGACTGCATAACCAGTGACCTCAGCGTGGGCCGGACACAGATTTGAAACTCTTCCAGCTTTGGAATGGTGAATAATGAAAGTCTGCCACAGGCGCTTTAGACCCACATTTGGCACCCTTTTTGCGTCAGCACAAAAAACATGTTGTACCCTAATGGATCTAGAGACTTAACGGAGGTGAGGAGTGTTATTTAGAAGGGAAATGGCTTTGAAAGTAGACCCCGGGGGGGTTGATACTAAAATCTGTTGCGATAAGCCATTTTGGGGGAGTGAAATCTTAGTTCACCCCTGCAATGATGCTGCAGGGAAAGTGATAAATACTTTATAAGTGTTTTAGCATTTTATTTCAATTCAACCAGTGCCTCGCCAACACTTTTAAAAGTTCATCACTTGCAAGTTTTAGATTTCTTAATTTGCCTCATTTGTTATCAGTTTTCTGTTTATAGTCATCTACAATCATGTGATGACAGATCCATACTTACGTGTGCCAAACTCATAAACCGTGACCCTCACAGCAACACCAGTGCTGTTTACACAGACCGGAGAGGGCAAACATGCTGTGGACTTTACGAGCCAACATTCACGCCTGTGCGCTTGCCTGTTTGTTTGCGCTGGCCGTCGTAGTCGGTCAGGCTCAGCAAACACGGAAATACGTGATTGAGAACGATAGAAGCGTCGGAGGAGGAAAAAGACAGACAGAAAGAGGCAGCCGTAACTTTATGCGGCTCCAGAAACGCGCCCTGTGATCGGGTTACAGAGCTGCGACCGCATGGCCGTCTCCCCGGAGAGGATCAGGTGAATTCCCAGGATAGGAGGGCCTCAGAAGGCAGACACTCCAGATTTAATTATATGCTTTAAAGAGGATTATTCAGCTCTGCATGAGAGAGACAGATGACTACCTGCTCTCCCCCTCTCTTCATTTTCATCTCCAAATTTTCTAGCTCTCCATCTCTTCTCGTTTTGTCTTGATGGATGCGGGATTAATGAGTGGACGCTCTTACCTGGGCAGGGAGGCGTACTGTCGCTCGACGTCCTCGTAGCGGGGTGTCAGTCGGGGGTCAGGGTTTCTCATCGGCATCTGGTAAAGGGCAAGAAGAGAGCAAAGTGAAAAAGAGCCGAGGCTGTGTACATGACACGTCACATAATGATTGACTGCAATACAGCTACTGCGCTGTGTGGCAGTGTCAACAGGGCACTATACACACGAAGCATGCTGTACATAATAATTCTAGACATAAAAAATAATGAAACATGAGCATTTAAGGCTATTACTTACAAAATCAAATCAGTATCAAATATATCACAACACTGAAATGGATTTTAAATATCTGAACAGTGAACAATGCTCTACTGTTGATTGTCCCTTGTATTTTAAATGATACATTTGATCATTTTTAACATTATAAAAGTTTCCTTATGTGGCCTTTTGCTCACCAAGGCTGAATTTAGTTGATTAAACTAATTGAATTATTATTACAATTTAAAATTAATTATTTATTATATCCATCAATCCATCCATCCAATTGAAAAGTGATGATTTAATTAGCATAATAATTTTTATTGTTATAATTTATTCTTATTAACTCATACTTCAAATAATAATTTGTAATAATTATACATTTAATATAAGTCTTAATTAAAAAAAAGACTTTATAGTAGAGACACACATTCAGAATTACTCATTTTTATGTAGTTACAGGTCACTGTGGTGTCTGAAAAGTCACTAAACCCACAATTACAAATATTTAATAGAATATAATGAAACATTATATTCTAATTGCAACTGTGCCCCACAGATTTAAAATAGCATTTTTGCCATGAACCCTGGTCATTTCTCAACTTGGCACGAGGACACCTATTCCACCTAGATCGGTCTTGTCACATTACTGTGCAGTTTATTGTGAACCATGAATTAACATGAGAGATTCATTCAATGCCACATTCTAGACCAGCATTGACCCTGTCACTCTCTCTCTCTCCACCTCCACATTCATCACATAGTCACCTTCCCCATGAAATACCTGCTGTGTCCTATAATCAAGCCATGAAAGGCAGTGTGAGTTGCTCACAAAGGCTGCTTATTGGGGGATTTAGTCCTGGGAGTCTCCGGGAGGGGGTAAAAAAGCCAGATCCCAGATTATGTTTCCTAAAACAGGATGGAGTCTAACAGTCCTCCAACCCTCCTGGACTAAGCCTGACTCAAGCCCAAGGAAGAGCCAGATTAACTGTGCGCATTACATTAGCAAGATGAGCAATCTCTTAAAAGACGAGCTAAACCTCCCCTCATTCAGCATGCAGATTTGGGAGCATCTCCTGTTTCCTTCCTCTAAAGGCCGCCGCTTTTAATGGGATTTGGTCAAACCGTGTGCAACGATCATGCCGTTTAGAGTCCGTATAAAACATTCAGAAGCAGAGACTTCATTTTGGTGAGACTTCCCCCATTTTTCTCGCAGCCTTCCTTTCCCTCTTCACCCGAAAAAAGCAAAAAGATGACAGAGGTTTGGGACTGTGAGAATTGTACCCTGACACATATAGGCAACTTAATAAATTATAAATACTGACATATAATCCATGAGGAAATTATTCCAGTAGATTTAGCAGGGCCTGACAGATGAAGGTTGGGGCCATTATGGAAAACTGGCTGCTTTTCCGAGGGCAATATGTGTGAAATTGTGTCATCTGTCTCAATGAGCTGATTTTAAATACACAGCTCGCCGTGCCACCACCTCTCTCTCCATCGTCCTCATAACGGCTGCCCTCCTGCCTGCATATTAGCCACATTTTTCCTCTCAGTCTCAAAAAAACCCTCAAATGTCTTCAGGGCTTCAATATATATGATGAAAGGACAGGCACACATTACCTGTGGAAAAAAAGGAGGCTAGTTGAGCGAGAGGTCAGAGAGGAAGTGCTTTTGAGCGAAGAGGAAATGTCTTCGGTTTCAATCAGACACATCTTCCTCATCTCTATCTTTGCCTCTCCTTTGCAATGAACTCTATGAGTAACAGAAGTGGGCGTCTTTGAATGTTGATGACGGTGAAATTGAGAACGGTGAAGATGCCTTGAGGGTTAAAGAAGAGAACTTATCGTCAAACAGAGCAGATATTGCTATCTGACACAGGTGTTCAAAACTCAATATTTGGTAAAGAGAAATTTAAAGGACCCTTCCTCTACAGGGATCGATATCTGGCTGGATCTGTCCCGCTGTAATGACGGCAGTGATTTGCTTCATTATTTGGCTTTGCCCTCGTATTCACACCATGTTGCTAACTGTGTCCACACTCTGCCCTCTCACCATCTGTGCTTTCAACTCTGACAGAAGCTGCCAATCCGTGCTTACCGAAAACCAGCCAATCAGGAGGAAATGGACAAACCGAGGAGCATGAAACGAACACCCCGTAACCCTGAAAGTGATAGCAGCAGATACAAGGATAAAACCACCTTTTCAGGCACCTAGCCTGTGGCTAGAAAGGAGAAGAAGAGATCAATGATGACTTCCCTCATTTAAGGGCCGATCAGATATAGAAGTGGTGTGGCACAGAAGTTAAGGCTGGTAACCGGAAGGTTGCTGATTCGATCGGAGCAAGAAGTGAGTCATCACCACTGTGCCCCGAGGAAGTCTATAATACCTGGAGTGAGATCTCCGTCAGCATTCCCATTCATCTCAATGACACTTGCTTGGCTGGAAGTCACGTGATTTGAAATCTGCCATCTTTCCTCATGGCCAAAGAATTGTTCGAGTCAATCACCTGGGCTGCTGATGTCATGTGACTAATCATGCAGAATTTACATCACTACAACACTGATTGGCTGAAGGTACCACGCAGAGAGTGACTATTCTAAAGTGTGATAAAGAAAGCTGCTCAAGTCTATTTCATGCTTTAAAAAGCTCTCAAAAAAAAAAGTAATACACACTGGTAAAACATTTGCTATAGAATAGAGTGCAACAGTTGGGTTCCATGAGGGAAAATACAGCTCATTTTCTCCAAAGGGGAACTGATTAACAACAATAAATATAAAACTTTAAAGCGAGACTTGCTGTGAGCTGAGAGGTTGTTAATCGATGGAATAAGCTTTTGTTGAAACCGTAAGTGCACATTATTTTAATTGTGTGTAACAGCTGAACGTCTGGGGAAAACTACATTAAACGTGATTCTGAAAAGAAATCACCGCCGGGTTAGAAAATTATGGCGCACAATATTGGGGTTTGGAGATCTTCAAGTACACATTCTTGTTCTTTGTGAACAATTTTCAAATAAAAAAAATGCAATCATGTGAATCAGATCATAATTGGTTGGTTTGGTTTTTGGCCTAGAAGACATTTCTATGGGAAACGTACTTCAAGGCCTCTAAAAAGTGGGCAGGCACTGTTGTGTTCTAAAATCGTAAGATGCTAACAATGGAAAAAAAGAAAGATTAATGAGAACACACTAACCAGTAAAACATTGACCACTTTATTGCACCCTTGAGTATACCAGACAACCCCAGGATGCTCCAGAGGGAATGTCCCTGTAATAATGTAGTTTCATCGTATTTACACCATGGTGATGAAAAAAAAATCTATTTTGATTCTATTTAGGAGAGCTGAAATGCAAAATTGGCATATGATACACCTGATGTTCTGCTTTGTATCAAGATTTAGTGAGCTGCCTCAGTTACTACACAGGCAGCTACCTTTTAAGGAAGCCTCAAAAGTGAAAGATCTGGAAAGCGGTACAAAGTCAAGTCTAATACAGTTGACTTTAGCAAAGCTTAATGTTAGCATGTTGCTAACTGCAACTGCACAATATACACAAATATTACATTAAATAGTAGATTAAATAAAAGCTATTTTCACTGATGCTCTGTGAGTTTTAATAAAAGTATTTTCTACATTTCTCTCGACTTTGCCATTCCTTCCCTGCTGAAAAGAAATGCTGCTGTTCCCTGCTGTTTTGATGCTGGGATGCTGGTTTATGCTGGTCACCTGCTGGCAAAGGACCAGCATAAACCAGCATTGAAACATAGCTAACCAGCATATGCATTTTTTCCCCAACAGGGTTATTAAACTAAAAACTGCTGGGATCCACCACCACAAAACAGAATATCAAGTACAAAAACCACAACAACAATAAACTGGTTAAATACATTTTCATGTATCTGTGAAAACCCCCTTCTGACCTCTGAATATACGAGTAGGTGTATGACTAAGTTAATTGTGATCGTGTGTGAGTGTATAGATTTGTGTGGGGTGTGTGTGTTTGCTCAGGGGGCACTGCAGGTCTCTCTCTGGAGAGTGTGTATTCATCCCTCTGCTCTGAGCTGCACAGGGCTCATGCATATGTAAAACGCAGAGATGAAATCAGTCTGATTTTACAGTTCACTGCAGGCTAGGTAAACAAATGAATGCGAGGAGGGGAGAGGTGGAGGATGGTGTGCTGAAAGGGCAGGGTGGGGTGTGCTGACTCACACCCTCAAACAGGTTGCACCCCGGGCCTCATTAGAGTCGCCTCACCTGCAGGCGCCACTAAAGAAATCTCTTGATCTGACCGCGCAAACTCTCACCCGCGACATTATCGGGAGTTTGCTCAGGTCGGCCAAACTCGCAGGGCTGAAAATGGCACTTGTTAAATGTTAATAACCCAGAAATGAGTTTATTCATGAAGAAACCTTTAGCGGTGCAGATTAATCTGTCCTTTTCAGTAGCTCTAAGTGATGTTGAACAATATGCCGTTTGATAAACGTCCTTAGATACTAAGTACATACCATCAAAACATTCGTGCTAAATCACACATGTCTGGCGGCACATAATGATTGATAATGAATGTTAAGCATAAAAACACAGTGTGCTTTTTATTTGTGAAACAGTAAGGTACATATTCAAAGGAATACGCTTCTTAAAAGCAGTGACCTTGGTAGTTTGTGCATTTATTTGCAGATCTTTGTTTCATTAGCTGTAAATATCAGTCATTTTCTAGAATTTGCTGTATAACCCTTTCTTTTTTTCTTCCTCTCCTCAAAATGAATGCCCTTTAAAGTTGTTTTAGGTTTACACTGAATATTAAAAGACAGAAATAAATATACATATTTTTTTAAACATATCAAAAAGTTTAAGATGGCACATTTATTAATATGTAGTAATATTAAGTAGTAATATAATATATGCTCCTCAAGGCTGCATTTATTTGATCAAAAACACACACAAAAAATTTACATTGTGAAATATTATTGCAATGTAAAAAGTAAAAAAGAAAAGCATTTATTTAAAATATAAATCTTTTCTAACAATATACATTACCGTTCAAAGTTGAGGGTCTGTAATTCTTTATCTTTATTTTTTTTAAATAAATTAAAACATTTATTTAGCAAGGATGTGTTAAACTGATAATAAGTGAAAGCAAATATTTATTAGAAAAGATTTATATTTTGAATAAGTGCTGTTCTTTTTAACTTTCTATTTATCAAAGAATCCTGAAAAAGGTTTTGGCAGCATCAAAGTTGCCAACATTGATAATTCTAATAATAAAATTATATTAGCATATTAAATTTCAGCATATCAGAATGATTTCTGAGTGGAGTTATAGTTGATGGAAATTCACCTTTGCATCACAGAAATAAATTATATTTGAAAGTATATTAAAACAGAAACCCATTATTTTAAATTGTAAAACGTATTTTTGATGAAATCTGAATGAAATGCAGCCTTAAAGAGACTTTTATTGTTATTTTCTTTCACCATTCATGATCTCATTTCTTTATGTTCTAAACCATAATAAAAAGAAAGGCATAGGCTACACAAATAAACATACAAACTTTGTTTGCAGTCCATGTCTTTTTAAACAAACATCGGAAGATAATGCACAATCCGGTATGATTCTGTTTTAGTCATTCACTATGAGCATTGTCCAGCAGAACAAAACAATTCCACATTCATTTCCAAGCCTCTAATCACGTGTAGCTTTATAATCCTTGTCAAAATCCTCATTTTTTAAAAACAAATCTCAATTTAACAAAACATCAAAAAGTGCGGAAACTGTTCAAGAATCGAGCCCTTGCCGTACTCCACCTGGGGTGACGATGAGCAGCAATAAACACAGTGGCGTCTGACTGACAGACACGCTGGGTGATGTGTGTCAGAGTTAAGCTTCGTAATGAAGGCCATTGGGACGGCATGGTGGGAGAGCAGGCCGATGCTGTATCCTCCATCCCACTCGTCCCTGCTCCTTCAGAGCTAATGGCCTACAGAAAGCCATTTCACGGCGTGCCGAGCAGAGGAGAGGAGAGATGAGAGGGTAATTCAGGCGGAAGAGACTGACACAGCCAGTCGTAAAGCGTCCTCCCCATCCCTTCATGCCGTGCACAATCCATGAGCCATCAGCACCATTACCTGGGCCACCGTTTGCCCCGACCCACCCGTGCTGAAACTTATTTTGATGTATTCATCCCTGACGCAAGACCAAAAATGGCAGGCCAGCACCTGTATAGTCAATATGAAATGGCATCAAAACCCATCCTCTTCTATAATGTAACATATTTCAGAATGAAGCAGAATATTCAAAAAAAAAAAAAAAAAGGTTTGTCCTATTTTTTTTTTTTTAAGGAATTATTCAATCATCATGAAAAGGAAGGCTTTTTGATATTAAAGCTGAAGTTTAAAGACCTAAAAATGAAAATTGTGTCATCTTTAGTGCAATTTGTGTATAAATGAGATACTATTATTTGAATATTTTTTTTACTTTGATGTCAATATGTGGCCTATGACAGTACAGCGCATAGTAGATGACTTCAGAAAACAGCAAGTGTTGTGAACTCTATGGGCAGAGACTGTTTAAAATGCCCTAAGAGTGAGGGTGGAGAATATGCTGATGTTTTGTGACAGGACATATTTAATCTGAGACACGCAGTTCTGTCATGTGAAGGACTGGAGCGATATTAATATCTGCATTGATAAATAGGCTCCATTACTCCATCATGTTCAGCACTCATAAAACACAGTCAGCGACGGGTAACATAAAACGTCTGGCCAAGAAAAAAAAATCAACTGCAGACAGCTAATAACATCCAGCTCCTTTGCAATTTGTTAAGATCTGGCTTTCACTTTGCAAAAAGACAGGCTGCAGTGAAAAATTAAAAGCCTAGAGTTTCGGCTACTTTTCCAGCTGACTCAAGAGTTTCGTCATCCATCAGCACCCCGTGCATGAGCGTGCGCCTCCGACGCTCATTACTTAGACTCAGTCATCTGATCACTTCCTCCAAAGGACATGAATAACCAGACATGTCAATTCTAACTGCAGGGCGATCATTTATTCCTCTGAGCTGGTCATATGAATAGTGACAGCGCTCCAAACACGCACCGCTTCCTTCTGGGAGCACGGGAGGGAGATAAGCAGGGAAGGATATGTCTCAATCTGTGATTGTACATGAGAACAGAGTCAGATCTGGCATAATGATGCATGCATAACCAAAGCCCTCGTTGGAACAAGCTGGTTCCCTCGGGCCGCAGTGGAAGAGCTCGACTTCAGTATGTGATAGCAAGCGAGAAAGCCTGAGTTAGGTGCAAAACAGAAATTAGAAGCAAAATCAAAAAGGAAATCTTGAAAAGAATCTTTTATTTAGCTGATTTAAATGATTTTCATTGGGTGAACTAACTCTTTAAATCATATTACCAAAACAAACAAGAAAGAATTAATACTGTTGTATTTTTTAAAGGCTTTTCTGAAAAGGAAAAAAAAAAAAAGCAGCAGCAAACTTTGTTTTTCTTAAATAATAAATATATCAAATGTATTTATCATAATTTTGCCAATTTAAAATGTTCAAAAGTCGCTATTATTACTAGATCAATCTAAATAAATCATAAGAAATATATACATCACTGTTCAAAACATCTCTGTTTTTTCTTTATTTTTTGTTAAGAGTAAGAGAGGCCTGTGTGGTCTAAGAGACATTTTTAGAGCTGTAGAACGGTATCTCAAAAGGTTTCACTTCCTCTTTTATTATTATTGAAATGACAGTACCATAAAAGGAGTTGCTTCTCTATGCCTTAAAGGATGTGACATTGTGATGAACCATGTATGTACCCATTTGACCGCACCCAGACTTTACTATATAAAGGAGGGACTTCTCCCCTCTTGCTTGGGGTGTCAGAATAAACCAAGCATATACATACTGTGTTTGTGTTCATATAAAAGGCATGCTTTTCCAAGAAAATATTACATAACACAATTGTTTTCAATATTGATAATAAATAAGAAATGTTACTTGAGCATATTAGACCGATTTCTGAAGAATCATGTGACACTGAAGACGGGAGATTAGTGAAAATTCAGCGTTTCCATCACAAGAATAAATTACATTTTAAAATGTAAAAGTAGTCCACATTTGAAGGGGATCAAAAAAGTTAAATGCGCATTTAAATTTTAGGTTTTAGGACTAGTGTAGTTATTTGAAATTGTAATAATATTTCACAAAATACTGTTTTCACTGCTTTAATCAAATAAATTCAGCCTTATCATAGCAGAGGAGAATTCTTTCAAAACACTTAAAAATCTTCAGGACAACTTTTAAATGGTAGTGTAAATTTACATGTAAATGTAAAAAAAAAAAAAAGATAAATTGATGTAATACTTTTTGTTAATACTTATGTTCTCAATGTATGTGCTGCTAGGAAGGTTTTATATCGGGGGTCTCTTGATTTGCTATATGTTTAAGTGGGAAGTCACCGGGTCTGTCAAACTTAAAAAAAAAAAGTATAATCTTTTTTTTTTTTTCCCTTTTATTAAGGATTTTCAAGTAATACAAACAACCGAGACAAAGACAATCAAACAAACAGACAAACAAATGAACCCCAAGCGCTGCAAATTAAATAAAATGTACAAGTGTATCTGTTAACAAAAAAAAAAATATATATATATATATATATATTTAATAAATCAAAACAAAAGAAGTCAAAACTCTCTTAAAATAAAAACCTCAAATTTTGTGTAGGAAGGATTGGAGAGGTTCCCAAAGTCTCCTGAATTTGTCCTGTTTGTGGTTGAGGTCATAAGTTAATTTCTCCAAAGGAAGAAAGGCTGACAGCTGAGAAATCCACATGGAAATGGTTGGAATCTGAGATGTGGACCATTTTAGTAATATACATTTCTTAGCCAGAAATATAAGGGTAGTAAACAGAGATTTGAGGTCCGAGTCAAAAAGGTCTTTAGGAATGTCATTCAACAAAAAAAGTGAGGGGGATAAAATAAAACGTTTCCCTATTATCTCCTGGATTGCAGAGTGGACCCCTCTCCAAAATGGTTGGATGTGAACACAGGACCAAAATATATGAAAGAATGTGCCCTTACAAGTTTTGCATTTAAAACAGAGGTCGGAAAAAAAGTATAATCTTAATCTCCTTCCACTCACACATCCATACACAGTAGTCCTATACACACACACTCCAACGCAACCACCCACATCCAATCAGCCAAAACCACAGGCCCTCTTCTGACTGTTAATTGAGTTTAGCCAAAGTGCTGCCATTGCACAAGTGATGTGAGTTATAGATTATAAGAACCTCTCACACGACCATCGATTCCACACTGGGGAAACGGCCCAGCGCAGGGCCAGAGAGAGCTGATGTGAGCTGAACGCTGCTTTGAGGATCTCTGCCATTTAATTAAGAGGAGGAGAAGGTCAAGGGGCAGCTGTGCAGCTACGCCACTAATGCAAGGAGGAGAATGTGTTTAAGGCCTGTTTATGAATTAAAAAAGAAAACTGAAAGGTTGCACTGAGCTAAGCTCAGGTTCAACACACACCCATGGCAATGTAACTATTTTAAGTTCAAATCAGTGGTGAATCTGTATAAATTTGTACAAATCTAATTTGTGTTGACATACTGTATAATCTTCTTACGCCTTATGGATGGGCATTTTTAAGGGTGGACCTTCTTGCTTAAGGCCGGAATACTTTATATGACTTTTAAAAATTGGAATATATTTTAGCACTATGCATTGTTAAAGAGGTATAAAACACTAAATGACTGAGAATCACACACTACCAGACTTTCAAGTCACTCCAATTTGCACAATATGCAATAAAAGATAATCTGAGTTGGTGTCCTAACCAACCACAACGGCAACAAGTGAAATTTCTATTTTAGAAATGGTTTCTATTTCTGCAATGTCGCAACTGGAGCAACAACATACTATGAAAGGTAATCTTGGGTACTGATTATGTGCTTTATTCAATGTAAAAAGTGCCTAATGTGAGTTTGAATAACATATTGTGTGAGATTTACAACCATACTGAAATCAACAAAAGACAGATCTTAAAAATGAAAGCAAACGTATGCGTTAAAACGGCAAACTCAATTCAACAAGCACGTTCCATAACAAAGATGCTATCAGTTACTCAGTAAGTACGTTTAATAATGTTAAAAAGGTTTAATATTTAGGAATTAGATTTGAAACATGTTGATTACGTTGCAAGTGCAGTGCGCTTCCAGAAAGAGCTTTTGTTAGGCTGGAACTAGTCTGGAACTAAATACGGACACACTGAAGCTAAAAACTACATGAAATATTCAACTACCAAATTAATCAAAATAGCTCTAGTTTTTCTTCCAGGCTTAATTTTGTTTCTTCTGAAATTGTAAAATAGTTGTTTTTTGGGTTAAACGGCTGATTTTTTGTCTACGTTTCATAGACACAATGTGGTAAGCAAAAACTTACATTATAAAGAGACCCTGTTCTCAATTTCAACAAAAATGTCAAAGACGACACACCTGAAGCAGCTTCCTCAGCTATGACTGAAGAATTACTCACCATGTGCATTCGTGTGGAAGAACTTGGGAGGAAACGTGACAGACTGTCTATAGTACTCAAGACGACCTGTGATACTTCACTGGAAAACTCACTTTCACCTATCCGAACAGCTCTGGAATTCATTAATATATCTTTGGAGTCATGCAGAGTCTGGATTCTGTGCAGTAACCGCTAGGTCATGGCCCCGAATGCTGTCATATTTGTCATATTTATAGGTGCCATATTTTATTTAAGCGATACATAATGATCGCATTTGAAAGTGAATAATGCTACATTCCATTCTGTTCATTCCACAAAGCTATCGTATGACTTCAGAAGAGGTAGTACACAGCATACAAGTTCTACAGGCCGCTTTTATGTCGTTCACAGCACTTTTCTGTTGTTTTGGATGTAATGATATTACGCAATAAATATATAAGAATCTGGGAAGAGATATGCACTTAACTACACCCCACCCCCCAAAAAGACAAGCTTTTCCCACATGCAATTCTCTCAGCTTTGGAAAAACAAAGCTCATGTAGGGCAGATGAATGTGTTTTGTGTATCAGCAGTTGAATCTCAATTGTGAATGCAGCTCTTGTTATACAAAATCCAGCATTACGAGGTCACGGAGCGTTTTAGATTGGGCTGATAAAACAGAGCTGGTGACTCAAGTGCCAACCAGCTTTCGGAACAAAAGTAGCCTTCCTGTGGCTGTGTCAGTCTGGGTCATCCTCTCTGTAAAGAGCACCTGGCCCTTAAAAACAGACAATGCGAAACCCATACAATGCTAATTCAAGACTACTTCAAGAAAGGTACTAAATACTGTGGCATTCCTGTCCATCTTCAGTAAGAGGAATGATAATTTTGTGTTTGACCTTTTGGTCTTTTGCAGCTCTCTCTCGCTCTCATTCGATCGCCATGAACAACACTCAAACTCGTTCGAAATGTCACGAGGCAAAAGAAGAAAAACAAACTCATTCATTCAAGTCCACTTCTATCTGCCGCTCTCCTTTACTGCAGTAATTGCTGTGGCTTGTGAAAAGCCATCAGTTTCCAACCCTAATTAGTGAAGGCTCTTAAAGTCTCTCCAGCCGTCCCTGAATGCCGTTCCCGCTGGCAGCCACTGTGACGGCCAATAGACTCTTACCCGGCAACAAAAAGATCTATTTGATAGCTTTAATTTTTCATAATTTTCTCTAATGAGGGTGCATTGATTTTAACTAGGACATGAACGCTGCGAGGGGAGAGCGGGAGCTAACGCAGTAACTTCTTGCACTCGCTCCTCTGAGAATCTGTTGGTAGAGCTCAGCATTTTGTTGCATCTGCAGCTTTTTGGTTGCGTTGAACAAACTACTGCAAACATCTGCTTGTTAATGTAAAGTTGTTGTGTGTTTGTTTGCTGAAGCTGAATGCATATCACAACATTCTGGGTACCACATGCTAAGCGCTTTCAAATACATAGTGTTACTAAAAAAAAAGGTATTACTATTTGCCCGTTTGTATTGAAAGTAATCGTTCCCACAAAGATGAAAAACCTCTTATTATTTACTCACATTAATGTTGTTCCAAACCCATATGAACAAACCCTTCCTTTCTTTCACAGAAAACAAAAGTAGATATTTAGAATAATGTTTATGCAGTTCTTTTCAATATAATACATATATATATTTTTTTTTTATTATTGTCTTGTTTTTTGCCTATATACAGTACACACACACACAAAGATTCACTGAATTTACCATTTGTTTTAAGGTAAGTGGTTGCAATCAATGTATTTTTGCTACATTTAAATAAACAAATTTAGATGACTAACTTTCCAAAAAAATTTTGATTTAAATGTGGCTGAAATAAATAGTTTGCTAGCACTTAGCAGTTTGCAGCATTTGGCTAAACATCTAATTTTGCAAGAGTGAATTTTTTTAAATATATATTTTTACATTTTTAAAATGTCATTTTTTTAAACAGGAAATTACAAGAAACATGTCAGTGCACAAATGTGTGGTTTTTAATTACAAAGCCACGTGAATAAAAGCTTTTCAGTTTTCACACTACTCGAGTACCTTGGATTTATGAGTATTTTTAATAAGTAGTATATCTGTAAGATTTTTTTTCTTATGCTCACCAAGGCTACATTTATTAATCCAAAATACACTAAAGCTTTGAAATATTTTTACAATTTAAAATATCAGTTTTCTATTTACATGTAATTTATTCCAGTTCGTGCAAATGCTGCATTTTCATCATCATTATTCCAATTTAGTGTCATTCAGAAATGATTTTGAGATGCTAATTTGGTGCTCAAATACAAACATTTCTCATTCTTAATATTACAGTGTTAAAAACTTTGCTGTTCAAAATTTCCTGGAAACTGAGACTAAATTCTAAATTTACCTGGAAAATATTTTTAACAAGTTTTTACTGTCACTTCTGATTAATTCATTGCATCCTTGTAAAACTTTTTTTTTTAATAAATAAACCTTAATTACCTCAAACTTTTAAACAGTATTATATATGTTGGCATTAGCTAATTAGCTAATGAACAATACTTTTACAGAATTCATTTGATCTTGTACAATGATGTACAATATGCATGCATTAGTTGTGAAAATTAAGATGAATTAACAACAAACAATATTACATTTATAAAAGAACAATCCTAAAAATTAACAATTTATAATTAATGGTGTAAAAAATGTTCACTTGTAAAGCGTAATCATGCATCCTTTACAGTAACCTGTGAACATAAGAAGAGCCAACAACATCTTTCAAAAAGTCTACATCCGAATGAGTGGCAGAACTAGTCTTCTATATGAAGTTCCTCCTCCTCCTGAACTGAAATGTCAGGCGTACCTCAGGGATGTCCATACGAGTATGAGCGAGTGTGTGGGTTTGTGAGAGGATGTAATGGAATATGAGTGTCTACATGGTGTCAAAAAGTGGATGCGAGTACGACTGAGCATGAAAATGTGTGTGTGTGTGTGTGTGTAGCAGTAGGGAAATGGGTGTATCTTTGAGGCCTCTCTGTGAAGTGTGCTGAAGCTCCCACATGTAATTAGAACAGTTTTCCTCCTACTTTACTTTCTTCCACATCCACTTAATTTTAGCAGCCAGGGTTTGTTACGTAAAACCTGAGAGAGCTTCTCCACACTGTCAGTTGTGGAAACGTTCTCTCTTTTAACGGCGCACAAGAAGATGAATCCGCAAATTATAATTACTTCAAATCTGTAGCCGTATTATAGTGCGATAACAAAAGAGTGTGTGTGGACCAAACGGGGGGCTGTTTGTTTGCATTTCCACTGCAGCGCTGATCTTCAATCGCAATCCACACTCTTGAGTTAATGCTTAATTTGAAATGTCAAATCCTTTCAGCATAAAGCCGGATAAACAGGAAAATAAGAAATGTCACATACTCAAGTCCCCGACACTCAGGCAATTAACCACATTAAAGGTCAATAACCAAATGCATGCTGCTTTTAATGACTACGGCCTCTTCACACATCATGTCTTTTAATAGCGTCTCGTATCTATTTTTATCAAGATTTTCTTTTCAAAATGGCAACTCAAGGTTTTGATTTGAAATGTTACGTCGGAGTGCCACTGGATACCTAGAACAAACCAAATGACCTTCTTCTCCGCCTTCGCTATTCTTACGTTCTTAACTCAAGGTTCCTTTAAGATAAATTACGAAACCTAAAATAAAAAGAGGGTGCTGACATTCTCTAAAAGTTGGAGCAATTTTTTTTGCTCTTCCTGAGAATTTACCTTCCTTTGTTCTCTTAATCCCTGCCAAGAACGTTTAAGATGGGAAGTCTGGAAAATGGGGGTCCTATCTGGGTGGCAATGGCTTAAAGAAATTATCTCCAGTTCTTAAACCCCCTTTTCTGTTCCACTTTCCTCCTCGTTTCTCCCTTATCGCTCGTCCACCTTGAGTATTTTCAAGGACGACCCACAATTTCAGGGGAGAAAAACTTCTAAAAGCCAGACCCTTTGAAATCTGATTGGCCCGGTGAAATGCATCTCCCTTAAATCACAGAGTTTCTCCAGTGTGTGTACTTTTTTTTTACAAACAGAAACAGCTATTTATACACATGTGGATTTGGTAGAGCGTGATAGCGCTATCATGTTTGCACACAGATCACTGCGTAAACGGTTCTGTACAGAAATGTCTCAACTCACTGGAAGTCATGGATAGATTACAGAACTTAAAGCAGGATACAGCTGTTCTGCTTTTGAATGTGCTAGTGACTTTTCTGTAAGGGGAATGCAAATATGAATATATTTCATGAATTAGTCATCCAGACCAGTTTTCTAAATGGTTCATTTATCCATGATTGAATCACTCACAATACAGTCTTGCTGATATTAATGCTGCAAGGAAATCTAAAGCAGATGTCAACCTCTTTAATGATAATTTCAGGTAGCACCTCACATAAAATCATCAAAGATTTTGGGGGAAAATGTGTTACTCGTTTTCACAATAGAAATATCTAAACATTCTTAAATCAAAGAGATCAAAGGTTTAAGCTTTAAACAAGAAAAGCATCTACTGTCGGGGAAAGAAAAATACTTCGAAAACTTCATTCAAAGGAAAACTATATTTATATATTATAACTAAATATATATATACATAATACACATATTATTGTTCTTGTTTTCATCTTTTTTTTGTTTTTTGTAATGTTTGCATTCAGAGGGTCTTGCACAGACAATTCATGTTGTTTTCGCATCACAGTTGGCAAGACCCCTTTATCTATAACAGTATAGAAATGTGACAAGCCCAGTATTCAAAAGATATCCTTTTGTGTTCCACAGAAAAAAAGAATGAGAAAATGATACACGATTTTCATTTTTAGGTGAACTATAACGCACTCTCTTTTTTTCCCCTATTCAACGCCGCCTGCAATTTTCCAGAGTGTGTTGCTCTCCAGGTGAATTTCTTCTGTAACCGACTCCAAACATTAATTATGTTTTCCATTGTATATGTTTTCACACAAATGTTTGTGAATATTGTTTGAACTTCAGCCTGTGAGTGACACTGTGAGCGCTCTATGTCATCTTGCGTGTAAACATACATTTGGATGTGTGAGTGTGTGAGTGTCGGTCATGTGTCCAGACGCGTGTGTGTCTGATAGGGGAGCAGCTGGCTTGGCAGGCAACTTCAGATGAGGGTATAATGGGATGGAGGCTCTGCCTCGCTCTCTCCTTCATAGAGATGATTGCTAGAGAACACTTGGTTTCGAACCAGCACCCCGTGCAACACCAATTCCCACAGCTACCCACCGCTGCTGCCATCAACCACAGAGCCCTATCTGCACCTCTGAAAATCACCTGTATGCCATCTAAACACTGCACAGAACACAGCCTGATCCTGCAAATCACCAGCATATATTTAAACAAGAAAGGCCACACTTCCACATTTTTCATTTCTAATGCATTATTAGATAATACTTGCTCTCTCTATTAATGTGATTTCATTCATTATAGATGGCTCATCCAATCAAATATAAATATCAATCATATGTGATACATTACTAACAGACTAAAGCAGCATAAACAAACACGTTTGTTTAATAAAGAGCTGTCTGGTTTCTTTTTTTTTGACACATACAGCACAGCTGCAGCAACGTAAAACTAAAAGTCCACATTTTTAATGTGTCAGGGGAAATACTGAGGTCTTTAAGGATAATTGCTGCGTGTTCTCTCGCAGTGCGAATTTGTGCAGTTCTGACACTAAGCGTGGTAAGGCGCTGACATTCAGCTGTGCTGTAATCAGCAGCATGACGTTAAGGTGCATTACTGTCCATTACCGAGAGCCATTTAGTGCTGAACGCAGGCAGAAAGGGAGCTGGAGGAGGGTTACTGTCGTGCTGAACACTAGAGAAGAGCAGGTTCATAACTGCTCCCACCGAGATGCCCATTTTAGAGGAAGAGGGACGCAATGACATCTAAATTAGAATGGCTCTTCTGACATGCTGAACAAAACTCTTATCTGAAAATGAAAGAAAATAGACTGGAACAACTTTTGAAATTATTCAGTCATGTTTTCACACTTTCTGCATGGACACTGAAGATGAATGAAGATGTTTTCAGGCCTAGCAAGCTGTTTGGTGTCTTAAACACACTGTCAGGCAAAAATAAACCAAACATTTTACTGCTTAAGTTAGTCTCACGTAGCCAGGGCTTCAGACTAATGACAGAAGGTCTGGGAACCTTGGACACTTTAAATGGCAAAGGCCTGCCCAAGAGACCATAATAATTGACAGGTAAAGCAAACAATGGCGTCATGTTTGGGGGTATGGAAATGTCGCCACAATAACAGACCGGTAAGTAAAACTCATGGACATATGTTAAAGATTGTAAGCAGCAAACTTACAATATATTTAACGTACTTTTGAAAATATATTGTTTAGTACAGCTGTAAACATGACAACTGTTTCCATATGTAACGTTAAGAAAGTTATACACACGTCTTCCCAAAATCCTGTATCATTTAACCAATTAGACTTTGCAACTCCTGAAGCGTTTCCAATTTTTGGCCTCAAACTTTCAGCCAATGGTCTGATATCATGTCGTCTGAGCCTGAGAGTAGACAAGAGTGAGAGTGTTGTTTACTTTTTAAAAAAACAACGGTTAATGTATAGACCTTACACATCAGAAAATAACTTAGCTCTCTACGTTGCTAAAGCATCACTATTGAAGAGTAATTAGATGATGAAGTGGATTTACCTCATTTGTAATATTGTAAATATCCTGAGCACCGTATTGTTTGAAGCAGATGTCATAACAAATGTCAGTAGACTGTGAAGATTTTAAAACAAGCAGCTCGACTCAGAAATATGACATTTTTTGGGAAATCTAAAATGGGCCAGTTAAATGATAAGTGTCATCTGAGAGGCTGAGACAAGAAAAAAAAAACAAAAAAAAAACTGTGCCTCATTTCTAAGAAAAAAGTTACTCTTTAAATTCCTGACGTGGGCTTAAAAATGAGAGTTAAATGAAGATTTGTTTTGTCTGACAGTGGAGTGGAATGGTGGCATAGTCCCTCGTGGGCTGACTTTCATGAATTCCTGAACTTTGGGAGGTATTCGACTCTTTGAAGATCTTAAGGAGTAACCTGCACCCCTCATTTCTCCTAAACAATCTCAAATCTTCCTAACACTCATTAGCCAACTGCGGAAGGCTCAGCAAAGCACAGCTCCCCCTTCCTTTTCCCCGAGGCTCAATGGAGTGATACAATCCATCCTGCGAACCCCCCTAGAAATGATACAGGTCAACCACAGGCAGGACACCACTGGCCGTGAGTACAGAAGAGGGCTGTAAGGTCTTTACTCTCACTGTTCCAGGGTCAGGGGTCAGAGAGGTGTAGATGGTAAATTTGTTAAGAGGCAGGGGGCAGACCTGACCGGTGAACCGTCACACTCACACCGGGAATCCACAGCAGGCCAATTAGCGGCGAGGCTGTTATGGAATGCAGCTGACCACAGCTGTCCACTGGATGACCTGAGCTCATGAAGCTGTCTGAGATAAAGCTCCTTTCAGGGTGAATAAAAGCAGTGGAAGAGATGGAAGACTGTAAGGCCTCATATACAGTAGTGCACAACGGGTACAAGAAAGATACACTGACAAAAGGAATCTGAGGAATCAATGCTCAACATGGAAACTACTGTACAGGAAAGGTCCCACTTTTCAAAAATATATATTGTAAAAGTATTTACACCACTGTCAGCATTTCTAAATTGTAGACTCTCTTTAAAACATTTTAAAAATGCAATTATTTGATTAAAAGTGCAGTAAAAACAGTAATATTGTGAAATATGATTAGAATTTGCAATACATATTTTCTATTTTAATAAATTTAGCGTCACATGATCTTCCAGAAACCATTCTAATATTCTAGTTTTCTCAAACAGTTATCACCAATGTTAAAAACAATAGTATTGCATTTTTTGTTTAAAGTTTATTTGAAATAGAAATCATTGGTAAAGCTCCAAATGTTTTTCCTGCTGAATAAATCTTATTTACCCCAAACTTTTAAATGGTAATACATCACTTAATGAAAGGAAAACAAAAAATCTAATGAAAAGATTTACATTTCAGTCCAAAATGTGGATTAATTTGTGAATTAGGCCAGTAAAACAGCTTGTACACAGTTGTTTTTGAGCAAAAGCTGACCTGAGAGATGTAAAATTAAATCAATGTAATAAGCTTATTCAAACACTGCATGCACAATAGAGCAACTAACAGTCAAATGTACTCATTCAATACAAGGCAAAACGGTCCACACAAAAGGTCAGATATGCACTTAGCCAGTGTAATGCGGCTATGCATCCTCAGATTGTATTTCAATTTGGGATTTGTACAGTAAGAATGGATTTCAAAGGTTTTGAATAACGCAGCAATTATTGCTGACACGAAAGCATTTCGAACATTGTTACTGGCTCTCCTGTTACTTTGGCTCCGAGAGTTGGCACTTCAGCTGCTGCTATGGTAACTCTAGTCTCCATAGAAGCCCAGTACGTTGCTCCTAGCAGCAGGGCTTTCAGAACAGCCTTCCGATCTGTTACACTATCCATCCGGGGCCAGTCACAGAGCTTTGACCTGATAACACAAATTATTAGCTAGGAATGAAAGCTTCCTACTGAGTAAACATGATACCGGACAATACCAGAAGCTTCAATGCGTGTCTCTTTAGGTCATTCTAAAACGAGTGCCACTTTTGTGCCATTTATGACTTTGATTTATCTACAAATGCAATGCTTCAAGTAAAACACAATGCTTTCCAGATGATGTAGCCACAGATGTCTCAGTGACATGAGTGCGTTCTGGAAAAGTGATTACTTTCATTTAGAAAAGATTAATTAAATTCATCAAAAGAAAAAACAAAGACATTTAGAATGTTACAAAAAAGTCTGTTTCAAATAAATAAATACTGTTCATATGAACTTTTTATCATCAAAGAATCCTAAAAAGAAAGAAACAAATTAGTTTCAACATAAAAATAAGTAAATTAAATAAATTCATGTATATACAGTTAAAAAAAATAATATATATATACACACACACACACCTTTTTATTTTTGCTTGTTTAAATTATTTACTTACTGTATACACTAAAAATTTTGGGCTATGTAAAGTTTATTTAAATCTAGATTTTCAATTTAGTTTTTTTAATTACCAATGTTGAAAAAAAATTTATTTAATATTTGTTTAGTATATACAGTAAAGAAAAAAAAAGAAGGAAAAAAAAATATATATAATTATAATATTTAATTATTTCCTAAATGTTATGTATTGAAAAAGTATTTTATAAAAGGTTTTATTGCTCTGATTGTCAGTCAAACCTGTCATAATTCTGTATAAAAAATAATTGACAATAGACAACTGGAAAATAAAGATAAATGAGCATTATGCTTTCTTTTTAAAAGCACTGAGCTCAACCTCGAATCAATCATGTTAACTTTCTAGTACAACATAACACAATTAGATGTCAAAATGCAATTCATCAACAATTTAATTAATTATCAATCTGGCAGAAAGTTTCAAATAGCACAAATGCTTACACCTGTTTCATAGTTTGACCCCGTATAATCAACACACCTTCACTTTCTAATATTCTGATGGAAACAATCAAGTCTTTTCATCAAGACAAATAATAAACAGCTCCCCGACGTGTGGGTTTTTACATATGAAGTCACTTTTGCAGTAAGCACTCAAATGTCACTGAGACATCTGTCATAGACTACATCATCTGGAAAGCATTGTGTTTTACTTCAAGCTTTATATTTGTATATAAACAAATCTAAGCCATACACGTCACAAAAACATCTGCAGAATGACATTCTAACATTTGTCAGTGAATGATTTAGAAATGCATGGCTAATGAGTAAGCTTTCTAAAAACGACATCTTCCAGAAAACTCACACACATCAGACGCCTTGGCAAAATTCATATGCCATTAGCATTGGGTCAATTTGCTAACAGATTTACTAAGCAACTGTTACACCAGTAGTCTGACTGTCAACAGAAGAACAGCATAGAAAAATACCCACACTATCATTATATGTGTGCCACAGACAGCCTGTGTCTGAAACCTACAGTAGAGTACACTGGCTGCTGCTGCTGCCCAGGCAGTTAATGACTGGCGGTGTTTGGGTATGAGGTTGCATCCAAAAGAAACTGGTTTCAGCTTGGCTCATAAGCCACCATGATGTCATGCTGTATATAATGATCTACAACAAATCGAGCCTTAGATGTAACCAAACTAAATTTACCGACTACAGAGTGAGCACGCAAGGCATTTGTTAAATAAAAATGGACATTCATGAGTTAACCATTTACTTGCTCCTTCAGATGCCATTATTATTTTGCACCAACACTGAACTGTATGCCAGTTAAATTTACTTTATTTGACAAATTATTGAAATAAAAAGCATTTCTAAAATTTGATCGAATGTGCTTAGAACAAAATAGAAAGAAATATAGTAGTGCTGTCAAACGATTAATCGCGATTAATCGCATCCAAAATAAAAGTTTTTCTTTACATAATAAAGATATAGATA
>JAUCMS010000153.1:4823315-4834427 GCA_032357445.1 Enteromius radiatus | reverse complement strand
AAACGACCAGACACAGGAACAGTTTCTTCCCCCAAGCAGTCCATACCATGAACACTTAATAACATTGCCATCTTTGCACATATCATCATACATGCGCAAACCCTTCACACCAGTTCTTACTGTTCGTACTTAAATGTTTATATTATTTATTGTGCTTTTGTGCTATTTGTACACTTCTTAGTATATCTGTATATTTGTACACTATTTTTGTATATTACTCTTTTTATTACCTGTGTCTTGTCTTGTCACTGCCATTCTGTTACACTGTCAGAGCTCTGTCACAAAAGCAAATTCCTTGTATGTGTAAACATACCTGGAAATAAAGCTCATTCTGATTCTGATTCTGTAACATTACAATAATAGCCTATTTGCTGTGTTAAAAAATACAGTATTCTATTACTCTGACTGCAATGACGGTACTGTGATTTTACTGTGATTAAACTTACAATAAGCACACCGTGGAATATATTTACAGCAACTTTCCAAGTTACTGTAAGCTTTGCAATAATCATTTTTTTTCATCATCAATGTTGAAAATGGAAACATTATACCTTAAAAAAAAAAAAAAAAAAAAAAAAAATTGCCCTGATTTTTATTTTTTTCATTCAGGTGTAGAAATGGGTAACCATCTTTATATTCGATTTCTATGTATGGGCGGGAAGGAAAAGCCCCATTTCTGCTGATTGATTGATGGATGGATGGATAGATGGATAGACAGATAGACTCTTGAATTTGGATCTTGGGTGTCTGTGAAGTTCACAAGACCACACAATGCCCCATTTGTCATTTTGTGATCATGACTTCACTTCGCACTAATTCCCAAATGGCACCCTCGGCCCTTGTGGCCCTCCTCCCAGTCTACACTAGGTCTTACTTCCACAACCAGACGAAAGTTACACAACCACCATGTTGAATCAGCATCAATTTCCACCTGGCAAAGGCACTTGTGAGGTTTGCTCTAAAACCCAATGTGTCTGGACATTTAAAAGGTAAAATACACCAGATCCTCCTGACAGCCCTCCAAAATCTATACATCTGGATTCTAACCCCCTGACGTTACTGAGTTCGGGCAGCAGGGAGGACGCAATGGCAGGGTTTGCTGACTTCTTAGGGTTTTTACCAAAGTCTAACAGCTCTCTCTGCTTCAGCTCTGTGGTTTGTATGGTTCCCAGAGAGGAAAAGATGACAATGGTTGGCTGGGGGCCGTGGCAGAGCAGTCATTCCAATAGACAGGAACCTAAACACTTAAGCTGCTCATTGTTAAAGCCCTCAGCTGGGTCTCATGACACCATGTTGCTAATTTCGATACCTGCTTTTACATTCAAACTGGGATTCAGAGCCAGCATCAAAGGATCACATCACATCCTGTCCCTCTTATGCTCAAAGCAACCTTGACTTAGTAAGAGCTGCTACCAAGATACGCACAGCATTAAGATCTGAGGTCAAAAACCTGCTGAGGAAAACACACGAGGGGTGGACCGCATCTCGCTCAAACCACAACTGAAGAAAACCAGTGAAATCCAGCACTTCATTTGAGCATATTAAACAAATATTCTCAGCTAGTATTTCAAGGAAAAATATTTCACTACTGGTGAAGAGTTTAAAGAAAGTGTGACTTGAAAAAAATCAAAAAGTAGTTACGGGAAAACTGTGTTTTTGGGATATTTTTGAATGGGAGATGCAGCTGTTGACGTGTGCTGGAGACGGATCTGGAATGGAAACAGCGACTGGTCCTCAGAGCAAGAGAGAGACACTCTGACAGATTTGTGTGGTTAAGTTTCTCATGGACTGCATCATTCCTCTCAGGGGAAACGAGAACGAGTGAGAGAGGACAGTGCTGGTAAATACCGCCAGCGTTAACTCCTATTCCTCATTAGGGCCGTAGCAGTTAGGCGGCAGTTGGAGCATTATCATACCAACTTTAACTGCCTTACAGGCCCTATAAACAGTCACAAGACTACCATATATATTTTTGGATGCTATTTAGACGCCTCTCCACGGCTCATCGGTTGCCTTCTCACGACTGATTCCATAAAGAGAGGCCTTTGAAAACACGAACAGCCTTCCTTTTTAATCCTGAAGCCCATTTGCTCAAATTTTTCACTTGGTAAAAATAGTTTATGGAGACATTAGACACTGGAGGCAACACATAACATAATTGCGTGCTACATAGACGATGTGGCATGCATCTTATCTCGACATCTAAGGAACGAACAGCACAGAACCCGCAAGACAGCAACAGAATTTGCCTTTAAGCTTTTGAACTTCCTGTTTGCTTTCTTCAGACTTCCATATAAATGTATAATATACTTCTGCATTTATTATGCATTTATGCATTTGCCAGGCTCTTTCATCCAAAGCGACTTGCAGTGCATTCAAGGTATATGTTTTCTTACTATGCGTGTTCCCTGGGAATCAAACCCATGACCTTGGTGTTGCTAGCAGCTGAGGTACAGGAATGGTTCCAAGATGGCACAGGGTCGTGGATACAGGTACCTTCTGGAGGACACGCATTTGTTCTGTTCCAAAGCCTAGTGAGCTGCCTGTGTAAGCAGTATTTTAAGGCTTCATTTTAAAGTCACACTCCCTACATGAAGAGGCAGCATAACTATACACCGCCTACTAAGATAATTTTGTCCACTAAATTCTAAGACAGCATCATATTCACATCTTTCTAGTTATTTGATCTCAGCTAGTCTTTCATTTAATTTACATTGTATTATTTACATAAAAAATTGTCTTATGCTTAAGGATGCATTTATTTGATCATGATAATAACTGATAATGTAAAATACTAATACAATTAGGACTGCAAGGGAGGCAGACAATATCTGGTAAATTTATGGAAACTTTCCAAACATTTCTGAAAGGTTTCTAAAAGTTTCCCCCAAAAAATAAATAAATAACTGTTTTCTATTTTAACACAATATAAAATAACTCTTTTCTATTTTAACAAATTTTAATGCAATTTATTCCTATATCTTCATTTTATTTTTAGTGTCACATGATGCTTCAGAAATCGTTCTAATATCATGATTTGGTGGTCAAGAAAGATTTCTTATTATTTTCAATGTAGAAAATGGCTGTGCTGCTTATTTTTTTTTTATAGAAAACATTAGCATTTTTTTTAAAGATTAAAAGAATTCAAATCTTTTGTAACACTACAAAATGTATTTTCTGCCACTCTTTAACTTGGTTTTGCTGAATACAAGTATTAATTAAAAAAATGTTTTACTGATCCCAAACAGTAGCCTATGATCTTTTCAAAAACTACTTTCCAATTTAATCTTTTATTTATTTATTTATTTATTTTTAATCATTCCTCTTACTGGTCAGTTTAATTTTCTATAGATAAATAAGGGTGTCCTTTATGAAGAAAGCAATCCCAGAATGCCAAGCTCAGTGGAGTGAAAATGGTGATGGTGTAATTATGATGGTGGCCAAAATAAGATTTAAGAAATACTTATATTTAACAGAATTATGAAAAGCAAACAGTTAGTCTAATTAAAATGAACTATTTTTGAATGTACTAGGTAATATGCTTGAGAGTATTATCAACATGCCAACATCGAACTCTAATAGGTTGCTTCCTTAGAAGACAAGTTCTTAGGAAGTAGACATTAAGGCTGCTCGCTGGGTTTTGGAACAGACCCATTTTTTGACACAAATACTGACAAATGCCAAGCCTTAATCATCAGAAGTCCTCACAAGTGAACTTGCGGTCACTGAGACTACACCACAGTCATGCCTGAGCAATGCAGTCACTGAGTCAGCACAGAAATTCATGGAGTGGTCGAGCGGTCATCAATCAATGTCTATACACAAGCAATATCAACCCTACTGTGGCCCTGTAACACACTTACACAGAGCAGTGATGAACCAGTAAACACTGCGAAGCTTCGCATAAATACAAAAGACAAAAAAGAAATGGCTATGACATCAGCAGTAGGCTCCCCTGGCAGAGAAAAGCTAAAACATTTACTGGAAAGCAGGATTGTGTGTAAACCTATTTGCTTGTGTGGCAATAACCGAACGGTTCTGGTTCTGAAACAGCCCAACAAAACAAATCCCAATCCAAATCTCTTTTTCCATTTCTCTATGTTTACCAGGGGCATCCTTGAGGGTTGATCCGAGTGAGATACGTACAGCTATGTCCATAAAAGGGCTAAATCTGAAAGCAGACGAGAGGCAGCTGTAACAATAGGCAGTCATAATGCGTCTTATTATTTATATCCACGGTGTAGACTACATCACAGCCACAGAACAGGGTGTGGAAACTTCTGTGAATGTCTCTCCAAGGCAAAAGTCACAGGATATGGTGAATTCTCTCATGTTGCCTTCAGGCACACGTCATCATTTCCACAATGCAATAATCAGGCCTGTAGGTAGATCCAAACCATTTCTCAGTGCGAAAACTGCTCACACGTTTCCTCTTATGCAAAAACGGCAGCTGATAACTTTGTTTTGCTTTGACGCAGCGAGTGTTTGTTTCCTTCAGTAGCTGAATAATTAGCACTGAATAAATAGATAAATAAGCACCGACGAGCAAACGAATAAATGCAGTGTCGACCTTAATGAGCAGGCTCGTTAGATTGGGTGATTGCTGTTTGGAGTTAGTTTAATTCGATCTGCCTCTCTAATCCCACAGCCTGCGATGCTTCATTGTTCTTACAAAAACAGACGTTAGCTCATTTGAATTTGAGAGGTATAACTATTGATCTCACACAAAGGGAATTACTGTGTGTTCTGAGAGAAAACAAATTATGCTGGTTTGTCCCAATCCTAATAAAGAAAGGCTCTGATGTATTTGGTGGAAGTTTCTATGACTCCTGATTAAGAAAGGTAAAGGTGCATTGCTGAATTGAGGCAGTATAGAGAGATACTGAGGCAATTATCCACTTTGATTAAGGGAAAGATAAAAATGAGGTGAATGCAGGGTCCAGAATGAACTTTTCGGCAAACACAGCCCAGTAGCTGCTGAGAAACGTTATCAGATATACATATGTCTTACTTGCAATGAAACTACATTGGTATTATTTTCATAAATACACTAACCATATGCGAAAACCAGACTTTGATATTCAGATTTATACATAATCTGAAAGCTGAATAAACAAGTTTTCCATTGATGTATGTTCTGTTAGGGTTGAACTATATTTGGCCGAGATTCAACTATTTGTAAATCTGGAATCTAAGGGTGTAAAAAATCCAAATAGTGAGACAATTGCCTTAAAAAGTGTACAAATAAGGTTCTACTCAATGTATATTACTATTCAAAAAATTAAGTTGGATACATTTACAATAGGAAATGTACTGTACAAAATATCTTAATGAAACATGATTAAGATATTTAATGATTTTTGGCAAAAAAGAAACATCTACGATTTTGGCTCATACAATGTATTTTTTGGCTATTGCTATAAATACACCCCAGCGACTTAAGACTTAAGGTTTTGTGGTCCAGGGTCACATATATTAAACAACATGGATGATAAGAAATGTTTCTTGAGATTTCTCAAGAAATGATTTCTGAATGATCATGTGACACTGAAGACTGGAATGATGGCTGCTGAAAAGTCAGCTTTGTAACACCGGAAAATAAATTACATTTTAAAATATATTAAAAAAACAATACAGTTATTTTAAATTGTAATAATTAATCACAATATTAATGTTATTTACAGTATTTTTTTAATCAGACCCTGCTTTCAAAATCTCCAATCTCCAAATCTGACTTGCACTACTGCTTGGCAATCATTAATTTTGGAACCAACATGACGGTGAGTGTGTTATTGGGTTTGATGTCTTACTCTGTGCGGGTCATACTCTGTTCCTCTCCGTCTGGCCTCCAGTTCTTCATAGGCTGGAGCTGCTCCCTCTCTACGAGCCTGAAGATACTCCCTCCTCAGTTGCTGGATACGGTCCATACTGCTGCAAAAACACACAATCCACTTAGCTCAAATATTAAATGAATGAAAAAATGTGTTGCTGTAGCATAGTGGCTAAAAATCTGGGCTGGTAACCAAAAGGTTGTAGGTTCAAAATCAACTAAAAGATTCCAAATGCAAAACTCAATTAAACGAACAATAAATAATCACAATAATTATATCATCCAGTATTTTACTAGCACTAGACAGATAAATAACATGGGTGGGGTTTGCTTTACTTAGTTCTTGTTTTTAAGAGTGTAATAAAATAGCTCAACATGTCAAAAGATCCTTGTGTTTAGTTCCAATTAGTGAAGCTCTATCTATCCCTTGTGACATTTGAACCTGCAATCTTTTACTTACAATCCAGATCTTCAAAGACTAGGCCCCACCACCCCCTTACATCCGCACACAGTCTCCTACGCACCAATGCTATTTCCCAACATACACATTTATAGACTTATGCGCAAGATAACACACAATCTCTCAACCCCGGCCCACTCACACCCATCCAGAACAAAGAGTCACTATCGATCTGACCTATACATCATGTGATGGATAAAAATCCAGAAGCCCAGTATATCAGGCTGTTGATATGTCCGGATTGTAGCCACTTAAAGAGAAGGCAGACTTCGGCCTGGAATCCCAGGCTACAGCTCTATCGTTTGCACTTATCAGAAACAACAAGGTGATGACAACTGAGCTAAAGCAGACAGAAAGACTCAATACAGTCACAGATAATCAACTGCCCTTTGTTACATGCCACTTCAAATCTAGCCAAAATCACATAATCACACACACACATCAGAGAAGATTCAGGATGAAATCGTCATTTAAGAAACGCTTTTAAGCAGTAAAAAAAAAAACAAAAAAACACACACACAAAAAGGACAAAATACAAGTTAAATCTTCCCAATGCTTTCTAATGTAAACAAAAAACATGAAGATAAAAAACAATCATCTAATTTTAGTTTAACTTGTTTTCTTCTGTATGTCATAAAATGAGATATTTAGCTATAATGTTAAAGCTGCTCTGTTTACTATCATTAAATGGCATATAATGCAAAAAAAGCATAATAAGAGTTTATAAAAATTGAAATGCTATATTTTGAGTTTTTTGCAGCCCTATGATAGCATTGTAAGAGGACAAATTAAAATGTGAGCCTCCTTTTTACTTTATATCATATGTGACAGTTGTGGTCACCATTCACATTTATTTTATTGTAAAAGAGCAACTTGGACATCTCCTTTTGCATTCTAAAGAAGAAAAAAAGACATTACGGATGAGAAAGAGATGAGGATGAGTAAACATCAGAATTTTTACTCAAAATTCTATAATAATTAAGATTTACATTTTATTTTTTCTGGTGTGCGGTGGTGTTTCTTTTTACTGCACCAGGAGTATCTACATTTTTCTCCTCAATGTTCATTTTTGGGTGAGCTACCGCTTTAATATCATTCTGCTTGTCCAAAGCTCAATAAACATCTCTGCTTTTCCAGACACAGCAAAATGACGCGCTTATCAAACGTTCAAGAGGGGAATGTGTGATATTTCTCCTGCTCAAATATTGTGTTGTGGCACAGAACTGTGGAAGTGTGACTTGGGAGATAAAGTCCTGTCAGTCATCTCACAGCTTCTAACACACAAACACCAAAATCAATCTCTCAGCGCTCGGCTAACACAAACACAACCTTTCCACAACTGTTGCTTCCCATTGTCAACACACAGAGTCGAACAGCCATGTCCACCATCTCAGCGAGGGGTAAATGCAGCGATCAGATGCTGTGGGAGAGGATCCTATCGTAAACTTCACACATCAGACAGTCATTTTTCAGGGCATCCACCCCTGGGGGACAAAGCCAGCTGTCTATGTACTATGAATGTGTAACTGAAGATAAAAGGAAGATGAAAATTTGAGGAAAAAAGGGCAACACAATACGTTAAAAGACAATGTGCTCAATAAAGACATTGTTTTGATAACCTAAATGGGATGAAGCCAACAATTACAATGACACTGTAAAATAGAGGAAGCACATTGTTAAACTAGCATAGAAAAGCAAATACCTTCACTATAGGCACGCCATCTCTACCCTTATGAGCGTGTTTTGTCCTCAACAGTTGAAACTTAACTATGACTAAATGAAAATGAATGACTAAAAAAAATGGCAATTAAAAAACTATGAAAGCACATAAAATGATTAAAACTGAATTGAAATGAATATGAAAATGGGAAATGTAGTATTAGAAGAATAGTGTAATATCATATAAACACAGATGAATTTGAAACATTTTACATGCAACAAAGATATATTTTAATTTTAAAATGACAGAGGAAAAAAATGTCTAGTTAAGTCGAGGTGTAAATATGTGCTTGAGGTAGTGAAAGATTTAGCAAAATCCTTCCTTGAAGAAAAACAAACTTGTTTTCACAATAAAACTACAACTCTACAACTAGAGAACAAGTAGTACTTTCATCAAAAACAAGTGTAGGCTGACCACTCTACAAAATTCCTTCATTCTCCCTTTAGACGCAGAACACCACAATTCAATTTACTTCTTTTCACGTTCCTGACCAATCAGATTAACTGAGAGAGAGAGGGAAACTTGGAGAACAGAGGATGAATGAGACAGTAGAGGGATTAGATTAAGACAAAACAAATTAACATGTCTTTTTTTAAAAGCTCGTTAGGCAGACAGCGCGAGTGCCAGGCATTCCAGAGGGATGATGCTGTGGGAACGGGCCAGAGAGCAGCGCCCCGGCGGCCACACGCACACTCCAGCTCCCGAACACGGACAGTCAGGTCTCAAAACAAACCAAACGTCTATGCAGAAAAACAGGAACACACAACAAGAAAGGTCCCACTGTAGATTAATAACACAGGCCCACACACAAAAAACCATGCACGGTCATAAACAGCCTTTTTCATCTGTTGAACTTTCAGAAACAATAAAGATTTGTGTGACTCAAGCAAGGCATAATGTTGCCGCCGCCGCTGCTGCAGTCCCGGAGGTGCTACTGGGAAGCATGCATTCAGATGCACACAAACACGCATTTCTGCAGTTTTCCTTCCGCTTTGCTTAGCCACGGCAGACCACGACAAAGCCAGCTCCGGTTGTTGATTGAAACCAAATAACATATCTGACAATCTATATATAAAAACATAATTAACATTTTCTATGGTTGTCAGTTGATTAAATACTAATGAAGTTAACATGCTGTTCAGCTCTTTTTTAAGAAAACTGAATTATGCCCAAAATTTGTGTTTTGTCAATGTGAACGAATGACACAGCAAAGCATGTGTGCACATGAAAAACAGTTCAGAACAGCTTTATATGTCTCAGAACAAATTAAAAACATTTTCTCAAATTCTGCATCTAGATGTACATTAAATGCATGTCTGCAACTTATATAATATATATACATATTATATAATTATTATAATAAAAATATTTTCCACACTTCATAGTTTTTACATCTTCTATGACAGGGTTATTATAGTTAACTAATACTAAAACAATTAAACAAATAATAAAATAAAATAAAAAAGCTTTAACTTTTAAATTAATTCAATTAAAAATGAAAAAAATAAAAAAAAAATAGCAGCATGATAAAACAAACCAAAAAACACTATAATATTGAAACGGAAACAAAGAATCTGCATTTTGTCTGTAATATCCAATATGATGTATGGACAGTGGATTTAACATATACAGTAAATAGCAGCATGCGTTTTTTCTGAGAATCAAAGCCCTGACCTTGGAGCTGCTGGCGCCATGCTCTACCAGTTACACACCCTAAAGACAACATGAAAATAATAAATATTATTGATTTTACTGTGCCATTAAAGAATTATGGGACTTTCTTTTTTAATTTTATATTCTTACAATGCAACTAAGGCCATGGTGGGAGGGGCGGTATCACATTTATTGGTAAAAACAACACAGAAGTACAATGAGTTACGAATGTCATTTCAAATTCAGTATCAGCCATTAAAAACATCCATACACACAGTAAACCACAGAAACGGCCCCCCCACATGGGAGAAACGCTCTGAGACACCAGGGCAAGAATTGCAGAGCGGCACAGATCGGGGTGGACAGCAGCAGGTCAGAACGACAGCAGCTCATCCGCAGAGTTATGCCCCTGTTACAACCCTTCCATTTTTCACTTCTCAATCTCAGTGATTGGAGAGCTGAGAGAATAGAGCAGAAAAGTGTGGCAGCATCCATCTTCTCTCCACCATACTCCCTCACGGCTACTTTACACAATTTATGAGGCACATAACACACAAAAAAGAGAGAGAGAGAGAGAGAGAGAGAGAGAGAGAAAGACAGCGAGAACAAGAGATGAAATCACGTGCAAGTTTTGATCCAAATCTCGTATTGATTGGAACAGTAAATAGGGCCATAAAATACTAATACATAAAATATTATGACCTTTACAGCTAAATTGAAATTGACTACAATTGAGAGCGATGGTATTATGCATAAAAACCTGCTGCGGCAGTTGTACTTCACAGCAATGGCATCTGAAATGGGCCGATGCTGTTGATTTCTCCAGTCAACGTGCAAAACTGCAGACCTAGCCCAATGCATTAATTCATGTCACAAGATTAGAAGGTTCGTGACAACAAACGCAACAAGATATCGCCTTCCATGTCTTTCTGAGAAAGAGAAATCCAGTAATAAAGTGAGTGAATCCATTATTAGATATTAGAAACTTAAATCTGTGTTTAATCATGTATTTGGATATGGAGACAAAGAGACCACAGGAGAATTACAGCATCGCTATGAAATGTACTGGAGACCACATACAAACAATATTCCATTAAAACATATTTTTTTCAGCAGTTGATATAAGAAAAAAATGCATGTGGTGTCATGCAACCTAAAATATAAATTCCTCTGTAATTATTAAATATACAGTAACCACATATTAAACCTTATGTTTAAAGATATGGAATATTTATTCTTAAAACAACAGGAATCCAGTATCATTTAGAAATGAATAAATTAAGGGAAAATGTAAATAAAAATGGTGACAAGCTACTTGACCTAATATATATACATTAGTAAATCTTAACATAACATTTATTTGCACTTTCAAGTATATATATATATATATATTAGTGCTGGGCAATGATTAATCGCGATTAATCGCAACCAAAATAAAAGTTTTTCTTT
>JAUCMS010000153.1:4808742-4823215 GCA_032357445.1 Enteromius radiatus | reverse complement strand
AAAACTTTTATTTTGGATGCGATTAATCGCGATTAATCATTGCCCAGCACTAATATATATATATATATATATATATTAATTTACAGTTTTAATTACAGTTCTCAGAGAACACACTAAAAAGACAATTATAAATACTATGATGATTAAAATTTAAAGTGCTCTTATTATGGGTTATATAAGGTTCATATTTTGGTTTTGAGAGTGCAATGCAATGCAAAAAGACCAAGTGGGCTGGCAAAATGCTAATTTTTCATGCTGAAGTCAACATGAAATAGCCTGGGACTCTTAAAACAACTCATTTCAGTGATTCAGAGTCGACTCTTTGGTTTATGAGACACTAACTTTATACACGGTGCACTTTCAGATTTAAAACTCTGCAGTATGCTTTCATTAATTAGAGCTGTGTTACACACTGCATGAAATGTAATTTCCAAAAATCCATAATAGGGACACTTTAAGGATTTCTGCACCCTAAGTAAGATTTTATCGCTGTTATCTCATTTAAATCTAAAAAAAAAAAAAACATTTTTATTGCATTAACCACATGTATGCCGTCAACACTGGAATCAGCTTCAAGCGAAAACATTCAAAATACAGGGATCTGAGAACACACAACAGAATAAATCAGCTTTGCTCTAAAGGAATTTGGCAGTTGCACAAACACGCACACACCATAAAGCACCAAACCCGTGCATTTATTCTCGGCCTGTGGTTCCCAAGCAAGCCATTTCCCCTGCAGCGTCTGGGCTCCGTAGTTATGCTTTCAACACTCCATCATGCAGCCATCATATCCAGAACGCCTTAATTACTGCTGCCATTTTGACTGAGCACCCTCCTCACCCTCCAAATGAATAACACCATCAATGTTTAATAAGGGTCCTGCTCTAATCAAAGACACAGGCGCTCACCTCTCACTCACATACACATGAGTGCACATACGCTCACCCACAAATATACACATAGCCTGCAGTTCCAAACATAATCATAAACTCAGCTGGTCACGCACAGAGGGAAACCGACATTAATATGGCCGCAGGCTATGAAACAGGGGTGATGGAGGAAGGGGAGGGAGAGTGAGACAGAAAATATGTTCAGAATGGCATACTATAATACTACCCATTTACCACTATGTGTTCAGTCTGCATAATGTGAATGGCGTACAAAAGTTCTGTGTGCAGGTAATGGATGGAATACACCATGGAATAGCATATACAATAACCTACCAAAGTTATTGTATTACTTGAAGTAAAAAACATGAAGATTTCATTTGCAAAACCAGATCACTCCTTTTTTTCTTCTTTCAAAAATCATGATTTTTTATGTTATTTTGTTGTTTTATTGTGTTTTTAGTTATTTATTAACCCTATCGAAATACTGACATTAATTGGAATTCACAGAGAAAAAATTGACTTTTGTAAATTGTTCAAAATGTTTTCGCAAATGAACACTTCATATATTTTCTCTTGTCTCTTAGGCTTTTTAAGGCTGCACTTATTCGACACAAAATGAAGCAAATAAATAAATAAATATTATTACATGTCTCCTATTTTAAAATTGTGACATTTGCTGAATTTTCAGCAGCCATTACTCTAATCTTAAGTTTTTTGGGGGTTTTTTGCACTTCATATTTTTGTGACAACCAAGATGCATTTAAAGATTATTTGATGAAAAAAAAAATTTTTGAAATAAAAATAATTTGTAACATTATAAATGTACTTAACGTTTGATCAAGTTAATGCATAAATTAAAATAAAAAAAAAATTAAACATTTATTTTTTATTACGTAGTTGTTGTATGCAGTGTAGTACACACAGTGTGCAGTAAGCCGTGAGAGTGGTTCAGAAGAAGGGGAGAGTAGTGGTGGGCGGCTACGGGAATCAAATAAGGGCATTGGCTCTACGGATAGCGTTTCCTCCGATAAGCTGAGCCACAGCACCTGGTGACTAAGAAAGGCTTAATTTGCACTCTGCTCTTTCCCTCACAGAAGCTCATTCTACAGGAGTGTTACAAGAGAAAGTTCAATAAAGGGTAAAGATATTTATTTTCTCTCCCTCCCAGTGGCAGGGGAGCACGGCATTAACTACAGCCAATGGTATCGATTCCCCTGGGCCAGCGACGTGTCTGTGTGACTGCGACGAGGGGGGAATTTAGTGTTCGGCTGTGAAACAACAAGAGTTGCGATTTTATCTATTAATTTCATACTCAAGTGACTGGGCAGTTGGCCGGCATCCCACGGAAGCTGAGAGATGGGAGATATTAAATGAATGGAGTCGTTAATAACCCACTGAGAAACCTTGCCTTAAAGGGATAGCTCACCCAAAAAAGATATTCTGTCTTCATTTACTCACCCTTATGTTGTTCTAACCTCACATAACTTCTGCTGTTCTGTAAATTACATAAGCCAAATGTTTAATGTTTTGTTTTATACAATAAAAGCAAATGATGGTGAGGGCTACAAAATAATAATACCCCCAAAACACTCAAGGTCCAAAAAAATAATACCATAACTTAAGGTTTAAAAACTTTTAATGTAGTTATTCTATTTTATTCTATGTGACCCTGAACCACAAAAAGCAGTCATAAGTAGCATGGGTATATTTGTCGCAATAGCCAAAAATACACTGAATGGGTCAAAATGATTAATTTTTCTACTATGCCAAAAATTATCAGTGGAACTCACATCAATGGAAAGCTTATTTATTCAGCTTTCAGATGATTTCAATTACAGTAAACGTGTTCAAATGTAGCACTGAACGATTTAATTAATTTTTGCTTAATAATGAATACATTTATTTAATATTAATAAAACTATTTGATGAAGACTCCTTGTGCTTCTCTTTTTGTTAGTCACTATTCACTTTTATTATATGGAAAACTGCAGCATGAGCATTCTGCTAAACCTCTTATGAATTGTTCATCTATTTTGTGTTCATGCAGGTTTAGAACATCATGAGAGTAAATGATGACAGAATTCTGCACACTATGTGATATGTGTAGAAGATCTCAGCTCTTTCATCCTCCATCTCGCCGCGTTCACATCTCTCTGTTCATCTCGTCACCCCGCAGTGAACAGTTTTCCCTCTTGTCTCCACAAAACCCCCTGCTAGGTCTGAGGGCGGCCTCTCTCTCTGTCTATTAATGGTTTAACGCTGGAGAGAAACTTCAGGTCAGCAGATCTTAAGAGTCGGATAAATGATGGTTTAAAGCTGGAGGAGCACGCATAAATCCAACGGACATGTCTGCTTTGGACAATGGAGACACAGACATCAAGAGAAACGCCAAACAGAGCCGTATGGCACAGAGCAATCTATTCCTTCATCTTTGAAATGCACGAGAAAACACTGCCGGTCATAAAGAGCAAGATTTATACACTGTAAAATGAAAGACATCAATTTGTGACCTGGAGAGCGGTGGAACAGGACAGAAACGCTGGAATCGACACACACATACACACACACTAATGAGTGTGCATGAGAAACACACCAAGGGCTGCCGAGGGGAATCTTGATGTAATCCACCAATTTGATTCACAGAAGCTCATCTGCTTGATAATCGGCATGCTTCTGTCAATCACACGCTCCCAAATCAAAAATCAATTCCATTCAAGCACTCTTTATCATGCCTGTTTAACACACATTATTACCATATTACCCCAGGCCAACAACGAGAGCTCGAGTGGGTAAGTACACCTGAAGAAAAGACATTGTAATATGAATTTACTAAACAACAAAACCCTGAGGACACGAAGAAGCTTTGTGGATTGGAGCAATAAAGTATGAAAGGTCATGCGACACAATGAACCATGATTAAATGTAATAAAAAAGTATAGCCTTAAGCGAGTTATTGCATATGAAACTTAGTAAACAATTTTTACTTATTGCATATACAACGCAAAATTGGCACACTCAGGGTTCTAGACAGAGAAAAATATTCAAATATATGCCAAAAATGTTCAATTTTGTCAAAAATGTGCTTTCAACACATTAGCAGCTCTTCAGATTATGCAGTTTGTGACATTTTTTATTAATCAATTAAATTATTTTGAACCAGTCAGTCAAACTCACTTTCACAAAACAATACTGTAATACTGTATACTTTAGGTGTTCATATGACAATGCGCAATTAAAGATGCATGCATTTGCTCAAATAATAATAATAGCATGAATAAATAAATGCATTTTCAGTTATTAACCGCTATTAACTACTTGCTAATTACCATGCCTATTATTAACATATTGGCTATTAATTAGTACTTATAAAGCACATGTTTTGTATGACCATATTCTACATCCCTAATCCTAACTAATACCTAAACTTATCTTCACTGACCATTAATAAGCAGCAAATTAGGAGTTTATTGAGGCAAAATTATAGCTGTTAATGGACAAAACTGTCCTTGTTTATGTAACTTAAATCATATACTAAAATGTTTATTCATAATAGCATGCAACATTAACACTTGCCTATAAGAGGATTTTAACTCGATTAACTGAAATTCACAACAGCTATGCTTATTGAGTGCTTTGATAATTTGTCACATCAGATTAGCAGTTAAAATGGGTCGTGTTACATGTTGATTTAATAGAATATAGTGCAGCAATTTACACAGCGGTAAGAATAACAGGTGTTTAACTGCTAAGCATGTATTTTAGCATATCTGGAATGTTGTGTTGACCAATCAGCATCATACCTTAACTACCCATCAATTAAAGCAGCATTAAATCTGTAAGTGTCACATGAAATCATTCAATCATTTACATCAGAAGAGACAAAGTGCACCCTAACCTGCTGATGAAACATGACCCGCATCAAGCAGGCAAGAAAGACAAGCAATTGTGAAGAAGACAGCGAGGCCACAGATGCCATAATGGATACATCCGTGTTTGGACGAGGAGAGGAAAGAACCAGATCTATCAATTTCCCACAACTCTCCCCTCGAGTAATTTTGCGGCGAGCTTCGGCGCTCTAATCGCTGGACATTTTCAGAAATGAAATTTGACAACAAAAGATAGCCGGCAATGACAGGCCAGCTCCCAGGCTCCCTAACCAGAAGTGACGGCACTTTTTATATGCCATCTGCAATTGAAGAAATAATTAGAAGTATTTTGGCTGGTGTAACATTATTTGGACAGGCCATCAATGTTCGCCGACCCCTCCCGCGTCCTCTCGTTCGCAGGTGAAGCTCAATTTGTGCCTGGACCGTTTCATTAAAACACCAGTCACACCGCCTCTGTCTTTGTACGGCAGGCAGAGTGCATTCTGGGTAGGCAAATCTGTGTCTAAGAGTGAGGCGGTAATCAAGTCTTCTATCCTCAACCCTCAATTCTAAAATTGTGCACCTCCAAAAAGGTCTAAAAAAGAAAGAAAATAAAGCATTTCCCTTTCAGTTCAATCAAGCTGAGATGGAATAATGAGGTGAATATAATTTAAACCAATCTACAATTTCTGCTTTTTAGAAATAAGCTTTCACATCCTCCTGTTTCCAAAAACAGAACGGCACAGTATGCAGTGGCATGACTTGTTGCTAAGCTACAAGATGCATCTAGAAGAAACCGCTAAGTGAATGCTTTGTGCGAGCGCACACACACACACACACACACACGTGTGCATTTGAGTGTGTATGCTTTTTTGTCTTGTATGTGCTTCAATGGGAGAGTGATGTGGAATTGCTTTTCTTCAATGAGTGACAGGCAGGAAGTTCTTGAACAAATATGAGAGGAGGAAATGCAGAATGAAAAAGGGGAAAATAGAATGAGGGAAGCGCATTGAGAGGAAGAGAAAAACTCAGGGGCGGAACGCATGAGTAGCACTTGTCCGGTTCTCCAGATTAGGCCAGATGAATCATAAGGACTCAGAGAAACCACAAACCAGAAGAAGCTTCCTCTATACGCTTTTATTCTCAGTCTTTCAAAGCCTTTTCACACAAAGTCTGAACTTTCAGGCACAAAAAGATTTCCAAACCAACAATGAATATGTGCTTGTTATAGAGTGTATTTTTGTTTTGTTTTGGAGGTTTTACTTTTTTGAATGCTGATCAGTTCATTGAGGTAAACAACTTTGTCAGCAAAACAGGAAGTTGTCATCAGAGACAGGTGAAATAAATGACAAAAAATGAAAATAAAAATAAAAATTAACGGTTTTCATTATTGAAATTCCTGCCATCGCCTTTTCAGATAAAAATAAATAAATAATTGGATGTAAATATATATATATATTTTTTTTTTTTTGTCAAGTTGTTCAGTTACACAAGACTTGTTCTGAATCTAATTTAAGACTTTTTATTCAGATCTCTTCAGATTTCTGTAAATAGAAATTCATCATTGAATATTCTGTTATCAGTTTTATGAAATATCCACCATTAAATATATATTGCATTTACCAAAATAAAATTGCATCGTCTGAATTTAATAAAAAAAGTGGAATGACAAAAACAACAAATCAAACAAATAAAAAAAAAGGTAAAAATGTATCATTTCTATATGAAAAGGTACTCACAAAAAATACATAAAGATAGTATTAAGTATAAATTCAATATACAATATTTATCATTTATATTATTACTATATGATGTGTATTTATTCTAATATTTATTTGAAGCTTTTTTTAGACAGACATATTGACGACTGGTCAACCATCTTGCCCATTTCTAACATGGTTACCTACATTTCTTTCAAGCACATTGAAAACACATTAAACCCTCATTGCGAGATAGATGGTGAATAAGAGAGAGAGAGAGAAGCGGTGTCAGGCCAGGGAAGGGTTTGCAGATACGGGGAGACACTTAAGGGAGCGGGCTGGCACTCTTTAAAAGCAGCCGAACGCGCCTGCAGCTCTCATTCAGCTCAGCAGAATGGCTGATTAATTAACGGGCAGAAAAGCACTCCAGCACTCACACAACCAACACTAAAAGCTTTTCTTTCTCCATCTAGTGATTTCTATAATTATTTTGATGGCGAGGCTGCGCTCCAGGCCTCAAGAAAGCAGGGAAGGAGGAGGTGGAGGGAACATGCGGAGAGATGAGGAGGAGAAAGCCCTAACTGTGTTTTTTATATAGGCCAAATCTTTCAGTGAGGTATCTGGGCACAATGGCTGCTGATGGGGGACTCGAGTGGACATCGGTAACCCGTGGAGTAGCTCTTGATGGGTTTGTGCCGTGTTTTGGACTGACCCTGGCGGGGTTACATTGAGGACTGGAGGACTGTTTGCTTAGGGCAGTGTGGGGGCTATTGTTCTCGAGCACATCCAGGACACGGCATTCATACAGCGAGCTAGAGCACCGAGTGGAGAGCGGGCAACCTTGCAGACCCCTTCCTCCTCTTATCAAACCGATTCCCCATTCTTCCCTCATATGTTTGTCTATAAAAGTGTTTTTGGAGATGTGGAAGCAAAGGTTGGCAATCTGCAGCTCTCCACCGGTCTCTAAAGAACTGGGTTGGCCCCTGTGCAGATAAGCGAGCCACCTGTCTCCCTCATCCCTCTCTATCAGTGGAGGGAACAATGATTATTTTTTAATTGGAGCGGAGCAGAGCTCTGGAGAGTCTGGTTGTTATAGTAACTTTCCAAGCTGAGTGCGGTGGGCCTCTTCAGTGCTCAAGGAGCAGCTCGCTGTGGACCCTTCTTCTCACAACCAATGCCAAATAGCTCCTCTCTCATGAGGAGAACCTCAAGAGCCCCTCTCTCTTTTCTCTCACCACATTCCCCACGTCCTTCACCTGCCTGCCTCTCCGCTGCTCCAGAGCGCTCAGATGAAAGGAGGAAAGGACAGGGGAAAACAAAGGTCTCTTGTATTGGTCGTTTGGATGATAAAGATGTGTAAATTTCAATGGCTCAAATGACTTGCATTGGCAGGAGTCAGACTTTTACATAATTTGCGTAATATTGTAAAACATTCCACATTTTTTTCCTGTTTGAATTTGATTTACTGATTTGTTGATCAATTTTTACTCTGACGATACATTCACACGGGGTGTCTGCATCAACGTTTGATGGAGGGCATGTCTGAAGCTTGGAGCTGGCACAACCTTCATAGCGACGACAGCCAATCACATTAGTTTTCTGGTGTTGAATGAATGCGATTGGCTAGTGTCTGCACTAGGGTATTTTCATAAAGTGTTCTGATTGGCTAATGCCTGCGCTGGCGTATGAAAAGTTTAAAAGTGAACAACACACCCAACGTGACACGACGGACCCACAATTCATTTCAGCAAAACTTAACGTCACTCCATTCAAAGTAAATGAGAGGTGTTGACGCGGACTCCCCGTGCGAATGTACTATTATCATTATGAAAGTGACTGTCCTGCTTGTTATTTTTGTGAAAATCGTGGAACATGTTTTTATGATACTCTGAACAACAGAAAAAACCTAAAGAACATTTTTAGGAGCTTTAGATTTCATGAAGGGTTACTCCACCCCAAAATGAAAAGTTTGTTATTAAACACTTACCCCACATGTCATTCCAAACCCGTAAAAGCTTTGCTCTTCTTCGAAATATAATTTAAGATATTCCGGATGAGAACCGTGAGGCTTGTGACCGTCCCATTGACTGCTAGTACTGTAAATAACACTGCCAAAATCCAGAAAAGTATGAAAGAATACTCCATCAGTGGTTCAACCATAACATTATGAGGCGATGAGGATACTTTTTGTATGGAGAAAAAACAAAACCATATACTTTTCATACTTTCCTAGACCTTGACAGTGTTCATTACTTGGCAGTCAATGGGACAGTCACAGTCACATCCCAAAATATCTTAAAATGTGTTCCAAAGATGGAACGGGATTGGAACGACATGGGGGTAAGTGATTAGTGACAAAATTTTCAATTTGGGGTGGAGTAATCCTTTAATTAAAATTCATTCTGATATTTGTGCTCATTTGAGGGAATAAAGTCAACTGTTGTTGACATCATAATAAAGAAAAAAAAATCACTGGCTGTGGCCACAACAAAATCATGTGGTATATACAAATATATTTGATGGTTAAAACACATGCCAATTTATAAAATGAAAACGTTTTATTTCAAAATTATACGCTCTCTTCTGTGTCACTGACCCTTTAAAGCATGCACTGCACAGTTCTTTATTAGGTTACCACTACTGGAGAGTAGCTACGTTTTATTTACTCAATTTTAATTGCTTTTGGCACTCATTGAGTGTTCATTTTAGACCCAGAAAATACCCAATAGAGTGCTGCTTTAACAGTTTACTTTTCCTGATTTAAAGCTGAGCTTCAAAACATCTATATTGAGTGTAATTGTGTCTGAAAGACTTGCTATGAGTAGGTAGTACTAGTCTTGCCTTCTGACAGACTAAATCAATTCACAGGTGAAATGTGTGCTCTAAAACTCATAGAAATGATGAAACTAAGACGTACTAAGAAGACATACTTCAATGCAAAGTCTGATTTGGCCATATATAGAACAAAGTTGCAAAAACATGTTATTAACACTTCGCATATTTGCATATCAATGCCATATACAGATCAGTTTTTGTATGCAGAGATGTTAGCTAATCATGGCAGAGGTCATTCACATATATTGTACATGTACATGTCACCAAACAACAACAACAACATTTTCATCATTTACTCACTCTCATGTCATTTAAAACCGGTCAAAACTTCTATCAAGGTATGGACAAAAAGTTATACATTTAAAAAAAATTAAATGCTTAATTCATTGTGTTACTTAATTTACTTGCAAAAATAGCCATTATGAGTAGGGTTGGGAAGTATGACTATACTGCAATGATTATTGGTGGAGAATCTGCAATATTGTTTATTTTACGGTATGTAAATACATTCACATAGCACAGTACTACAAAAAAAATAGTAAAAGTGACTATATGTCCAGTCCTGGGTGGGTCAAAAGAGGGTGAAAATAGTCACGAGAAGCACTTTGTCTTATAGTAGGGCACATGCTAACATTTACATTTAACAAATGTGAATTCACTCCTGACCATATAAGCCACTACACACACTGAAAGACACGTTTTATGATAGCAATGGGCAGCAGTGTGTGTGTTAAACTGCCTGTCTGTCTAAATAACCAAGCCGCTTTAATGACTCTCAGAGGAAGCTTTTAAATCAGACACCGGCCATACAACAGAGCAACTCTACCGTTTAACAAACTCTTCATATGACACGAGAGCACGCTCGCGCTGACACCACAGTCACTGATGCCAGTCTCATTCACATCCTCAATTTACCCATCATCAGCAAGAATTTACTCAGAATACTCCCCTTATGCAGGGCAGATATGAATATGCAGTGGTGAAAAGCTAAAGGTGAGGAAATGAACCAGACTATCAAAAACCGAGGCTGTAGGAGACGTCTGGTCACAGAGTCAGACAAAGTGTCATAAAGTGGCACATACGACAAAGATACATCCTTAATGAGCTGCGTTATAGCTGGTATGTCTCTGTGTGGTAGACATATTTCCCTTCACAAAAATAAATGAGTTTCCTTCAGCCAACTTCTGTATCTGACCAACAGCTGACCCCTCACACTGAGACCTTCCTGTTCTCGCAACCCAAATATCCACTCAGAAATGATGGGAACAATGCAAGCAGGTATCTATAATTTACTTGTTAGTTACTTTTGCATTACTTTTATAAGTTTTTACTTGTATTTGCCAGTCAAAATATAAGTCATCTCTGTTATTTATTTCAGTAAAGATATATTTTAGTGCAAAACACCTCTGCTGCTTTAAAGTTTTCTTCTTCTCTTACATAGTGTTATAGTGTTTACAGAGAAGCTTGCCATTTATCATTAGCCTGATTTTCTTACAACACGGTCTATTTGTCCAGTATTCTCTGATTTCTAAATTATACACAGATGTCAAAAAAACCTCTGAAAAACAAAATGAAACAACATGAAATGGCTTTATCCAACGTTTTAGTTTCTGTTCTGGAATCTATGAAAGTCAGTGCATTACATAATGCATAGATAATACCTAATTTGCATACAAAAACTTGTAGCACAAAAAATGTTTGCGATTCTTAATGTAATCAATCGCTTGGGGAAATATGGGGACATCTATCAGTTATTTATTTTTATTTTTCACCCTATTCATCTGGGGTGCTGTGCCTTAAAAATGCAGTTCTTCATAGATTTCAAGGCTAATGCATTACTTCACCATAGGTGGAGGCACATGAAATATATATTGATATATTTCTGATGCTCAATCAAAAGAACAGAATTACAGCAGACTGAGCTGACGTGTCAGGCAAAAATGAGAGAATCAATATTAGAGCACCTCCTTTGGGTTTACAGCTGTGACTCTGTGTCTTAAGGTTATGAGAATTACAAGCCATGGCGAGGAAGAACTTGTTATTAAAGTGTGTTATTAGGCATTATTGGCTTCTTTGGGGTTGCCAAGCAACGGGCTGTATTAATATAACTTTCATCTGACATGCATCACAGGTGTGTGTCTATCAGCTGTTATACAACATCTTCAAATATGACTCATTCAAACAGAACTGATTAGTTTTACCTCTCTGAGTCCTTTGTTTTAAAAAAGTAACCGAATAGAACAAGCTGTTTTTGCACTTAAGCCAGGAATTTCATTCAGATGTTATAAATGAGATGAAAAGCATTTTGTTTGTTAAGTACACTACATTTCAAAATTTGTGGTCGTGTAACATAATTAATGTGAGTAATTAAAAATGCATAACTAATTCTAATCAAAGATGATGGCAACCTACTAAGAATGTAAGAAGTATAACTACTAATTATTGGGATAAGTATTCTAAAGTGAAAAGCATGATAAATATTTGAATACATGCATATTTACCTGTCTGCAGCAGGAGGTGGAGGGCTTCTCTGTTTGTTGACTTTGGCATACAGGCCATCCAGAGGGTCTTCTGCGGACGGCTCTCTGCTGTGGGACACTGGGGGCGGGGGTCTCTGAGGAGAGGGGCTGCGGTTCCCGTAACGTGGCTGGGAAGGTGATCCGCGCCCCCTAAAGTTGTTAATGCGGGCATAGTTGGGGTCCAGGTCATCATCCTCCACGTCAGGTGGAGAGAAACGATCCCGGACCTGGCGTTCCCTTAATTCCTGGTGCTTGGCCTCAATTCTGTAACACAGAAAAGCTGATGTTAACCTACTCTGTTTGAATTGTTAATATAATTTAGGGTGTTTGTTCAAAAGTGTGGAATTGTTTTTATGCATATGCTAACCAAGGCTCCGTTTATTTGATTCAAATTTAGTGTTGTCAAATGATTAATCGCATCCAAAATAAAAGTTTTTCTTCTCACATGTATTTGTACTGTGTATATTTAAGCACACACACAAACTGTATATATTTTCAAAATATTTACATGTATATATTTACATATTCATATAATTTATATTATTAATAAATAAATAAATCAAATAAATAATCAACACTTTAAAAAAAAAATATATATATATATACATGAATGTGTGTGCAATATATATACTGTATATATATATATATATATATATATATATATATAAATCATGCACTCATATGTTATGTAAACAAAAACTTTTTTTGGATGCAGTTAATTCTTTGACAGCACTATTAAATATACAGTATAACAGTAATGTTTTAAGTTCAAAACTCTTTTCTACTTCAATATAATTTAGCAGCCATTCATTTTAACTGAGCTATTGAGAAAGTCACATAATGAGAACGCAACTGCAAGAACTTCAAATTGAATTGTATTTATACTTTCAAGGATGACTCCGAAAATACAATAAACCGGAAAGGTCAAGAAAGAGATTTCGGACGCATCCAGCTGATTTTCTCTTTCCTTCTTTCCTTTTCTGTCTCTCTCAGGAGCTACAACAGGCTCAGTCAATAAAGTCTCTCTCTGAACAAATGCCACTCTGGAGCATATGGAGAAAAACAGCATGGCTCCAGCTCACACTTCACAGGCTTCCAAGTCCAAATAAGCCTCGGCAAACACCACACAAAATAATGACTGCAAAAACATCCCTGCATCTCAGCTAAATATATCCTTTTCTCCTGTCTTCTGGCAGAATATACATGACACATAGAGAGAGAGAGATAGAGAGAGGAAGAGGAATCTAGTGCTGTGTGTCATCTCAGTAATGGACCACAAAAAGCTGTCAATCTTACAAAGTGAATGAGGGACGAAAAATAAGTAATACAATGAGTCATCTAAAACCCTATGTGTCAGACATGACAGTAATGAGCTATACCTTTGTTCCATATGGCAGGGAATTATTACTTTTAAGTTTTCATATAAAATCTACTTTAGCTAGTAACTTACTGATCAACTCATGCTGTTTGGAAATGACTAGGTGTCCTCACAAATGACGGCAAAAATAACAGGCTAAAAGTTCTCTCAACTATACTCTACTGACTTCACCACTAATTAGGGCTATCTTTAGTTCAGTTAAACATAAAATAATTTACAATCATCTGATCGTTACCACAAAATAACCTCTGACAGGGTGATCTGGACATTATTAGAGTTTTGTATCATCCTGAAGGTTTTTTTTTGTGTGATAATGACTGGATTTTCTTCAGCAATGGTCAATTGTACAGTTTAGCAGCCATAATGTACTTACGTGTATGAATTTTGCATTAGCTTCAAAAGTAAAAAGTACACTTAACCTGTAACTATTTTGAAAACCATCCTTTTAATTGTTTGTAGACCTAACTTTATGCACTATTATAACCGAATCATGGATTTAAGCATTTTGTCAAGTTACAGTATGTTCTTTCACTTAGGATAGATTTTATATTTCATTTTTTAGAAATGATTGGTTGTGAGGCTCATTGATCTGAGCTCATTTCTTGAGTGGGGAAAAAAAAATACTTCATGATAACTGTGGATAATTTGTTCCCTCAAAAACTGAGGAGCATAAGATCAATGAGGCATAACACATTACGGTATAATAATACAGCATAACTACAAATGTAAAATCAGTTTTTAAATTACCTGTTATTTTTAAACGGGAACACCCCATTAGAACACCACCAAGTGCAACTAGCATTTACATTGATGCTCCATGTGAAAATGACCACAACACAACATGTGGGATACATTTCATTCTTAGGTAGTCTCTCGGAAGTCGACTTATTGAACTATATTACTATTGAGGGGTTATACTGAAGTTTTTGTGCCATGTATTTCAGCTCACATGCCCTTTCGCAGGTTACTGGGGAGAAATCTTCCTCCTTTGAGCCTTGACTCCCGAATTTATTTTACTTCCAGAGGGTATTACCTGCCACTGTTGCTTTGTGCTGGCTCAAGGGATCTAAGCCTGACTCTAATACAACTGCATAAGAACAATCCTCAGTTCAGTTGCCTACATAGGCAGCAATTTAAGGCATTATAGCCATGATCTAAATTGCGACCTATGCTCTCAACCTCAATTCATGTGTTTATGACCTCGAGGATAGATTATTGTAATGCTTTATTGGGTGGTTGTTCTGCACGCTTGATAAATAGACTACAGCTGGTTCAAAATGCAGCA
>JAUCMS010000153.1:4796977-4808642 GCA_032357445.1 Enteromius radiatus | reverse complement strand
AATCTACTGCGGGTGGCAGATCTTTTTCCTATCTAGCACCCAAACTCTGAAACAATCTACCTAATACTGTTCGGGAGGCAGGCACACTCTGTCAGTTTAAATCTAGATTAAAGACGCATCTCTTTAGTCTTTACTCTGGCTTACACTTAACACCCTGATACACATTTATTAATCAAATCCGTTAAAGGATTGTTAGGTTGGATTAATTAGATCAGCCAGAACCGGGAATACTCCCCTTCACACACAATGTACTCATTACATCGTAAAATGAATGGCATCTACGCTAATATTAGTCTGTCTCTCTCTTATTCTGTTCCTCAGTCCGTGTCCAGATCAGATGGGGTATCAGCACAAAAAGATGTTCTTCATCGGAGACCAGAACACCTAGATGAGCTCCGTGGAGAGATCACCGGAACCAAATGCACACAAACACACACACTATAACTCCTTTACACAATCTGACATGAACTTAATATTGAACTGGAAATTAGGTGCTGGGCGTCCGGCCAGAGGAGAACTGGCCCCAACTAAGTCTGGTTTCTCCCAAGATTTTTTTTTCTCCATTCTCTCATGGATGGGGTTTTGGTTCCTTGCCACGGTCACCTTTGGCTTGCTTAGTTGGGGGCACCTAATTTCTAATGATTGGCGTCGTTTTGATTACAGAGACCATCTCTGCATTTAATAAATAAACAGTTAAATCTTGTCATTATACATTATCATTCTCTGTTCTCCTATTTGATAATGTTCAGTGCTTTGCTACAACCTCTATTGTTAAAAGCACTATATAAATAAAAGTGAAGTGATTGATTGATTAAAACGCAAAGGCTATTCCAAAAAGTTAGCAGCAATCCCATAATGCAATGTGACAATGCGACTATTTTAATACATGTGAACTGCATACACTAGTATTCAAAGGTTTGGGATGGATGCTGTGTACAGTATGTACGCAATAGAAAGAAAGTCAGCTCACAAGGTTTTGATAGTGGTGTTATGGTGTAATGACATCAATCTCACCTTTCTCTTTCTTCCTTCATCCTCTCCAACTCTTCCTCACTCAGAATTTCTGACGTCTGCTTCTGCGCATTCATTTTTGTCTCAGTCTTGCTCTTCTCTTCTTTTTTCTTTCCAAATCTGAGAGAGAGGCATAGAAAGACATCACTGAGTGATCACTGTTTGCAAATGACGTTTATCTAGGAAAACAGGCTGAGTGGCTGTCTAGTGTGTGTGTGTGTGTACTCTGGGGAGTTCCTAAATCGCTGTAGGGGCCAGAGCGTGTCAGTAGAGATGTTCTGTTAACATGCATCATTTCTGCACCAGTGATTGAGTCCTGCACCCGTCTTCATTTTCTCTGCTTATAGAAGGTCATTTCTCATGTGTGTCTGTGTCTCAAACCCACTGCCGCCCAACCGAGCAGCACAGTACGTGGCTTCAGCACAGTGTATCAATGTCAGAGCGAGCAGAGGCTGTGGCCTCTAGCTACACGCGCGCAGACACACACTGGGACTCCTCTCAACACACACACACACAGTCTGAGGAAGTCACACCAGTGTCCTTTAGCAACTCACATCCGGCTCACTCAAACATAGGGACTGGAACTGATCTAGATTATCTTCACATGAATCTCACACATTTGCACACAATGATCATGATGTGAACATATCTCTCAGTAACAGTGGGGGAGAACATGAGCTGTACAGAGTCCTACACACAGCACTGCAGGTGGCTCTGTACAAACCATATAATCACAGGCTCTCAGCTACTGAGAAACAAAGATAACACAATTAAAAAAAGATTTAGCATATAAGGCACTTCATATACTGTTGACAATCTAAAAAAAGGCATGCGTGACACAAAGGACACAAAGGCTGGCAGAGATAAATGAATGTATGAGGTAAACAAACAAAAATTAAAATCAAGAATAAATGAATGAAACAAAAGGAGAAACAAACAGTTAAATGGAATGAACAAACATAATATCTAACAGTTTACGAAATTAATCAAGTAACCAAAGAACAATCAAATTAGTAAACAAATAATAGTAGTATCTAATGAATGGATGAATAGATGAATGAGGAATCAATGAATGAACAAACAAACACAACACAAAAAACAAATGAACAAAGACAACTGAATATGAAGAAATTACTTAAAAAACAAATAAATTAAAAAACAAATCAAAGTAATTCATTTAAGAAAACAATGAATGAGCTAAAGATTTAATTACCTAAAAAAAACTTCAAATAAATCAAGACACCAAAGAAAAAAAAATCTAACCAGCAAACAAAAAAATGACAGAAGGAACTAATGAAGGAAAAACTGACTGACTGAATAAATAAATGAATAAATAAAAACAATGAAAGAAAAAACAATGTTATCAACGCATAAATAAAATGAACCAATAATAAAAAATAAAAAAATGTGAAGGAGTCAATTGGGGAAAAAAACAAAAACGAATAAGCAATATAACAAACCAAAAATAAGTTTATCCAAAAAAAAAAGACTGAATGACTGAATGATTAACCAAACCCAATTAATGAATGAATACAAGAAACAAACAAATGAGGGCTGAAAGTACTGTAGTGCTGGGCAACACATGCACAATATATTCATACACATCTCGTCAGTAAAGCTGGTTCTTTGTTTAGCGATAAATCTCTATCAACTGTTTTCAAATGGAGTGGCAGTTCATACACAAAGCTGTAGATCACTGACAAGCTAAGCAATGAATCACCCATCAAACTGAACGATCAAAGAATCATCTTTACTGACGAGATGCGCATAAATATATAGTGCAACATATTGCCCAGCGCTAGCTCAAAGGAATGAATTAAAGAAGCGAAAAACGAGAAAAGAAAAAGAGAAACACTACAACGGAGACTACACTGGATAAATCCTCTTTCATTTGTCGTGCGTGTGAATGTATCTTTCACTGCAGAACCTTTGAGACATCTAATCCAATGCCTTCAGAAACTAGACTTCAACAGAACTGTGTTCAGATGTTGTGAGAAACTCCAGAGGGCACAGAGCGAATAAATCGAAAGGAGTAGCAAAATTCAGAGGTGATTCACATTTGCCTGCAGCTCAGTCATCGCGGCCTCATCTAAGTCAACAGATTTGTCCAGAACATTTCCTTCTTTCACTCCGTCTCCACCCGTTACTCAGCGCTCGAGCAGGGTGGATGATTCACTGCCCGTCAGCGCTCCTTGTTTCCAAACAAAGTCCAACGAACAAACGCTGTGTTGCCAAGTTGCTGATTGACATTGCCAGGAGGAGAAGATGGTTTTCCCAGACAAACTGGGAAAGTGTTAAGATATCTCAGGTGTCAGAACGATCAGCGAGCCTGTGGTTAAATACAGGCCAAGTGAACTTTCTGCCACCCTAACAAAAGATTTGGGATTTGAGAACATTGACTGGACATGACTATTTCATACTGGCCAAGAAACTGTATTCTGCTCTATGAAAATATTAAGATACTGAGAATTATTTATGAACGGAAAGTCACTCTGCTCATGTTTCATGAATGAGGCCCAAAAATAATTGAGCTGGCCATTCATATTGCTTTAATTTGATTCGCTTACATCACCTATGTCAGATGAGAAGATGTTTTGAGACCAAAATATAACTGTACATACACAAAGCTCTCAGTGGAGGGCCGAGTACAGTAAGTCACAGAACTCTTAGTGACCCCAGACACGGGAGACAGCAGGAGATATCCTCACACAGACACATTTAGTTCTTTGGTGTAATCGCTGCTGACTAACGCGGCTTAAGTGCAGACCAGATTTTCCATTCTCCACTCAAACATACAATAACACACATTCATCTCTTATACCTGTTCTTACAACACTCCCTCACTTTTAGACAGATAGACACGCAAACATGCCTGAAATGAAATGAAAAAGTAAACATACAGCAAGTCACATGTCATAATACATGCTTAATGCTTAGCAGAGCTAGAAAGCTAGTAACTGAATTTCTTTTCTAAACTGTCCTCTTCCTCACATATAATGTTGGAGAGATTCCAGTGAACTGCTTCAAAAAGTTTGAGAATAGTGAACTGATTTTAAATAACAGATTCATTCTGTTGAACTGATTTAAAATAGTAGATTTACTGTAATGAATAAATTCAAATAGATTCATTCTATTGAACTATTTAAAGTTACATATTTTAATGAACAAATTCAAAAGTCATATGACAGATTTATTTTAAGTGAACAAATTCATATTGGCAGATTCATTCAAGTTAACTGATTCAAAAGTCAGAATTGATTAAAAAAATCAGATTGTTTCTAGTGAACTACTTGGATGGTTTTTTAATGCAAAAAAATTTGAATAGTCAGATTCATTCAAGTTAACTGATTCAAAAGTCAGATTCATTCTAGTGAACTATTTAAACGACATATTTTAAATGAACAAATTCAAACAAGACAGATTCATTCTAAAGAACTGATTCAAAAAACTGATTCTTTCTAGTGAACTACTAGATTTATTTTAATTTGAACATATTCAAATAGATTCATTCAAGTTAACTGATTCAAAAGTCGGATTCATTCTAGTGAACAATTTGAATTAGATTTATTTTAAGTGAACAAATTGAACAGACAGATTCATTACAGAACTGCTAGAAAAATCTGATTCTTTCTAGTGAACAATTTAACAGATTTATTCAAATAGTCAGATTCACTAAGAACTTATTTTAATGACAGATTCATAACCATTTTCTTAAAAATGGTTAGATTCATTCTAATGAAATCTAAAGAAATTCTGAACATTTAAAAAATGATTCACCAATGGGATTCCCTTTGAGCCAGGTTTGTTGTTTTTATTATTATTACAATTTTATTTCTTTTTATTTCTGAAATGTTTAGTTAAATGCTGATGTTCATTATTGTGTTCACTTCAAATTTACATAAATTATGCTTTTCTAGTTTTATTGATGTAAAAATATCTCTTTAAGTTAAATAATGTCATTTTCATTCTAAAACTCGATGTCTAAAATCTCATTGGCTCGATTAAATTAGCATTATTGCCATTCGATACATCTATATTAACTAATAATAATGACAATAATAAAAAATACTGTTAGTGTGTGGTACAACTACAGTACATTTTCAAAAGAATAGTAATTTAACAATTTTAAATCAAGTGGTTTGGAAAGCTACCGTTTCAAAATAACCTGACTCTGATATCTAGCCTGCGCATTAAAGTTTACAGTTCTGCAATTTAATCAGTTGAAACAGGAAGGAACCAACTGTATTCAAAGCCTGAGGTATGTGAGCGTATACCAGTAAAGAAGCCTTGTAAACACAAGCATGCATTATGCTAAATGTGAATGAACAGATGAGAAAGGACAAGCCATCCCACCGTTTCTCTCTCTCGATCACGCACCCTTCCTGTATGTCCTCTGGCTGTATATTTGTGTGTGGATGCAGCACTCTCATAACTTAATTACTGTATTTATCTTATTAGACTGCAGCTATTTAATGTTAGTGCTTTGGCATGCGCTTCCTGCACATCCATTCTGCTGCCTCATTAAGATCAGGCCCTATGAGACCTAAATGCTAAAACTCACACTCACATTAACACATAACATGCTGCTAATGCATTCTGACACAGCATTTATCAATACAATGAAGGAAAAATCTTGAGTAAAATGGCTATAAACACTGTAAAAATTGTCAACTGTGAATACTTTTCTGCATTAAATCGATCAAAAGTGAGAGTAAATATTTATTCTTCAAATAAAGAACTGTTTTCAACACTAGTAATAAGAAGAAATGTTGTTTTACTGTTCATTTCAACATCGTACTGAAATAGGACAATTCATGTATGAAGGCAGCATAAGAAATGCAAGATTTATGTAATCAACCAATCAAAATGGAGCTTGCCATTTCACAAATATAAACGGCCCAGGGGTGCGCTGTCTTAAGGTGACACCAGATGATTTTCCCCAAGTGTAAGTGGATGCACCAGAGACAAACGTGTCTTTTAACAGGATCTCTGACTCAAAGCTAAAGGGCACAGCAGCCGCTATCAAAGGAGGTGCCCAGCTGAGCCCAAACCAGCACATGGATAAATAAAGGCAATAATTAGGCTGTCATAAAGAGACCCTGCCACTAGCTTCAGCTGTTCAGAGATGCTTCAAACACAGCCTGTCAGTTAACCAGGCACAGCACTTAGGCGGGGAGTGGTTACAGGACAAGAGAAAGACAGATGTGACTTGCCAAATTACTACTAACAATTATGAAGTCACACTGGAAAACACTTTATGGATTTTCCCACCACTAATTCTAATCTTCAAAATTTAATTCATGCAGTTTGTAAATTCCATAATTAAACAAATTAACTGACAAATATGATGTAATATTTAAAACAACTCAGATATTTCAAAATGCAATTTATTCCTGGGATGTAAAGCTTAATTTTTTTCCAACCCAGACTCATTGGAAATACTGTACGTGCCTCTAAATATATTTAGACAATATTATTGCGTACAGTACCTTACCGCACAGGCAGTTTTGAGGCAGATTTGAAGTGAATCATCCAGTGAGTGATGCTAAAGCGTGGGTTTAATACGTGACTTGATATATATATCATATTGCTGTGTTTTATTTACAGTAGGTTGCTTCAGGTATGTATTGCGTAGTTCACAATTCAAATATCTGGGGAGCGTCGCTAAAAATGAATGCTGGAAATGTGTCCAAACCCAACCTTAAACCTACTTGATAGTGTTGACAAATGCAAAACTGATATAAAAACTGATTTTTTTTTTTTTTTTTATGGAACCTACTGAATACAAATAAAAACATACATATTAAGAGAGATATGTGATACTAATGTTCTAAGTTTTACTGCATCTCGTCTTTATTTCAACTGGAAACTGCAGCATATGCTGATATGCTGCTCAAGAAACATTTCTTATTTTTACAGTACTAAAGACGTAATATTGTTATCTTTATATGATTAGTGTAAATGGGGCTTTAAAACGCACTGTAATAAAAAATCTTTACTGTAGTTTTTGATCAATTTAGCGAATCTTTGAACAAACACTTCAGAATACAAATCAACTTATTTGGTCTAACACAAAGATGTTTACGTGCATATTGATCATACATATAGTTAAGCAATATCACACCAACAATAGGCTGAGTGCATGAGTGCAAATGTGAAACTGATCTTATACAACAGTTCAGTAAGTAAGTTAATAATATTCTGTTATTTTAGACTGCTTTGTTCAATTTTGCCAATGAAAAGTAAAGACAAAGCAGAACTTTTTGTCTACGACACATTCTCGTTTTGAACGAATTGGGTGAATCATTTAGCATTAAACCACTGGCCATAGGCGTGTTGGTTTTGAAGAGTATGATATGACATTAAAGTGCCGCCAAAGCGATTTAAAAGCATCCAGAGTCATCTGCTCTTGCTTTACTTTGATGTCACACACGATTCGATTTTGTTTTCATACAATTGCACTTTATGTGACCTTTCAGGTTTAAGATAACATGCTGATACACATTAAGTGTACGCAGTGAGCAACTGATTTTCACTATCTAGGCAGTGAAAGTTTCAGCACTCCAGAAATGACATGCCCCGTTTTTATTAAAGCGTGATGCCAAATATTATCTTAACAATCTACGACAATTGTAGCATCGTTAAAGTGATTTAGTACACTGATAGTTTATCAAAATTGAGTGTAAAATTGCCTAACAGAGAAGTCAAGAGCCGCTGATTGTTCCACAGTGTTAAATTCATCACGCGGCAGTAAACTCTACAGGGGGTGAAGGCCTGCGGAGAAGCCAAACTGTGCTGATCATTACCAAGAAATACATCACAGCTCTCTCTCTCTGTGCCAAACATTCATTTCCTCCATGTCTAATTAAACTACCTGCTTGTAAAGTAAAAATATAGTGTCTTTCTCTCACGTTTGCCCGCTAATTCACTTCCCTTCTGGTTTTCTGCTTTGCTAAGACTCTCTCTCTCTCTCTCTCTGAGAGAGCTGTAGGCAAATCTGTATCCTCTCCGGATAACGTCTCCCAGAGGGCTGAGGGAAAAGAAAAGACTGGGATTTAATCTTTTCTTCTGAAGAGACAGGATGAGTGAAAAAGGTGCTTTAACAGTTTCTCACTCTGACCGTCTTCAACACACACTTAGGCACCGCCACACACACATTCTCTGACATCACACATATACAGCAAAGTTTATTTAAAGGAAACCCAGAGAAACGGAAAAGGAATTACAAATGAAGCGTGAAGAGGAAGGGGTTAAGATTCAAACATCTGCAGTACACAAAACTGAAAATCGTACACACGTAGATAAACACAATGACCTCACACACACTCGCAGAGCTTAAATGTGCTGATAAAAGGGGACCCACAGGGCCCGTCTGTGTGTGATCTGAATATGATGGTATGTGGGGTGAGCAGCAGTTCACATCAATCCAAAAAGGAAAGACAAAGACAGCAAGAGAAACATGAAAAAGCTCAAAATGCTGCAGGGTAAAACTCTAAAGGCCACTTTCCCAGACACTGATTAAACCCAGTACTACAGTGAAAGGGATAATCACTGTTGGAAATGTTTCAATGTGATCTGCCAAGAAAGCAACACTAACGGGGTAAAATAGATTTTAGAGAGCAAGATTTTCTTTATACAGTACGTGGAAATTACACAAATATTTACAGTCTTCTGAAAATGTGTGTAAAGAGTCTGTTATCTACCTAAAATCTTGGCTTTAAATCTCATTTGTGTGTACACACATTTGAAAGTGGTCAGGCAAGTGCTATTTAGGTATTATTTATTATGTAGTATTATTATTAGTATTATAATATCTAAATTCCATTTACATTTTTGATGATAAAAGCGTTTTTAATAGTGCTACAGTAGTTAGTGTTTTTCTGAATTTTTGGAGACCATTTATGGTCACAATATGCTTTTATTGTGATCAGATTTTCACATAAAGTCATACAGGTTTGGAACGACGATGCAAATAATGCCAATTTACAATTTTGGCTGAACTGTCCCTTTAAGCATTGATTGTTTTGATTTCTTGTGAGTGATGGTGAACAGGAGCTGTTTTTCAGGACACCTGCAGACCAGAGCAAAGCAGTCTCCACTTTAATTATCTCTCCCTACTGCCTTTCCATATTCATTATGCTCTATTCCACCGAGACACACACAAACCGACACACACTCACTTTCAGGAACTCTTGCACACAAGCACGCAGGAAATAAACGCACACACATAAGCAAAAGGAAACTATGAAACTGATGGTAGAGCAGGCACTTTTTTAAGAAGGACAAACACACATTTCCATTCATTTTTTTGTCTTTCTTTTGTTTCGTGCCCGTTTCTTTGGCAGTGGAGTCATATTACAGCGGGATTCAGAACCCAAATAAGATTAGCTCTGGCTGTAGTGATGTCACCACTTTGACCTTTCCGACTGTCTGCCGTTCCCTACAGGGCACCGCTGAAATAATGAGACTTCGTTACCATAGCAGCTTAATAGGTGCCAGTTGTAGAAACTGAATGAGCCAATCAGGACAGAGCAATGCTAAGTACCTTCTAGCTGGCCTGAAAAATATCCACTTTAGCCAACGAACATTCCTGACACGTCAAGCTGTTAATGCCCGAAAAGTGCAAATGGGTGTTACGCTATTAAGAAACTGGCCTTTAACAAAGGACGGCTTGGGGGAAAAAAAACACAAAAAACACTTCATACATATCAATACAATGGATAAATGATAAGGAGCCGTTGAATGAGGCCGAACGTTCTGATTGGCAGCGGCGCATGTTTCTGAAGGAGACTGGGTTGTTCAAATGGCCAATTAGCAGCTGATTCTGATGAATTCATTAGCATGTTCTCAGGTAATTAGAGGAAGCGGCTGAGTGAATACTAAATATTCAACAGGAGAACAGACACAGTGCCACACAGCTCGCCGTGTTCCTCTGTAGACTCTTATTAGCATAAACACACATACTCTCTCACACACACACACTCTCAAGCGCCCATCTGCACTACTGAGAGACTGTTTCATACACACATATAAAAATTCACACCTCCAAAATAGCCTTTCCATTACAAAAAGAAACTAAGAGGCAGGTAAACAAAAAGTCTTCTATTAACACGTATAACATATTCTCAGCAAGAAATGCATTCCTCACTGTTGAACAACATCTTTAAATACATATAAATGAACTAATTTGATGAACCTAGTTTGCTAGTTTTTCTTTATCATTATATAACTAAGATAGTAAATCTCATTTAACCGCATGTTTAAAAAAAAACCGAGATACTTTCAAACGGAATCATTTCTGACTACTACATATGCAACCAGTTGATTGTTGGGACACTTTTGAGAAAACTGAAATGAAACAGACATCGCTAGTCAAGAGTTATGGTATTTATAATTTAGTAAAAGAGGCATTCTTATCCTGGAGAGAATTTCACAGGAACCCAATGTTTAAAAACATATTTTTCTTTTTTGTTATATGAAGGTCACATTAAACTGTCTTGGAAATTGCTTTATTACAGCTTCATCCATTTATATTTGCTACTTTTTAAAAGCTCTTTATGCTATTTTTTTTTTTTTTAAGTTAGATCTCGTTGTTTTAATAGTTTTTTTTTCCAGTCAGCAGACTTTTACAGTATATTACAGTAAATCAGACATAAAAACACGTTAGTTCAACAACATAGGTTAACTGTTAATGACATCACAAGCATGTGTTGGAGGAATAACTTGTGCTATTAAACTGATTAGAGATCTCCAAGATGCTGCTGTATTGAACATGACACATACTGACTAATTTACTTTTTTTGTTTACTGTCATTTTGCTTTATTTGATCTTTAAATCATTGTGGGTTCCCTCTTACGTCATACTCCAGGGTTCCCTTAGCCATTTGTGCACATGCACACCTTCCAAAAACATTTAGAATGGAGGTGCACAAACACATGATTAAAACACATTTTATATTTAGATAGAATGTAAGATAAAGATAGTAATGCATGTTAGCTTGCTTCTTGTGCCCAAGAGCATATTTATTAAAGCCTATATATCTTACTAACAAGAAACTATGCTTCTAACCACAGGTCCAAAGCTGTAGCTCTAACCACGTATGTTTACGGCGTTGATTGTGAATGTGCGTTTGAACTATGCTTTTGGGAAACACAGAATCTTTGAACTGTGCTTGTAACGACGGGAAACTTTTGGGAAACGCACCCCAGAATTAAAAATATCTGCAGAGTGTATGTAAATTTTATTTCAAATTACATAGTTTTTTTTGTTGTTTGTTTCAGAGGAAAAAATTATATTATGATCTCATCTCTCCATTATGCACAGTTCTGAAAGCAGAATGCAAACGTGTAAAATGCTTTAAACAGAGATGTTTAGAAGGTGTTTAACAGGGCTGCCACCCACTAAAGATTCTCTTTAAAGTTATATTATGCAACTAATCACAAATTTATATTATACGAATGAGTCTTAATATATTCAGAGCTCAATCACACTTAAAGGGATAGTTCACCCAAAAATGAAAATTGGATGTTTATTTGCTTACCCCCAGGGCATCCATGATGTAGGTGACTTTGTTTCTTCAGCAGAACACAAACAAAGATTTTTAACTTTAACCGTGGCAGTCTGGTAGTCATTTAATGGAAGTGGATGGACACC
>JAUCMS010000153.1:4786717-4796877 GCA_032357445.1 Enteromius radiatus | reverse complement strand
AAATCTTCGTTTGTGTTCTGCTGAGGAAACAAAGTCACCTACATCATGGATGCCCTGGGGGTAAGCAAATAAACATCCAATTTTCATTTTTTGGGTGAACTATCCCTTTAAGTTTGCCAAAATCCACAGGCAGAAGTGGCCTAATAGTTATATATATATATTATTTATTAATAAACAAATATTTTCTTGGACAGACTTGCTTTAATAAAGAAATGCAATCTTCTGGTGCTTAATTTTTGCAATTAAAATACAATACATAGTAGAAGATATGATGCTAATGACACCGTGGTGGGTACAATTTTCAGAAAAAAATGGGGAAACTAGGTTATGAAAAAATTTAAATGCCATATTTTTTTTACAGGTCCTATATGAGAGCCAGAGGTGGCTGGTGTTGGTGAAGAACATAATGTTTAATAAAAATCTCAACAGTCTGTTGAGCCCTAGAGCTAGATTTTAGAAGAAGCCACATCTGACAGTCAGTGTAGGAGAGAATATATATAGATCTAAGTAACTTCTCTCTTTCGGTACCTGACATAAAAAAGGCCAAGAAAAAGCCTCCTGGTGTCCATGCTCTCCGGGCCAGCAGGATAACAGTGTTTAAAAGTAAGGGGAGCAGGGCAGGTCCTGGGTTAATGGCACCCCTGGTACAGGGTACCAGTGCGCGGATGGCGGGGGTTGAAAGGGCAGAGGGAGGAGAGGTGGGATCCAAGAATGACAGCCCATCTGTTCAGTCAACACACAGACGGAGAAGCAAGGAAAACAGCGTGAAATTTCTGCTATCACTACTGCCACCATGCCAGGATCTTCATCAAAGAGCAGAGACACTGTGAGACATGAGACGACATGGAGTGATGGAAAAACAAATGCAGCATGAAAGGGTGAAGGAAGTGGATGAATAGAGAAAGGGAAGTAAGTAGAGAATGAAAAAGCTGTTGCTGTGATGCACTGGTTAGTGTCACATATTGAAACTAAATATGGACGTTACTCTTTTTTTTTTAGTCTAATCCTGGGCATTAAATAAATAATTGTGTCAATTTCAATGATGTCAATAATGTTCCAAACTGGAATGACTTTTTCTTCTTTTTAAATACAGTATATTTTAAATACTGTTAGTTCCCACTGTCGTCCATTATATGGACAAAAAAATACAATGGAAGTCAATGATGATGAGAACTGTTTGTCTATGAACTCTCTTTAAATGATTGTTTGTGTTCAGCAGAAGAAATTAAGTCATACAGGTTTGAGGGTAAGTTTTGAGTACAGTAACCCTTTAATATGTCTTGATGTTCAAAAATAAAACACTTTTTGCGCCTTGTTTATAGCCATAAAACACCCAAAAGTTCTAGTTAGGGATTTTTAGTTTTAAGGATGACTATTGCATGTAAACATGAGTGGGATTTCCAACCCCAAAACTTTCTATGGGGACATGCTGTGCCCTGGTCCACATTTGGGTACAGTAATATAGATTCAAATCTGCACTTTGTGCCCTTATTTCTTCCCAAAATAATTTCCTCCATTCTAAGGAATAAGTCTAGAAAAAAAAAAAAAAAAAAACAAGACCAAAATGATTAAAAAGAACAGGAAAGGGGCCACTTTTGACTGATGTGTGTGCATCAGCCAAACCACAAAAGGCCTCATTCTGCTCTCTTCATACTCCTCCGATCATCTCCATCAATGGCTCTATAATTAAATCACAATCACTCTATATGAGAAGCCTTCATTAAAGCCAGTGCTCTGACAGTGCTGCAACAATCAGTGCAACATTACAGAAAAAAAAAAGAATTAGGATGTCTGTTAAGGTTTTATTATGCTTTTGAAATATCCACAGCAAAGGCAGTATGGCAGATTCTGTAATTTTCAGTAATTTTACACTTCAATAGCAGATTCCATGCCTGTTTTTGACAGTGAACACAATAATGTGGGCCACTTGTGTTCACACAGCCAGAAAGACCCCCAGGGCACTGAGCAGAGGGGAAAAAAAACAATAACAACAAAGAGACTGGAGAGTCTGGGACTTGACCTGGATTACACACACTCACACACAGCGTGCCACCATTCATTAATTCCTGTAGTTTTTTGATTGTTAGTACAGCATGGTGTCTTAATCAGTCACCATTCCAGTCATCTGAATATTAACACGCCAATCAGACCAAAGGGCTTTTTGGCAGCAACAATACACAAACCACATACCGCTCATTCAAAGTTTGTATCTCTGATGCACGTCCATGAAACAGCACTTGTTTGTCTATTTTCTAAATGCATGTTACTGATGTTATTTTTATTGTTAATCAAAACATCAATGAAACCTTTCACTCTATAAAAATCAAGATTCGAGTTTGTGCTGAAATCTGCTTCAGTTTAGTCAACTAATGGCAGATAGAAGCAAGGTCCAAAGTTACACATTTTTCTACTTCACAGCATGTTTTGTAGTGACCATAATTCATAAGTTTTGCAGTTTAATTACAGATGACAGGAAGCAATAGGGAAGACCAAGTCGAGCCAGATTCAAACCTCAATTTCCAGTTTAAGCACCACAGCCCAATAGGCCTAAAACACACCTGAATTTTTTCGTAAACAATTCTTGGATTGAATTTACATGTGTGGTTTATCTAACACTTTAAATAAGAATTGCTTTACAGTCATTTTAAATAAAAAAATTGCTCTGCTTGTCTTTCATAAACAAGGTCCTTCAAAGCCATGACTATAACATCTATTTTTAAGAGCATTCTTCTACTCAGCGTTTCCGTTTGTCTGGCACAAAGGTATGGGCTGCTTTATTGTCCTATATCCTTCCAGGGGATGAAACGGAATTATTGATGTTAATTTCCTGTGTTGATCTGAGGTGGGACAAGTAAGTGCACCCTCATCTGGACAGATCAAAGGCAGGGCCAGTCACTCTTAAACCACACGGACATGGCGCAGAGAACCCTCAAAGTCCGATCTGATCCATGGCTTTCTAAACTCTCCACTACAACAAGAGGAAGTGAGAAAGATCACTCATCCCGAAGATTGATCATATGGAACACAGCTCTTGACGTGATTGGAAACACATGGACGTTGAAGGCCTACACTCTTACCACCTTTCTGCTTCCCTTTCTTTCCTCCCAGTCATTCTCTTGAAGAAAAAAAAAAACAGCTTAACCTTTTTTGCGAAAGGGATCTAGGGTGAGATTTGCTTTGAGCATCTGGGGTGAGTAATGGTGGAGGAAGCCAATCAATACCTCTTTGCCTGATGACGGCCATTCAGGGTGTAATTGCGTCGGGTGCCTTTTCCTGCAATGGAACATAACTGCCCCTTTCATCTATTCACCTTTTAGCAGACTCCACCATTTTTGGCTTTGTCTAACCTCTAATGGCTCTCAGACCCGTTTTGTCTTGTGACAGGTGCTTGAGCGCCGTAGACGACTGATGTATTAAACAGAGGACATGCATATATGATCTTCTAGCTTCAACAGGAGCACCTAACGCTCTGAGGCCTCTGACGGGTTGAATTACAGAAGTTGTGGGAGTCGAGGATCGTTGATCGAAACCCCAAAGGCCGGTTTGTTTTCCCGAGGCGTGAACGTGGCCATGTGGTGACATCGCAGATACATCTGCACCAGCTGTCTTCGGCACGACTGCCTGTCCTTTTGACGCCAAACCTCCCACCGCAATAGCACCATCCATGTCACACGAATACATTATCGGCTTTCATCACATCAACGATGCTTCATCGCACCTCGTCAACCAAGAATCCTGCTAATTATGTACAGAGACTCTATGGTGTCTCTCCTGAACGTCATGGAGGACAACTGCACATTAAAATGGATGTCAGAGGCTGGCAATGTTAGCGCACATTAAAAAGGCACTGCTGTTCGGGCTCTGGCCATCAGACGTGAACCGTAGAGTTGATGGGAGACAATCTGCTCACGGTGTGGAAGAGAGACAGAGGGAGGACAGAAGGGAGGTGATGGAAACACTTGCCTGGATCCGTACAGGGGGTGGCAGGAAGCAGAAGGAAGCAAGCCTGGATGAACAATAGAACAGACTGCTGAGCAGAATGTCTCCCCCCTGCTCAGATCTATGGCTTCTGCTCTTGGTCCCCACAAGTCTTCCAAACTTCAGAAGAACTTCTCCCAGTGTGCTTCATTTGTGACTTACAGTAGGATACTTTTTCCAGTGACTAGCATCAGTCACATCATGTTTTCCAGCATACAGGCAAGAAGTTTGGCTTCACCTGGAGACATTTTCCTCAGACCATCAATCTAGGAATACTGAGCTCCATCACATCTCTCAAAATAATGAGCAAGGGCTGTTATGTAGAACTTCAGGGGTCCTTACATAAAAAGCGATGATCAACGCAAACAAAAATGTTCTGAAGAAAGATACTTGGATTTTTGGTAGTCAATAAACAGAGATGCATAATATATTAGTAACACGTTGGGTACTGGTTGATGTTGAAGCAATTCATTTTAACAGGATCATCAATATTTGATATTTAATTGCAAATGCTAGATTATCATCTAATGCTCAATTAAAGTTAATCTTTAAAACACTAATAATTAACTCTATCGAATGCAATCTTTAGCACATCCGCTTTTGATACTGTACATTAAATGTTGGGATGTCTAAATTAGCTCACAGTATAGTTTGTTAAAGTGAAATGATTTCAAATGTACTGTATTTACACAAAACGGAATAGAATTTTAACATCAGCCATTTATCAGACATAACATGAAATTAATTATTGGCTTATCACTGGCCAGAATTTTAATATCAGTCTTTCTTTATCTCTAAATATTCATATCAGAACTTCCATTTCCTGTCAGTGGTATTTCACCTCCACAATTTGATTGACATCCCAAATCAACTGTAATAAGAAATCATTTCACTGTCCATATTGCGGTTGGCATCTTTAATTTATCACACTATGGCTGAGACCAAAAACAAAAAAAAGCTACCGCACAGTATGCAAATCAACAACGTTTCAGCAAAGGTGAAAAAACACCTTTATAAATGCTCCAGAACCCCTCCGTGAACTCAGAATTTAAACATATGGCAAATGCTACAGCCTGAATCCGGACCGTAGGTGGAGGTAAAACCTGTGAGGTCTAATCATACACACGGCGCAACAGTAATCTGTCATGTTCATTAGCACTCATCGTGTACATCGTTAGTAGTATCCACAGAGCACCATAATGGCTCAAATTACACCGTCATCCTCAGCTATAATCACCCCCACTTTCCACAGCCATTAAACTGAGAAAAGAAAGCCTGCACAGTCCACAGAGACTGGAAATAACCCAAAAAAGGCAACAATGCTTGCTAAAAGTGGGTTTGTGAAATATTTACAACATTCTCTATATTGTCTTAATTGCGATCTGCTTCATAAATCACCAAAAATGCATTACAGAAATGAAGCACAACAACTGGATGAAATTAAATTAGGATAATAGATTCTGATCATTTCGCAAGACCTCACTGCTCTCAAACTTTTTGATTTAAGAACTCTAATAGCCAGAACCACATGAGGTACCTGACCTCCATAGATCTAATGGTTCACAGCTGAACCCAACAAATTTACAGACTAACTAATCATCGGTCCATATGAGTCTATTAAGCTCTACATATGCAAAACCACCATCTGCGACCATAAAGTTTCTACCTGCCTGTCCTTTAAACGTGAAAAATTGGGGGTTTGTTGAATATAAAAAAGATTAATGCTTATCATGAATTAAAACATACATCAGTTTCAGTGATAAATCGGTTTAATAACCAAAAAATAGTACTCTTATTCTAGTATCTTGACCATTAGGACACTGTGAGGCCATGTGCTCAGTACAGTATCTCTTTGTTTATACAGTAGAATTAAGGAAATACTTCAGACGTCTGTGGTGCTAGACAACTCTCTCATTTAGTCCACTAAAGAAGGTTTGACCTGCACCATCCAGGCTGCAAGTACAAATTCTCTGAGCTATCACAGACAACTGACCTCATATACACATAACATAACAAGAAATGACAGGTGCTTGAATGTTACTTGATTACTTGAGGAGCAATATGGGAATATTCAACTTCAAAGAGCTTTCAACCTCCTGTTGAAAATGAGTTGTTGAGAGGATGGACTTCAGAGAATTTCTCACTTGGAAAGGTGCAAATTAGCCTGTGACTACAGTTAGACAGAGAGAAGAAAAACACACACTGGCAGAGATATTTTTGAACAACATTTCTGCTCAAGATGTCCATGGAGTTAATATTGATCCTGTATAGAACCAAAAAAAAAGCTACTTTGTGTCAAAATAGACTTGACATTTACTGACAAACTGAACTCTGCAACATTTTATATCATTAGAGGAAAGGTTTGTGCAATAGGAAGCTAAGATCTGAGAATTCTACATTCACTTGAGACTGATCTAATCAAATAATGCCCGGCTTTCCTCTCTCAGACCAAACTGAGACATTCGGGCTTGATTGAATGTCTCATGCGTGAGAATGTTAATGCACATGTGCATAATAACATTATGTGTACAATTCAGATGCATTAACACCTATTTACAGTACCATTCAAATGTTTGGAGTCAGTATGAATTCTTTGTGCCATTTAAACTGGCTTTAATTCTAAAATACTGTCAAAAAAGAAATAGTATGAATTATTAGTTCAATTAAGTAAAGTACCTTTTTCTATTTAAATAAAAAGCAGTTTATTTATGTTACGGCAAAGCTAGATTTTCAGCACAATTACAGTCTTAAGTGTCACATAATTTTTCTGAAATCATTTAAATATGCAGGTTAGGTGACCAAGAAACTTGCTTTGTTAATCTTTGGAAACCATGATGCAATTTGTTTCTTTGATGAATATAAATTTCAAAAGAACCCCATTTACTTGAAATCAAAATCTTTTGTAATGTCATAGATCACGTCTGATCAATCTAAGGGCGTTCACACTTTTTTTTAGTAAGAACAAAAGCTGGAGTTTTGGTTACAAATAGCATCCGAGGGCGTCTTATGTTGCTATAACAACAGCTGCAACAGTAGCCTAGTGCAGAAATGTCAAGAAAGAGGAAGTTGGCTATTGCATTGGCTTTTGAAGTTAACGGGGAGAAGAATGTCAGTTTACAGTGAAGTTTGTGGATGTACAGCATTATACAGGGGAATAAATAGCACTGTGCACTCTTACAACAGTTTAGTCCAGCAGCTCCAGTTGGATGATGCATGGTTTGTGGCATATCTACCAGCACCTTCTCCATTTTCTCTTGTTGTTATAATTCCTATTTTATCTTATTCCTGATTTTCATGATATGTCCCCTACACACACACAAAAATGCAAAATCAGAACAGTCTGCATCTTGTAAACAGACAAATTGGGCCAGAAGGAGAATCACTCGTCACCGGTCAGTAAACATAAAATAAATAGCATGTTCTATACAACCCTCTGCATATGATTCTTAAACGACTTCCAGAAAAAGAAAAGAACTGTTCAGATTTAGCTGTTCCCATTCATTTCCGCACAAATCTACCACATTCTCGTGCTGATTGTTACCTTTCAGAGCCTGGTCCAAGCAAGCCTGCCACATCTTCACTCTTTAATGTAATCAAAGACAGGAACAGGCCTGTATTAAAAAAAAAGGACACGTCGGAACAGGAGCCTTAGCACAGAGGTGCTACAGACGAGAAAAAAAAGGGACAATGAAAAAGAAAAGACTCATTCAGTGGCGGGACACACAGACCCAATCACATATTCATGCCATTTTCCATTCATCCAATCATCTTAATCAGAACATTGCATCTTGGGAATCAAAGGGGAGATGATTGAACTTCCATTAAAGAGGCCTTTTAGTGATTCATATGTAGATGGAGGGGAGAACAGCGGCAGCCAGTTAGCTACTGTATACCTCCACTCGAACCGCACACATGAACCTCCCCGTGATACCGTTACCATGGTGAACCGAAGACTGAGACGACCGTACCCTTTCACAGAAATAAACCTATCTCTAGATCACAGCGCTCGTAAAGGTGAGCTGGGCGCCGAGGTGGGCAGCTGTCGCCATTGATGGCTGACATGAGCCATTTTATACCCCTAGAAGGGATTCAATTTGGGGTTTAGGAGAGGGAGGCCAGTCTTCGATCTAAATTTTAGACGCCCTGCATCAGATAAAGAACAAGTCGCAATGTTTCTCACATTTAAAGGTTTTGGACACTTAAGCAACACTTAAAATTTTATTTCATTGATTAAAAATCATCAAAACAAGTGGCATCAGAAATCAAAAATAAACACAGGTGTAGTTTCCTCACATTATTTATGAACATCTATCAATGTTTGACATAAAATGACACACAATTTTTTTTTTTTGTCATTTAAAATCTAATAAATACCTTTATTTTTTTTTTAAATGGTATGCTTGAATTATTTTTGAAATAAATGCCAGTTGTTCTGATATCTTCTTTTATAACTAACTGATATTCATACATTTTTAAGTGCGACTAAACTGAAGTATCAGCAATTGTTTTTGGGACTTCTGCCCTGCTATGCGGGGTGCAGTGATGTCACTTCCTACCCAAATTCTGTCCAGTTTTTGCTGATGAGCATCAGACTTAGTTGTTGACTAGATCAAACATACAAACACACAGCAGGAAAGACATTAGGAAATGTGTTAATTGAGAGAGAGAGATGAGGAACAAGGGGGGCTGCCGCTCCATCAGCAGGTCTGTGAGGGAGGGATGAAGTAAGTTGCACCATCTGTGACTCTGACACTTGTTTCAGAAGCTTTTAGAGGCCATTAGCACACTTACTATAGGTCACACACCCATGCTCTCATGCACACACACACACACACACACTCTTGCATACACGACTGAACCCAAGCATGCAAAAATTTCCACATATATAAATAAACACTGATTTACAAACAGACTCATATACACAATATATCAACCTCAATCGGGCTGAATGTGAATATGACAAGAGAAGAGTTAAGGATGCTGCCAGCATGTACCTGTCAACCTCACTGAGCGTCATCCTGGTGTAACGGTGCCTTTGAAAGACAACAGTAAAACATGAATATGACTCAATGTTGCAGGCTGTGACGAAAATGCTCAAAAATGTGACAATAAAATTTTTTAAATGTGACTATTTAAAATAAGGGGCAGGGGAGTTTAAAGTTTGTTAGTAGAACACATCCCGGGGATATTCACACAATGCTTTTCCTGCTTTATTTTTAACATGCATGCTGTAAGTCAACTACACAGTACAGCAAAACACTGTTGTCACTTCATTATTTAGTAATCAGTCTTGTTTTGTACGTATGCAGTGATTTAGAGAAGTGGCAAACACATTCTACAACTAACTACAAATGAATTCATCAAGACTATATGCAGGGTGTACGAAACCAAACTGAACAACTAGTTAATGACACACAGTGGGTACGGAAAGTATTCAGACCCCCTTACATTTTTCACTCTTTGTTATATTGCAGCCATTTGCTAAAATCATTTAAGTTCTTTTTTTCCACATTAATGTACACACAGCACCTCATATTGACAGAAGAACACAGAATTGTTGACATAATTGCAGATTAAAAAAGAAAAAATGAAAAATCACATGGTCCTATGTTTTCAGACATTTCAGGTTCTCTCCACACATACCGCTTAGAATTAAGGCCAAAAAGGAACTCCTGGCCGAAACTTGGACACTGGACCCGACAACTGAGGACTGGAATCCACACATACCGATTAGAATTAAGGACATAAAGTTCTATCTTGGTTTCATTGGACTAGAGAACCTTATTTCTCACAATCTTGGGACTCCTTCAGGTGTTTTTTGGCAATCTCCATGCAGGCTTTCATGTGTCTTACATTGAGGAGAGGCTTCCGTTGAGTCACTCTGATATAAAGCCCTGACTGGTGGAGGGCTTCATTGATGGTTGACATTCTACAACTTTCTCCCATCTCCCGACTGCATCTCTGGAGCTCAGCCACAGTGATCTTTGGTTTTTTTTCTTGGCTGGACAGCCAGCTCTAGGAAGGGTTCTGGTCATCCCAAAGATCTTCCATTTAAGGATTATGGATGCCACTGTGCTCTTAGGAACCTTAAGTCCAGCAGAAATATTTTTGTAACCATGGCCAGATCTGTGCCTTGCCACAATTCTGTCTCTGAGCTCTTCAGGCAGTTCCTTTGACCTCAT
>JAUCMS010000153.1:4766334-4784010 GCA_032357445.1 Enteromius radiatus | reverse complement strand
AAAAACTTTTATTTTGGATGCGATTAATCGCGATTAATCATTGCCCAGAACTAGTATATATATATATATATATATATATATATATATATATATATATAAATCATTTATGTTTATTATATTTATAAATATTTTAACATTTTAAATAAAACATTTTCTTAAATATATACATGCATGCGTTTTTATTTATATATACATAAATCTACAAAGCACACACACACACACACATATATATATATATATATATGTAAAAAAAAAAATTAATTAATAATTTGACCGTCATTTGTAAAATACATTAATATGCAAAAAATATAAATAAATAAATAAATTGCAACAACTAGTATTTCCAAATGTCAACTAGTTCCTCATTTCCTTAGTGAGGTATTATTCCATTCGTTATTATTCTACAGAATATAAAATACTATACTGTACGTGCATAAAAATAAAGCTAAGAGACAATATGCTAACTAATAAAGGGTGTGCTAAAACAACAGAAAATAACAGTATTATTGTATGACTCAGTAACCTGGAGATTTTAAAAGGAAGAGCTAGATGTAAACATCTGGCCTTTGAATTCTAAGGACTAAGAAGCAGCGTGACATAAAAGGTTGATTTTCCTCTTTTGTCATATGTTTATCACTGAGCTGCAGGGCCATATCCTGGCCCAGTGTCCCAGATTTGCAGCACAGCTCTGACCCACAGACACAGCTACCAACAGATCAACACGGCCACTATCAGCAGAATGGACACTGGCCAGTGACACCCCCTCTGGGCACTAAATAGTGGCCAATAACACTGAATCTGAGCCAGGCAAAGAACAAAATACCATCCGCACCGTCCAGCTAAAGATTTAACAGGCACATATAACACTGAGATGGAAAACAGAATCAGAAAATAAATATTCCATCTAGACAGTGGCAATGTCTAAAGCATTTCTGACCTCAAATAAGAGATATGTGTTTGGCATCAGAGAACCCGAATAGTGTCTGTAGCCATACTGGCTCACTTTACAACAAGGTCACTGGAGTAGAGTTAAACAAATCTTCATTTGATGGTAAACGCGGGCTGAAATACCTCCCTCAGCCTCTCCTGAATTACAGAAGTAGTTTAGCAAAAAATGACAACTGCATATTTTACTCATTCCAAACTGTCTTTGGTTCTTTCTGGTTGCCCTTAAGACCTCAAAGTTTTAAATCCATTTTAAAGCTCTAAATGAAGACTGTTTCTTCAATGAGAAACATTTCAAGCACTTGGAAACAGATTTACAGTCTGTGGGGTTAGAGGTCATGTTTCTCAAGGGGCATCTCAGCTAGTCTGTACTTCACCTGCTCTTAACCTTTGAGGTCAGACATCACAAATACACATAATGCTAATTGAAAAGGGCAGTCAATATTTTTCTATCGATCGACAGAATGCTTGAGATGCCTCAGTCCCTGGTTGCAGGTAAAAAAAAAAAAACAATAAAAATTAAGACACATGAAAGGAATGTGTAAAAGGATGAAAAGAAAAAACTGAAAAAGAAAAGAAGAAAAGAAACCCTTGACATTTATCAAGAGAAGACCACTTAAAGCACAATATCAGAATGAACTACGTAGCCTAGAGTTACACCGACTGAAATAGCACAAAAAGAGGAGGCCACAACACAAATGCCCATTTAGCTGAGATTATTCTCCTGGCAAAGCAATTCATACATAGCGTATTCATCCTGACTCAAACCATTCAGACCATGTTAAAATGAGACTGTCTCAAGGTGCTTTCCAGTTCATGGTCAAAAAATTCAAGCTTCCTGGGGATGTTATTAAAATTGCAACAGATTAACCTGACTTTGTTTGTATGTGAATATATATAATCAATACTGATGATTTGTTTCTTTTTAAAATTATGTTCTGACAAAAAGAGTAAAAAAAAAAAAAGGTCAGAAGTCTGGAATCATTTCTTTTTTTAAATATATATTTAAAACAAAAAATGTTTCTTAATTCTTATGCTAATATATTCTGCACTAATATTATGAAATATTACAGATTTAAAGAACAATTTTCTATTGTTATATCTTTTCAAATTTAATTTATTCTGTAATTTCAGGCAGCCATTACTTCAGTCCAATTGAGACTTTGATGTATATAAGAAATATAAATAGTTATTTATTTAGCTTAATTTAATTTAATGCATCCTTGTTGAATAAATGCAAGCATCAATTTCTTTTTTGTTTTTGTTTCTTAATTCCAAACTTTTGACTGGTAATGTATGAACAGGCCTTGGAGTTAACTCACTGACAGGCCCAAAGAATGAAGGGATTTGGATGGGTTTTATACAGATGCACAACCTTACAATAAAGGTCATGTTTAGCAAGGATTCATCAGTTACCCCAGCTATGCAAGACTGTTCACATTCCCTAGACCTTCAAAAAATTGACTTATGGGGAATTTTACTCTTCTATCACCAAATTTTCAATCCGTTTAATCCGAGGATATTTAGCCTGCTCAGGGTGACAGGGCAATCTCATGGCAAAACATTCTGGGTTACATCATTTCCGAGCAAAGGCTGTGTCACATTCTGTGGTGAGCAGCGTCACCGCACGGCTCTCGAACCTACAGCTCTAAAATAAATAAATAAAACTACGGTGGTTTTCAATAACCTTTACATCCCTCACCCCATCAACCGCTGACAAGCCAACACATAAACGCTTATCTCCTCAGAACAACGGTGCACATTAAAATGATTGTATGGACGCGGGATGAGAGCTGGCTACAGTGGGCACACTGGCAAACTCTCAGCAGACACACGGAGGAGGAAACATAGTGGGATCAGGCCGAGTCGGATTAACAGAAGCAGAAGCCGTATCGTAGACCGCATTTCCTGACGAGTCAAAACGGTTCACCTTGAGAAAGACGCAGACTAAATCGAGCTCTCCGGCTGTTTTCCTCACTCCGCTGTTTCTACTGTATTTCTCTCTCTCTGCTGGAATATTCTGCATGTTGCTGTAACAGCATGGTGTGCCTTTCAGTTTTCCCGGCAGTCATCCAAATTAAAACAATTATAGAGCTAATTGCCCGTTAGGTGGAGCCTGCCGGGGCGTCCATGCTCTGATTTGTAGAATCATTCATGCGGGTCGTCCTCCACTGTGATGGAGACGCCTGGTCTTGCTGGTGCCGGAGCCAATGCCGGCCGGCCGGAGGATCGACGGGCAGATGGGCAGGGGTTGGCACAGGTGCCCACCGTGATGCAAATTAGGCCTGGCAATGGTGCGGTGTGAAGACAGGGGAGATTGAGCGCTGTGACGCAGAGATGGCGTGCCATATGGAGCTGGGGCTGACTGCTCTGTTTACCAGCGGTCGAAGTCAGTTACACATACGCAAGCGGGCCGAAACACTTTCAGTCGTGTGCATGAGCCAACAGAGCGTCCCAACAGCAGCTCGGGCCAAAATTCCGTCACTGACCGGTGACCCGTTGCTGCAGTTTAGCATGTGCGTCAAATCAACAGTCATCCATCCTGACCTTCACGTGTGGGAGAATCTGTTAATCAAGCCAGCCTTCACATGAAAATGAAAATCATTTGCTCACTCTCACATCGTTCCAAACCTGGCTTCTTTCTTCAGTGGAATGCACAATAATCTCGGTTCACAAGGTCTAACTTTACATTAAGTGTCCCTAATACCTGTGCACTTACATAGTAACTAGATGTGTGCATATTACATAACCACAGTGTAAGCACACATTGGTATTGAGTATCTACAGCTGTAAAGTTTGTGTAACTACACACTTAACAACCCACTGAATGGTATGTGCATGAATATGTAACGTAGACAATTGCTATGGATTTACCATGAAATTACTTTGATGTTACACAGCAGCAGCCAGTAACTTTACAAATACATTGTGGCTGGTGTCCAGAATTTTACATTTTATATTAAGTGGACAGCTCCTAAGGAGTTACCATGTACTGTAAGTACACTGATATTACAGTGGTGCACCAACTCCACCAACTTCAGATCCAACTCCTCTCACTTTATATATCCCAACACTTACTCGTTTCCACCCCCTGGATTCCATTTACAATAAATTCCTGTTACATGAGTACTTAGTGAAGTAAAAAAAAAAAACAATAAAAATTTACCAATGTACTGTTACACATTTGTACTTACACATACCATTCTGAGGTTTGTTACATTTGTAGTAACAGAAGTATTACAGCTACAGATACTATGCACTTACACTGTGGTTGCTTACTATGTACATATATAGTTATATAAGTTCACAGCTATTAGGACACAATATAAAGTGGGACCCACTTTAGTTTATTCTAAGCACACTTGTGTCTGTCGCTTTAAATTCCTAAGCTCATAATAGCAGGATGGACTCTGGTTGGCTGTCATTGTTTGTATCGTTAATCAGCGGGAAAAATGTGGTTCTTGAAGTGATTCCAATGATACCGTTGCTCTGTGTCTTCATTGTTATAGATGTGGTGTGAACTCTGCTATTCTTTAATACTAAGAATTATTTTTTTTTTAAACTAAATCTTTATTGTTATCTTTATAGTAATTGTGCTTGGAGTGAACGGCCTTTAGATGGAAAACAGAGGAGAAAACAGAATCAGAAATTCAAATTACATTGAACAGGGACCTTTCAAACAAGACCCAAAACACCATAAAATAAATGTTGTTTGTTACAATTTAGAACGTTGTTATTTACTAATATTTATACAAGGTTTTATTATAAGTAGCAATATCAGATTCTTGAATAATTAGCTCTATTAGGTCTGATCTCTTGAATGAATTAGTTAATTTGATTTATGAAACTGAAGTGCTGGTTCACCAAACCGACTCAATCCAGTTGCAACAATGAACAGTTCACTAGAAATATAATGAGTGAAGAACAACATTTTGGTATATTCACCACAAAAAAATATTGAATGACTTTAAAATATAGTGTACCAGTCAAATGGACATGATATTTTTATGGTGCTTTTGTGTCTTTTTGAAGCTTAAAAGCTTCCGTCTCCATTCATTGAACTGTATTTGCATGAAAAAGAGAGAACAGAGCGCATTTCAAACAACATCTTTTATGTTGCATAGAAGAAAGAAAGTCCTGCGAGTTTGGAAAAACATAAAACTATTTTTAGAGTAAATTCCTTTTCTGGTGAACTGTCCCTTTAAGAGAGACGAAACAACAATGCAAGAAGAGGAAAGGAACGGACAAAAGGAAATACAAACACAAAGAACTGGGGTCTTGCCTCAGCAACCCGAATCCTTTCTTCTTGGTCTTCTTATCCAGCTCATCACCGACCTCTTCTGATTTCTTCGCTTTCTCCTTTCCTTTGCTTTTCAACTTGTCTTTCTTCTTGCCTTTGGCCTTCTTCTTCTTGTCTTTCTTGTTCTCCTCATTGTCTCCTGCACCTTGTCTGGAGGAGCCGCTGGCTGGAGTATCTCGTCCAGAGCTCTGGTCTGACCCCTCATCTGTTTCAATAAAACAAACAAACATAAACTATGATGAATATACAGTGGTCTAGCATAACTAAAATGACATACATTACACATTTCCTGTTATGTTTAGGTAACATAAACTGCACAAATATCTCTACTACAGTATAAAGAGCACAGTAAAACCTCAACCTTCACAGATTTCTATATTCACACCTTCAAAACCACCTAGTCCTAGTATGGCCTATATCTCAGTTAGACTCATGGAAATATAAAAGATCTCTTCAGAGATATTCTTTCAGCTAATCTGCCCCGGAGCATCAAAAAGTTGCTCACATTATCATAATCAGAAGGAAAAAGAAAGAAGGGATGTGAATAACTGGATAGAGAGAGGGGGAGGATGAGGACAGATAAGGATAGAAAAAGTGAAAAAAGAGGCTTGGGTAACTGAGGAACCTGCTGACATAACCATCTGTTACTGGCTATCCACTGTGGGGCACTGTGTGTGTGTGTGGCGATCAATCGCGGCTGCATTATGTGTCTGTGCTCTGAGGTTTGTCAGATGGTAGCGGTGGTGCTGGGAGCAGATGTACGTTTACCAGGCCGCCTCAGTGAGCGTGTTAAAAGAGAGATGAGGAGACGTGCGAAAAAGCATCAGTCTTTCATAAGCCTCACAGCGGCCATCTTACTAAGCCTCCACTTGTAGCTCAGGGGAAGGTCCCGACAGCCCTGTATACTGTGATTTACTGATGGCTAGTTGTGTTTTACAGGCCAAAATATGACAAGGGAAAAGACAAAGAGATTGTCTTTGTAACCCAAAGTTTGCAAGTCGTGGTCGACCAATACGGTTTTCAATAGCTGATATCGATGAGTTGAGAGTAGGGTGACATATATATAGACACGCAATAGCAAATTTACACAGAATTGTGAAAACTACATTTACAATTTGTTTCTTGTCTATTGACAAAGCTGTTGGTAAAACAGACATAAGTTGGAACTACTAAAACTCTTAATTTGTAACCTGGTTTATTGATCAATTAACGTTCAGTTACCGGTTCTACTGTAGCTCAGGAAATTGTCCACTAACAGTAATGTCCGGCGTCTAAACGACTGATTGTTATGAGCCGGGCTTGTTAGTGAATCCAAACACACAAGTGTACTCCAGATTGTGAACTAGGGCTACACAATTAATTTAACTTCTAATCGTAATTACAATTATGAATGCCACAATTACATAAACAATTAAAAAGGCAATGACTGTTCAATGTCCACTTATGTTATTCTGAATGCTTATGATATATATTTATTTTTTAGGTTAGTTTAATGTTATAATACCATGTATATTTTTACCTTTTTTTATAATTTAAAGAAGAAACCAGTCCAATGAATAGTTGACATTTGAGGCTTAGTACTATAGAAAACCAATACAAGTTTTTAATTTTAAATGTTTTCAGCTTATTTATTGTCATATAAACATATGACATGAAGTTGCTTCAAACAATGATATAAACATCATTCAATGTAAATTATGTAAATCCTAATTACAATTTCAAGCAAGTGACAACTTGTAATTAAAGATACACAACACTAGAAGTATTTACTAAAATCAAATATGATAAATAAAGTGTATATATATATATATCTATCTCATCACACCATTTTTTGTTTTAGTATTATTTAATTGAGTTTTCCCAACCAGGGGACATCAGCAAACTTCCAGGGGGCCTGGATAAGTCTCAAGATGATTTAAATGTAGTTAGGTTAACAATCCTGATGAAAATGATTTAAAAATATGGTAACACTTTACAATATAGCTCATTAGTTAACATGAATTTAGACTGAACAATACTTCTACAGCATTTATTAATCTCAGTTAACATTGATTTTAGAATTTACTAATGCATTATTAAAATCACAATTTGTGCTTGCTAAAATTAGTTGAACTAATAATGAACTAACAATGAACAACTTTTATTAGCATTAACAAAGATGAATAGATACATAGATACTGTAATAAATGTGTTGATAATTGTTTGTTCATGTTAGTTAATACATTAACTAATGTCAACAATGACACATTGTAAAAATAATGATTTATATATATATATATATATATATATATATATATACCCTCATGTTGTTTCATCTTCAGAACACAAATTAAGATATTTTTGATGACATCAGAGAGCCACCCGACACTCCATAGACACCAATACAAATCAGTAAGTCAGGAAAGAAGAAAGGTTAGTTAAATTATGTTATGTTTGTTTTCTTTGCACAAAAAAAGTTTTTTTCATAGCGCAGCAAAACTGAAGTTGATCCACTGATGTTTAAGTATGTTTCTGGATCTGAATCATTTCAGTTGTGTTGCTGTCTATGGAGGGTCAGATGGCTCTCTGATATCATCAAAAATATCTTATTTGTGTTCCGAAGATGAACGAAGGTCTTACAAGTTTGACACAACATGAGGGTGAGTAAGACAGAATGACAGAACTTTAACCTTCAATGAGGAACAAGAATAAACTTTACATTACATTCAATATGACTCTGAACCCCTTCCATATTGAATGACAGAGATAAACAAAAGAACACCATGCAAAACAAACTTCAACTATCGGGTTCGAGGACAAGTCGGTTCTTCCGAGGCTTAGTCCAAAGCCAACAGCAGCATCCGTTTCCCCATGGCCTGATTTCTACACAAACAAATGCCGATCCGCTGTTTAAGCTAGCATTGAAGCGGGTGGCTCGGTAATGACTGCACAGCCGCCCTATTATTCAGAGACACAGAGGAACCTCAAAGGCCTGCTCCAGCTCCCACTTCTCTAATATGCATCAGAAAACTCTTTTGTTCGGTCCAGCGCAAAGGCTTATTGTAAATATCAATCCGCTGAACACAATGCTGAATGCCGGGGAAAAAAATGGTGAGAAATGATAAAGAAAAAAGGGGAGATATTTCTCATCATGCTCACGTCTCAATATGAAAACGCTTTAAAAGAGCAGGGCTTGAGGACTTAGAGAGCAGTACCTATGCTCTGAAAGCCTTACATAATAAAGCTATAATGACACTGCTGTGAGCTCAAAGTGAAATAATGGAAACCATTTCAAAGGGAAATAAATCCTTTCCTTAAATGCCTCTCTGTTTATCCACACTGATACTGATGTATGGCCTTTGATATTTATATGGTTTCTTCTTCATGTGAGAAGTCAGCATCCTCATAATTTTCTCCTTAGGGTGGTGGTGTAGTGGTTAAGGATCAAGGCTTGAAATCACAGGTTCAAACTATATATTTTAGCTTAACTTGATCGTGCTTTCAGTTTTTCAAGACATACTCAACTGTGTTTAACACACTGATATAATGAATACATATCATTTATTATCTTATTTGAAATATTTTCTAAATATCTGATCATCTCATACATATCTGATAAACTCCGCAAGCTTTGGCATCTATTTTTTCCCTCAAAAATGAAAAATTAGGCAGCACAATATTTTCTCGCAGACTGTTTCTTGGTATACTGATTAATGACTCTGGCTCTGAAGTTGTGCAGCAGCCAATCAAAACTGTAACAGGCAATTTTCAGTCATCTCTTGCTATTTTGTACACAATATACATCGGAATGTACTGTCGGCTGTCAGTGGATGTGCTGACTGAGAATATCACCATTGTGCCCTTGAGCAGGGCACTTGACCCCAGGTTGCTCCAGGGGGATTTGTTCCTGCAATAACCCAATGGTTCATGCCATTCAATAGCGACACCGTGTGAATGTCACACAAACAAACTCCATTATGAATAAAGATTACAATCTAAGCTGTTAAAGCCAGCTTTAGCATTATCATATAGGGTCAAATGAAAAAAAACAAACAAATACAATTTAAAACTGACATACCCTAGTGAAAAATAATGATGCCTAATTGCATTGAATGGGCATTGAAGTTTATTTTAAAAGAAAAAAAAAAAACATAGATAACAGATAATATCACAAAATAAAATGTGTAGTTTTGTCAAAAAAGGTCAAATTAAACATATATATATATATATTTAAAAAATAAGTTGAAGTGATATGGTTACATCAACAAATGCCTTTTTATATCAGTTTTGCATTTGCTAACACCAGCGGGTGAATTTAGGGTTGGATTTGGTGTAGGAAATATTTTCAAAATGGTAGAGCATTAGCTTTTAGCGACAGTTCCCGAATATGTAAAGTAATAAAAACACAGCAATACGTACCTATATCAACGTAATAAAAACGTGTTAGGGTTCACATATTGAACCGGTGTTTTAGCACCACTCAGTGGACATTGCTCTTTGAAACTGCAGCGATACATACAGTAAGGCACGTAAAACATTTTTACATATTTTTATGAGACCAGTTTTTTTTAAGTATACATTTTACCTTAATAGTACTTTTTTTTTTTTATGTAAACTGCTATTTCACAAGCAATTTACTGTTTTCCCCTCCCTGAACACATATACAGAATGGCTTGTTAGAATGTGATGTTTAGCCTCTTTTCTCTGAACACAGACAGAATATCCCACAACAGGGACGGTAATAAGAAGTAAGAGGAACGCTGTGAGCCTAATTACTGTCCTCAGTAATTAGTAATAAGCTGCCGCTGTTTTCTTGACCAGAAGATCAAAATGTGCACACGTAAGTGTGTGTGTGTGACATCTCCAAGTTGAGGTAAACAGCAGATGTAATCACACGTCAATGAGCAAATGAGTAAATAACCTGATAATTAGTGTTAATGAGTTTGTTTTGAAGCTACAAACTCATCACTTGGTCATCCTGAGTTGAACTATTGAACCACATCTCAGTTTAAAATTGCAAGGAAAATCTTACAACGACAAGCTCCGGATTTATTTTGTTCTCCACGAATAGGAAGTAAGATACTGCTTTGGGATGTGTGTGTGTACAGATCTTAAGTCTTCAGCTGTGCTCTATCTGTTCACACTGACCATAATGAACAACCCCTCTCCTCTCTCACACTCTCTCCTTCTTTCGCCACATGTCTGTAGTCTGTCGTCTCATGGAAGGGCCAATTAGGCTGGTGTGTGGGAAGAGGAAGCACATGACAACGACAAAGCCAAACACTTTACTCTCAATTACTCTCCCTCAGCAGTCACTGACTTCACTCACACACATCCGCAATTACTACAAATACTAATGTAGATTATGAGAGTCTATGGGGCACAAAACGATGTGTGAAATATAACTACCATGACTTATCTTAATTATTTTATTTAATTAGTTTTATAATTACAGAATTTACACAGTGCACCTTTAAATCCTGTGACTGTGTTGCTGATGTATAATGGGTGCTCACCATCATCATCCTCTGGCGGGCCGTCGTACGATTTGTCGATTGCTGCCCGGAAGCTCTCGTTGCAGCCACGCCCTCTCACCATGTGTGGGCGGGGCCTGTGGAAAGGCAGCAGCTCGTTCCTCTTGGCCTCCGTCATGGCAGTCTGAAGACTCTCTAGAGAACTGGACTTCTTCAGGCCTAGCGTGGGTCCTAACTCCACTCCACCACTCACTGAGAAAGTGCAAAGAGGAAAAATAAATACACACTATGACATTTAATTCAAGTTCTAAAACAATCCTGGGTCTGGGAAAAGTGTTCCAAAGATGAAAGGAGGTCTTTCAGGTTTGAAACGACACGAGCGTGAGTAATTATTGACACAATTTTTATTTTAGGATGAACTATTATTTTATGTTTGAACATCTCTCATTGAAGCAATATAGTAGTCAAAATTTGAAGTGGAGCAAAACCTTTCATAAAGTTGTCCTAAAGCCAAAAAAAACATCCGTCCCTTATCTTATCAATTAACTTTTTTGATCCACTTCAAATGTTAACTATTGCATACTTATACTAATATGTTAATCAAAACTGTCAGAATAGACTTCACAGAACAGACTTAAATAAATAAAGTAGATTTTTTTGGAGGATTTAAATGTTCTTTCAGGATAAACACTGAACTGTAAATGTTTTTTTTATATTATTTGATTTTTACAGTCGTTATACGGATTTAGCTTTCATGGCATTGTAAAAAATGGATATAATATTACACTAAAACATTAGTGAGTGATTAACATATGTTAACATGTTTTGTGGTTAAACCATTGAAGAATTGCCATGTTAACCAACATTTTGCCACAAATGCTGTTGACTGAGCTTAACTTGTGAACCTGGAATATTTATTCATCATACTGATTCCATACTACATTTCTTTTTTGCATTTATTTGTAATGTGTGCAAAAACAAAGACATTAACCTAAACTTGAACTTTAAATCTCTCTTCTGCTGCCTAGCAATCACTGGTATTAGGAAACTTAATTCTAGCATCAGCGCTTTATGAAAGACTCGCTCATTTGTTTCTGTGCTAATCAAAGATGGTGGGTCAATAGAGACCACTGGAGCATTTCCAAAAGGCATTCTAGGAAGAAGACAAAGCAGAACGTTAATAATGTTTGAAGTGCCAGAGGTGGATCTTTATAAGACTGAGCATGTATGTGAGTGTATGTTTGTGAGTGTGTGTGTGTGATATTGTAAACACTCTCTCTCCTCTAATGAAAATGACTTTTTAAACATGCGCCTCCACAGGGAATGATGGATGAGAGCTCAATCCTGGGACTTGTTTCTCCATCAATCAGAAGCACCATCTTTCTCTCTCTCTCTTTATCTCCCTCCTTTCCATCTCTGCATACCTCCATCCTCACTTCGGGCGACCCCACCCTTCTCTAAACATCTCCTACACCCACAATCATTAGCTAAACTGCTGCAGCTCCCAGAATGTATTCATGAATCAGGAAATCATCGTATCGACAGGTGGTGCGCCTCGCTGGAATTCCAATCAGCCTAGCCTGCTGGCGACACCGGCCCCTTTTTTTGTTTAGCTAATGGTCGTTTAAATGAAAGTGGAAGTGGGATCAGTCGTTTAATCTGTGTGGCCTCCAAACTGCCAGAGAAGGCCAGACGAGATGAGCCCAGCCCGGCCCAGCTGCACGCTTTATGCTCTCAGGATTATGACACGAGAGAAATTTATGCACATATAATTTGGAATGTGGTACAGAGAGAAAAAGAGAGAGAGAGAGATGAGGAATGGGGCGCTGAGAGAGTAAATGGAGATGAGAACACAGCTGGATGAGAGGGCCTTCATATAGCATCGCAACAGATGCCACACCTTGAAGTTTGAGAAGAAATAAAAGTTCAAACAAGTTCAAAGAATGACAATGTGCATATGTATGTGACATGATTTTGAGTAGAGAGATACAACGAGAACTAGCAATGTTAAAATAAAAAAATGAATTATAAAAGGTTTACATTTTGGTTTTAGAAGTAACCAACAACAGGTGGATATCCATGCAATGTCAAAAATACTCTCATTGTCAAAATATGCATTCATTTGACCTTATTTGCTTAAAGACTCCCAAATGATTCATACTACTATTCAAGTCTACCTGTGCATGACACCAATCTGCAGTGATTGGTCCGATTGGTCTCATTTTCATTTCATTTCTAATAAAGCAGCATTTGTGGGTGCATTGCTGCTTTGTGTACAGCTGTACTGGGGAAACCGCTATTTTAGCGCTCCAAAAGAGGCACCTAGTGGCAAAGAATGAATTTGCATTTTCAATCAGACTAATGTGAAAAGACCAACAAGTGGGTGGGCAATACACTAGAGGTCTGCGCGGGATAGTTATTTTAGTCCCGCTCCCGCTAGATCATGTCCCGCTCCCGCAAAAATATATATTATTTTCTCCCGCTCCCGCCCGCAGTACTCAAGTTTTGTCCCGCTCTCCAACAAATTATTGGGACCGCTATATTGTTAGACCGCCCGCTCCCGTTCAGATTACACCAGAGTTACCGACTGCTACTGTGTTTTATTCGGAAATTTAGTCCCGCGCCGCAAGAAATCTGGTCGGGAATGCAGACCTCTACAATACACTAATATTTCATGTTGACTTCAAAATGACTAATTTCAGTGATTCGGAGTCGATTCTTCCTTTTGAGAGACAATAACTGTATACGGTTCATGGTGCATTTTCAAATGTAAAACTTTACAGGATGTTTTCATTCACTTAGTGCTGACTTACACACTGCATTAAAGATCATCTTCAAATATCCATAAGAGAGGCACTTTATGTATGCACAAGTTTGCCGTCTGTAAACTTTTCACTTTTAAAAAGAAGCATCTAATACTGATCATGGTTAAATTTATTTGACCAAAATGACAGTTAAACAGGAATATTGTGATTTAAAAGAACTGTTTTAAGCTTTGTAAAATTTTACTTTAAAATGTAATTGATACTTGTAAAGGCAAAGCTGAATTTTAGGCCTCATTACTCGAGTCTTCAGTGTCACATGATCCTTCACAAATCATTCTAATTTGCGGATTTGGTATATTGCATTGTCACAGTGTGTTAGTTAACATGCCATGGACTAGATCTTCTAGCTGAAGAAAGGCAATTTAGACATGACTATAAACTACCGCGTCATGCTGTCATATGAGTTCAAGATTGATGTTAATGCGTGAACACTGTAAATCTTGATATAAAAGTGTTTCAGGCTCACTTCTCATGTGAGATTCAGAACACACCTACATTATACTTCACAATGTGCTGACATTCACGTCAAGGGTAAACTTATTAAACCGTGTGTGACAGTCGGCCAGTGATGGTTAATAGAGAGAAAAAAAAAAAGGTTGAAATATTATTATTTTTCTCACACATGCTTATTTAGTCTCAGAAAACATTGATGACCACTGTGTTCACTTTATGTGCTTTTAAAGCGTCAACTTTGGAGGTACAATTGAACTATATAAACACATAGAGATAGATTAGTTATTAAAAATCCTCATTTATGTTCTTCTGTAGATAAAAAAAGTGATCCAAATCTGGGATGGCATGAGAGCGACTAAACTACGAGATAATGTTTGGGTGGAGTATCCCTTTAAGTTTAAATGAGAATTAAGTACCAGGACAAAGCCCTGAAAGCATCTGACATTTGTGGTTTAAGAATTAGTCTGAAAAAGCAAGTTTAACTCCTCAAAGGCTAATCCTGAAATTTCACCAGAAACATCCAACGCAAACCACCCTTAAATTGGACTTTCGAGTATGGTGGCGGTGGATCATAGGGAAATGTTCATTAACAGCAGTGTGAAGCGTCATTGAGTAGGAGAGGTCTGCTGCAGCTCATTGCAGGGCTGGATTTTTGTGAGAGGAGGTTTATAAATAGCAGGCCGCTGATGTACCAGCCAGCGTGACTGAAATGTTCTCTATACGAGCACAGTTCGTGTCACAAATGTAATTACTTCTGTCCCATGGCCTGCTGATGAAATTAAGCAGCTTTTGAGAGGTCTGCTCTCTGGAGGTCTCCAAAAGACTTTTTGCTTGAAGATGAGTCTAAATGTGTGTCTCGGGATACTAGCTTTACTCAGACCCATATACATGCTGAAAAAGGGGAGGAGCTATTAACTGCAGTGCATATAAGAATACTACTTTTGCAGATTTTTTAAATATATATATGCTGTATTATGTGGAGAGTAATTTAGGCAATAGACAGAGTAAAAAACCTAATTAAAAAAAACCCTAATTAAATTAATAACTAGTATATTTGAAATATTATGTATTGTAAATTCTCCAAATATCTCAATAAATATATTAATAAATAAATAACATCATAGAATACTATGCATACACTGAAAAAAATATACACATTTGAAAAAAAAGTTAGCTAAAAATGATGGAGATTGTCACATATCAATCAATCAAATCAAAAATAAATAAATACAGAAATAAATAAACTATACATAGGTATCAGTAACAATTGTAACATTGAAAAATATCATAGCATCAGAGGACTACCATAACTACATTCTCAAAACTATGTGGTGTTGCTAGTACTGTAGTCTCGTATAGCCAGACCTTCAATTCATAGCGGCTTTCTTTGGCCAAGGTCCGCCCATAAGGACGTTTGACTGACATGTCAAACAACCAATCGTTTCATTCAGCATCACGTTTTGGGGCATGGAACAACAGAACGATGTGAAACAAGTCAGTCAGCATAGAAAATCCCGATGAGACGCTCGCGGTAAACATCTATTTAAAGCATAGCTCTCCACTTTTTAACACCCACAAGCAATTCTGGAGAACCGAACACAATACTGAATTGGCCAGCTGCGATGTCAGAGTCTGTTGTTTCATGTTTGCACGCGGCTGATATCCCCTTCTCAGTTAACTTAGGTACTTCGCTTGATCTGCCATAATAGAAAACTCTTGCCGTGAACCTTGCATACTTTTGAGAATCCAACGTTTAGCTGATCTTGATAAATTCTCATTGTCACTAATGTAACAGTTTTTCTTCGGCAATCACACGTCTGCGCTTTGTTTTCCGGCGGACCAAAAATAAACGTGACACTCGCGTCCCTGGAAATTCAACCAATCAGATGACGACTTCGACATTCCTGAAGGGTTTCCAGTCTGAGGCTGAGACTACTAGTACTGTAACAATAAATACCAAGATGGCTATTACTGTAAACAACAGAAATATTTGCTTTTTCAAGACAGCTATAATCATAGGTTGGACATTACTGATGCATTTCACGTTGTAGAATAAAATATGAAAACATCCCGAGCTTGTGTTAATCACAGATATTATTTAAGACGTTCCACCAAAAACCCATTAAAAAAAAAAAACGGACTTCAGAAAGATGGAGGCAGAAGTGCAAAATCACTAACTTACTAATAAAGTCTCATTCCTACCACACTCTATCACCTAAATAGAAAATATCTAGCCTGAGGCACTGCTAAAATGGCCGCTGAGTGAACTAACTTTATTTCAAAACACGTTTAACAGACACTGTAAAGAGAAGGCCATTTGGAGTCTGTCACGCCAAAGATGAATCTCCCGAGGTGGAAGATAGGAGAGGAGAAATGTGGAGCGTATAATCGGAAAGGTCAGTTGTCTCAGTGTCACTTGTGTTCTCCTGTCACACTCAGAAACACTTACTCTCGGTTCATAAGTGCAGGGTTCAGGGAGCAGCTTTCTGCGAGTTATACTCCTACATACCTCATGTCCCAGAGTCTGTCAATCAAGCTCGATGGTGTATTCAGACAGGAAAAGAGGATAGAGACACATACGCCAGTTACAGTTCAGACGCTCTCTGACATCCGACACACACACACAGTAAACCTGTTCTCCGCCGGCCCGTCTGGCATCCATCACCACAGCGCAGGTATTAAAAACCTGTTATGATATTTCGCAGCGGGAGATGTATGGCTTTGATAATTGCCTACGGCAGACTTTTAAAAGGCATCTCATAATTACGGTTCACCTTTATTGGGTTAGCGTGTGTAAGGGGGTGTAGCAGGGGTCAGAGACTGATGGCTGTGGGTGGAGGGGTCTGTCACTTTTTGAGTGCAGGGTGATGGATGGTCACTTGCACTGGTAACCATTAAAGCTCGGCCCTCATACCAGCACCAGAGACAGAGAAAGCCTGAGCTTTCATTTTATTTTGACGCAATAAAGATTGTATCGATCAATCAGAAAGTCATTATGAGCCCCGATCACTGTAGGCAGGGCTGGTTTTGAATGTGCGAGTGTGAGAGCCCACAGATCTGTGAGTGTGAGCTGAGATGAATGTGTCACGAACAGAAGGACGAGTGGAGGAACACATATGACAGGACTCAAGATCACTGCATCTCAGGGGGCCCGGGACCCAATAGGGGGTCTCGAAAACTTTCAATAGGGCCTCAAGATGACTTAAAATGAGTTCAAATAAGACAAAACAAGCACTAAAATAACCCAAAATGCCTTTTCTTTTTCAAAGCTCTTTTCTTTTTTTCTTTGAAGAACTAAGGTATCCAAAAATTGAACATGTAAGGTATAACTTCCAGAGCTGGAAAACATCTTTGAATAAATATACAGTTAGATTCAGTTTAAGGTTAATGTCTTTTAATCAGAAAGGTCAAGTATAACTATAAATCATTCTGTAACACTTTACAATAAGCTTCATTAGTTAGCATTGGTTAACAACATTAATAAACATGAACTAATAATGAACAATACTTTTACGCCGTTTATTAATCTTAGGTAATGCTAATTTCAGCATTTACTAATGCATTATTAAAATTATAAGTTGTGTTTGTTAACATTAGTTAATACACTATGGGCCGTTTTCCCCGATAGGAATTAGATTAAGCCAGGACTAGACCTTTGCTAATTTAGGACATTTAAGAATTTTTAGAAACATGTCTTACA
>JAUCMS010000153.1:4753353-4766234 GCA_032357445.1 Enteromius radiatus | reverse complement strand
TTTTAAGATATCTCAGTGCAAGCCTTTTCCAGTTTAGACAGCTCTTAACATTTATTTTAATCTAGGACTAGACTTAATCCTCGTACGGGAAACTGGCCCTACGAGCAATGTGAATAAACGGAAAACAACTGTAACTAACATTAACAAAGATGAATAAATAGTGCAATAAATGCATTGTGCATGTTAGATAATACGTTGATATTCTGAAATACAGTTGTTGTTTTTTTTAATAAATGAATAATCAAAATTTAAAAAATTAAGCAGCAAAATTGATCACAATAAAAAATGTTTCTTGAGCAGCAAATCAGCATATTACAATGAACTCTTAAGGATCATGTGACACTGAAGACTGTAGTAATGGTTGTTAAAAATGTGGGAATACGTTAAATATTAAAATAGAAAATATTTGAAACATTTCATAATATTACTGTTACTATTTTTGATCAAATAAATGCAGTCTTGAACTTTTTTTGGCAAAAATCTTGACAAATCTTCATAATTACAAACAAAAGACCCTTTGGATATTTTGAACACTTAGTTGAGTTGACAACCACTGAAAATAACCACCAACAAAAACAATTAAAATTAGATGAACACTTCAGTGCACTGAATACAAAGTCTTAGTTTGCGACTAGAAAGATGTGATTAATTAATGATTCACCACACACTCAGATTCAAACTGAAGTTTTGGTCTCTGACTAACAGTAACAAATTGTTGCTGCAAGCGCTGGTCTATTCTGATCTTTTCAGTCCCAGTCTACTGCAAACACAACTGAACAATCACGTCGACACAAAATGCTGCAGCACCCTTGCAACCGACTGAGACTAACAAAGATGAGTGAATAGAAGTTAGAAGTCACAGCAGAAGAGGTGACTTCATTTATTCGGATGTGTCTAAATTCATCCATGTACACCTAGGGAAATGCACTAGCACACACAGAGAAACAAACAGATGGCTTTCTACAGCGCAAATTAATCTATCAATTCCAATCAGTGAAATATGGCAGCTTTCAACTCGAATCAACAACAAACTCCCTCTCAATCGTGTACAGAGATTAGTGTGCAGGAACACGCAAATGAGACAGAGAGAGAGAACAGTGTGGCATCAGGGCTCTCAACAGGCCAGAACTTGGCAGCGACTTGTATGTTTTCAAAGTCAAAATTACACAAGAGACGCATCAGACTAGCAGCAGCACAGTAGCGTTCACCACAGCCAAACTTCAGAGGACTTGTGCACAAACAGGGAACAAAACGCACTTTTGACACATTTGCTCAAGGCTGATGATTTGAGGATTTTCTGACACTACTGTTTTAATGGAACTCAGAATAAAATTCAAATCGTGACCAAATTTTATTCGATATTGTGACAGCTTATTGAACCGAACAAAATCCTAGGTGGAGCTTGATTTTGTCTATTGGGAATTGATTGGATGCTAACTGTTGCAATCATTACGCATTAGTGACAGGGTGCTGGAAAGCTGAGATTGAAACTCATTTGGCCACTGGACAACCTTATATCCAATAAAGTGCAACATTTCACAAAAAATAAGTTTTGATTTCATGGCCATTCTGCTTAAATGCAATGAGGGACAGAGGAGTGTTGCATGACTGTATATGAAACAGGCTGCACACAAAAGATCTGCCCTGGAAGCATATGACTGCTTTAGAGAAACAGAGAGATGTTAAAGCCTGATGTTTGTTAAAGAGGAGGTTCTGGAAAGCATCCCAGCTCCTGACTGAGTGATATATGGAGAGAGGGAAACCACTCAATGAGAGCCAAAGAGAGAGAGAGAGAGATCTTTGTTTTAGACTGTAAGCATTTGTCTCTCAATCAACACACCTGCCTGCTTGTGTGTGTGTGTGTGTGTGTGTGTGTGCATGTGTTTGAGCGAGAGAAATCTCCTGACTCAGTCTTTGAACATTTAGAGGTGCTGGAGGTGAAGAGAGACAAACACACACAGAACGCCTGTTCAGCAAACATTTACATAATACAGTGAATCTCTCCTTTTTTTTTTTTTTTTTTTTGCTTTTTCAAGAAATAAACTATGACAATATTACACATGGAACAACAACCTAACCAAATAAGTTTTATTTTAAGTCTTTAAATTTGAAGAGTTCATTTGCAAAAGCAGAGTTTCTTTTTTTTTTTGTGCATTCAAAATTATTATTATAATTTTTTTTACTAAGTAAAAAATAACTAATCTGTTTTTGCAAATAAACTCTTTAGATAATCATTAAAACTCATTATCTATTTATTCAAGGTTTACTGTATAAGGCGTATATAATAAAATACTTATTTAATTTTTTTTATATAAAATTTTTAATTTTTTGGAACTTTAAATATATACTCAGATTTAGACAGGAATTATATTCTAATTTATAACATTTATTTAGAATATATTTATTCATTTTTAAGACATATTTATTAACTTTTGTTATGTTTTTAGATTTACAACATATATTCAGATGGTCTATAATGTTATTTGCTCTTTGAATGATTGTTTTAATATATTTATAATATTTATTTCCTATAAGTCAAGAAATCTTAGGATCTCTACCCTGGTATAAATGTTATGTATGGCAATTTAAATATTTTTTAGATTTAACTTTTTTATTTATTCTTGCTGTTGACAAAAAATATTGGCAAAATGTGTTTTATTCACAGCCAACTTGAGAACCACTGTTCTTATATACTTAGCAAAAAAACAAAGAAAATCCCATTGAAGCAAAGACAACATCTGAAATGTTGACATCTCCTCCATCTGCAATACAAACGATGACACACTTGTGCGCACAGCCTGCATCAAGCTTTCATTCTTGCCAATTTAATTCCACTAAATTTCCTGGTCTGTTTCGGTTTATGTTCTTGGCGTAACGGTTAAAACCTCAGACAGATATCCAGTGTTTTTCCTCAGTCTGGATCTGCAAAGAAAAACAAAAGCAAGGGAACGCATCTGCGAGCTCCCCGCTCGGGTCTTGACAGCGATTTTAACTTTGCTAAGAGATGAATGACTGAAAAAAACAAGCTGTTTAATGGTAAAAGATTTACGACAAACCTCTCAAACGCAGCTCGACACTGATGGTTGCGTAAATACTGACCAATCACAGTTAAGAGAAACAATTCGTCCAATCATGTTGCTGCTCTCAGAGTACAGTTTGCTCAAAGTTACAGACAAACAAAGTCGCTTTACTTTGTTTGTCACTGAATGTATCATATTTATCAGCAGTTTCTGTGTACACTATGTGGCTCATTAGCAGAAAGAGAAAACACATTCAGTCAGCGAGATCTTTGACATGTTGTTTCAATTTCTATTGTCTGTCTGACACGCTCTCTCAGGCCTGTTTAACACTAGTGGCATTTTATGCCTCTGAAGATGTTCAAATTACAAGGGCAACTGTTCTTTAAGAATAACTCTGCAAAACAGGGACATACAATACTAGAGTTCAAATTGATATTACAGGTAAAAATCAATAGCTTTAGTTTGGAGAGACAAGAATCATATTTTTACTGGTTTCTGACTGGTGCGCTGTGTGACCTTCCGTGTCTCAGCGAGGGTCTGGATGAGTGGGGAGTTTGAGTGGTTTAGCCCTAAGCTCTTTAGACAGAGATGGATGAGGAGTCAAACTCACAGGCGCAAATATTCTGTTTAGTGTTGCCTTGAGCAGGTGCTGGATATTACTTTGATACACACCGCTGTGCAATAAAAACTCCCGGTCTCATGCCTGATCTTGAGCAGAGAAAAACATTTCAAATTTCTCATTTCTCAGAGACAGAGAAAGAGACTGAATTATATTTTATTTTTTAACGAGTCACGTTTCTTCTAGGGATTTACTGTATACTTTTTTTGTTTCTGCCCATCATGCCAGGTTTGAAGTTGACAAACAACACTGCTTGTAACCAAACAAAATCTTTGACTATTTACAATCAGAGACAATCGGATTTGATACAAAAGTTAGATTAACAATGAATGATAATTTAAACTTCAGCCTGCTCTTCCTAATAGTCAGGATATTTCCGTTAGTCCAATCAGGCCGGAAGTTTGCTTGCTATTTTTTTTTTCTAAATGTTTCATTTAGTATGTAAAAATATGCAATATGTTGGAAATGACATAGCTATAATATAACTCCATAACACACTTGTCTCATTGCCTTCTTGAACAAGGCTTCAATTGATCACAAAAACTGTATAAACAGCTGCATTGTGAAATATTTTGAAATATATACACATTATTATGATTGAATAACATTAACTTAAAATAAAAAATCTTTGGAACTGTGATTTTTTTTTTCAGGATTCACTGATGAATAGAAAGATGAAATGAACAGCATTTTTAACTGCCACTTTTGATCTTTTTTTTTTACTTTAATGGCACTTTTGATCACTTTCGTGTGTCCCTAGTGAATAAAAATATGATATTTTGTTTTTACAAATAAAAAGCATCCCAAACTTTCAAATAGTAGTGCACACCGAAGATTTAGCAAAGCATAAAAATGGATGCACAAGATCTGTAAACATACACTTTCATCACATCCCTGTCCCAAAAGGGTCAACAGGTCTGAAACTCTCTCACACTGCCCCCGGGCCAGTATGCCATATTTAATGCAGAGTCCGGCACAAATCAATCATATTGCTTCATAGGTCTTACACCAGCCTAACTAGTGTGTTAGAATCCTGTAGTGCTTTTTAGACACCCATGCTCACTATAGTTTAATAGTATGGGAAAAAGCAGTGTGATCATTGACACAAGGGTAAATACATTTTTGAAAGAACTATTCCTCTAACAAAAAACACGCACACTCCAGGCCTGCTCTGCAGTAATCACTTTCATATGATTTATTTCACACTGAATAACAACAAATTCCTTAATTTGCAAAAGCATAAACTTGTCTTTCATCACAACTGCTTCAGATGGCATACCTCTCACAAGCTCTGCGTGAGACACTCCGTGACTTGGCTTTGTTTTCCCGGCATATTAAAAATCATAAGAGAACACAATATCTAGCATTCAAATTTTCCAAACAAAGTGCTCCCTGGCTTTGGCAAAGGAGGGATTTTCCATGACTTGAGAAGGAAAGTTGGAGTGTTTGTTCTGAACCGATGGCTGCTGTGGTATTGGGGTGTGGAGGGACCTGTGGTCTCTGTATTCAGGCCAAAGCAGGAGAATAGGTTTCCCAGGGTGCTTTGCTCTTACGTTATGCTCTCCCAGCACTTCTGGGAGACACACACACACACATGCATCCAGAGTCTGATAATAGAAAGCAAGACTCAGCTACAGCGCTCAAGAGCCGAGGCTTTAAAGAGAAAGAAATCTCATGCTCCTTCTCTCCACTCTTTCATCTGCACTTCACTGCAATTAAGGAGGAAGGAGAAGGAGGAACGAAGTGGCCACTCAGAGGAAGTGGATTCGACTACCCTCATACGCTCAGATGCAGACAGAAAGAGATGGGGAGAGAAACAGTGTTTGAGGGAGAAAAAGAGAGCTGGTGTCTGGGGAACTGTCCAAAAACCTGCCTGTCTGGGCTTATCTCTGATGATATGGCTTTGAATATGTGAAAATTGACATCAAAAGGGACTCTCTTCATAAGCATGAACTCCAAAAGGCATACTAAAGTAGCACAAAATCACACAAGAGATGTGACACTCGATTGAGTCCAACAAAATTAAACATTAGCAAGATGCTAAGCTAACAAATTCACTAATAAACATACAAAGCATTTTTGAGAACATTTGCAAAAAGGTCTAAAGGCACAGTTTACACAGATCTTGCTTTCAAACCAAGCTGCTTTTTACTGGTCACTGCAATTTGTTTCGGAACCTGGGACGTTTCCCCCTTAGCTCGTTTCGTTTGGGCTTTCGGTAGAAACAAGACAAAAATACTAAGCAAGATAAGCCATTTTTTGCAGTGTACAGACCTAGGACTGTGAAAGCGAATCGCACCAAGAATAAAAAGCAAAAATAATTTTAATCCCTGTTTCAGAACAAAGCAAACGATCTACAGGTAGATGGAATAATATGTTGCCACTTTTAAAATAAGACTTTGTGGTGGAAATGTCCTTTAAATTTCTATTTAGGTAGGCAGCGTACTAGATTTTGGGAAAGAATACTCCCCAATACACAGCAAAAAAGACAGCAGAAGGACATGCTGCAGCAATACACTTAAGATTCACTTCGGGTTCAGGTTTGGTTATTGTTGGGTGTGGCGAATCAGGACCACCTTAATGGATACAGGATCATATTGGCTACAATCCTATATGTTATTATAAAATTTTGGCGCAGAGTAAGCACAGGGAATCAAAACTTGCAAAGAGAAAACGTTCTCCTTATTGTGTTGGACTGTGTCCCGCATCTGGTGGCTGGATGCAGATTATTGCCTTGAGCTGCTTGGCCAGAGAGAGTTATGGGAGCTCTCGGAGCTGGAGGTGTAACACAATTTTGATGGGAATTGGATTCCGAGGCTAGGAATCACGTGTGGGTGGGACCACGGCTGCCAAGAGAGGCTGGGGTACAGAAAGAGGGAGGAATATGAGGAGTGATGGAGAGAGAGAGAGAGAGAGCAGTGTGAGAGAAAGCAGAAAGGAGAACGGGAACCCAGCGCCGAGAAGGTTTTAGGGAGATTAAAAGCCCAGAGCGAGGGGCTCTTAAGACCATCCTGCTAATTAAATATGTCAAAGCTCATAAAGACACATTGGGGCCTTTTCCCAGAGCCAAGCTTTACCAAACCCACCTAGTCAGCAAAGCCTTCACATCTTGTCAATAAACATTAGCCTGGGCATCAGTAAAACATCCACAAAATGGATTGGTTTATTAAACGTATTACCAATTCCTTTTTTACTACAGTCTCTCTACAGAAAAATTGCACATGCCAAAGGACAGTCAATATTCAACGCCTCACACCACAAGACAAAAGCACACACACACGGATGGCAAAGACCCCAAGAAACTCCACAAAAAGCAAAATCTGAGAAGTCCACTGTGGTCCATGGTGACATATTTAACAAGCAAGTAAGCCCTATCGCTGTGTTCATCTCAATTCAAACAAAGTCAGAATTTACAATCGCGTACAAGTGTACAAGAATATTACTTGATCTCAGACGTCTTATTTGGAAGCTCAGGCCAATATCTGACGATAAAGGCATGTAGTGTATTGTTTATGTACTATATTTAAGTCATTTAAAAACTTTTTTAATATAATTCTTTGTTGTTGTGGACATTAAATGTCATCCCGCCAAATAGATAAACTTTCACTAACTAGTTTGCTTTTACAGTCTAGTTTGTGTATACTCACGGCCTTTCTAACTTGAACACTTTATATAAAGATGGAAAGAGTTGTCAGAAGCTTAAAAAAAGAGTTAACCCCAAAAAAAATGTTAACTGAAATAACTGTTATGAATGAATGAATGAATGAATGAAAATGCATACTTTTCAATTAAAGAGAACTTAGAGAGTGTGGGCATTTGGTGTTTAAATTTGTGCTTTCATAATGAGGGCCAAGATTAAGAATACATTAGAAGTTAACATTTAAAAAATGTGCCATTTTCTTGTCTATTTATCAACAATAACTTACAATAGTGAAAATGACATGGACAGTGAAAAGAATTGCATGTGTGTGAGTCCAGTTCACTAAAACACGAGCAACCAGCCAGGAGTGGAGTCTGAAAGCCTTCCTCAAATGGGTGCTTTCATTTTGGACAAATAATTGTTTTATTTTTTAATGATTAATTATCAATTGAGAATTTTGTTATTCATAAGATCTGCTGCACAAATTGATATAAAGACATGCTCATTCAAGCATAAAAATTACTTAAGTTAATTTCTTGTTAAAGTTAAAATAACATTTACTAGTCTTGATCTCCAAATGATGCTTGTGTGTTGTACCAAACTTAACAGTACCATTAATTTTTCCAAAGACTAACCAACATACTAGAGGTTAAAATTAGTTATTTTTGTCAGTTCTTCATTTCAGAATTGATCATTCAAACAGTACACTGTTTTCTTTAGTAGATTTGAAAAGAAATTAAGACTGTAAACAATAAAATCGGTGCAAAAAAACCCCAAAACATCCCAGTGGATAATTGCACACCTGCAAAACAAATGCTAACATTGCTCTTCTGCATTGTGTCATCTTGCACACTTCAGACGATGAAACGTTTAATGGTCGGAAGCTGGAGATATCAAGTAGGAATGTCCCACATCCGACTTTGAATGGAACACAGCTTATAACTCCTCAGAAGGTCAGAGGTCACATGTGTTCTCTGTGGGAGCCCCATATGAGAGCGATGCTCTACAAAAGTATAGAATGAACGAGGATAGAGTGAGAAAGAAAGATGAGAGCTGGAAAGACCCCAGGCACAATATCATCTCAGTCATCTCACAGTAACTGAACTGAGGGTCACACGACGGAGGAAGAAAGGTAGGATGTGGAGAGGAGCACTGAGGGATGAAGGGAGTAAGCATCAGGACGTGCTGAGCATCTGGTGAAAACATGTTTTAACGTCTCATGGGCCACACACGCATTTGGTCCACTTAGTGGGCAGCCTCAAAATCTAGTGAGTTGCCTACCTAGCATTTTTGGGCATAAGATTTACTTCTATAAGACTATGAGACCAAATAAAGCTCCCTGGAAAGGTTCACTTGGTTTTGAGAAAGCCATAGTAGAGCAATAGACACATACAATAGAGTAATGTGAAAAAAACATATACTGTATATATATATATATATATATATATATATATATATATATACACCCCCATAAACCCTGTTTTACACAGTTGTAAATAATACAAATACTATTTAATTTTTTTCTACTTAAAAATGTCATGTTTAAGTCGATGTGGTCCTTGTCTGTTGCTGTTTCAAAGCAAAACCTTTTTTTTTTTCCAGTGGAAGCCAGAATCTAACATCCATTAAACAGCACACTAGAATAAACTACATGTTAAACCACATCTTTCACTGGTTGCATTAGGTTTCACTATGTGAGTGAGACCTCCTGGACAAAGATTGTCATAGACTTTCTTTAAAGTAGAGGCAGTGTTTGTGGTGTTTTACCATCATCCAAACCAAGCTTCAGGCAGTACACATGGCGAAGTATGATGTTACGTATGAAACCCTTTGGTCTCCTCCTATGCACATCACTCTCTCAGCTACCCAGACCCACATGGCCTGCATGCTCTCTACAGGGGTCTACACGGGGCCCTCAGGGGCCAATCCATCAGCCATGAGCACAACGGAACAAGACTATCAAGCAGGGCACTGGAGTCAGATCGGACACAGCTGTGGGCATGAGTGTGTGAGAGTCCGCACTGATCCAAAGCAAGGGAGAGTGCTTTTATTACCTGACTTCTGACAAAGCATACATGCTGCTTTCATCTACCATGTAGGGAAACAGATGCACTCTGGGATTAAGTAAGGCCCCCTCACTCGGGTTACATTTTAATCGCTAGTGCTAATCAGGGACTGAGATCTTGTTCTGAACAGTTCTATTTATTACTGGAATAAAATGATTTACGACATTTGTGACAATGGCCACATTCACACAGAAGAATATGGTTGTCAATCCTGTATTTGAGACCTTAATATGGTTACGTTCACACACAGTTCGGTTCTTTACGGGTGTGACAACCGTATTCTGTAACCGAACTCACACCTGTAAATTTTCCGCACTCACGACAGCATTCTCAGAACACACGCACTGTGTGAGCAGAACATGACAGGAAAAGTGGTTGTCTGTGAGGTCACATAGTGCAAGAAAGAGCTGCTCTGCTGCACAAACAACGTGTTTTCAGTAACTCCCAGTAAAGGAGAAATAAGCTGCATGTCATCTTAAAGTTTTATCCCGTCATTTTCCACCGGAGCCGCTCCCGTCAGTTTTGTGTTCTGCGCACAATTCAAATGCTCCGCTCTCCACCCAAATTTAAAAGCTGCTGTCGGTTAATGAAGGTATAAAGAAAGAACTTGCGTCCAAGTAGGACTCTTGTTGTGTCAGAAAGTGATAAGACTTTCCGTTTTATAGAAATCGCCATCTTTGATATCACTGTTGCTATAGTTACTGGTAAGGAATACATGCCGTGTGAACATGGTCAATAATACTGTTGAATGTCTGACAGAAATGAAACGAAACAAAACCATAAAAATTAAACGATTAAAATAATATAAGCAAAACAAAAATATACAATAATACAAAAATTAAATAAAATACAACTTAATGTTAGCTAGTGCTAATTACGGTTGGGAACTGAGATCTTGTTCTAAACAGTTCTATTTATTGCTGGAACAAAATTATTTATTGAAATGCTAGACTGTCTAAGAGCTTTTAAAAAAATAAAAGCCAGAAAAATTAAACGATTAAACAAAAAAAAAAAAAAAAAAACGCATAAAAAGAAGACAACAAAATTATATATATATTGATATTTTAAATCGGATGTGTGGAAGGTTTAATATTTTTTTGTTATTAAAAATGAAAAATTGAAGTTCCTGTTTCAAAGTTTACAGATAGATGGCTAATTTGTATGCCATTGATATCTTCAGTGTTCATGTAAACTGTTTAATAAACACTTCTGGCACTTTTTTGAGCCTCTTAATTAGTTTTGTTTTTATGTAAATGATTCAATAAATACCGTACCGTGCCATTCATACCGAGGTATTAGCGTACTGTGAAGTTTTGATACCGTTACATCCCTAATATATATATATATACACTGTACAAACACACACACATAAAACCTCTACTACTGCTGTACACTAAAGATGCAAGATGCATAATCTCTGTATGTGTGTGGGGGGTTTATGCATACGTGTACATGCGAATAGGCAACATATGCTCTTTATGCACACCTGGAGGGAAAGAAGATTGCTTACATCAGGAGAAAAAAAGCACTGCACTCTCTTTTTTCCACACGCTTGTAAACAAAGTAAAACCACACAACCACAGGGCATGCTATTCATTTCAAGTACTACCACCGGGCAGAAAGGCAGAGCGAAAGCCTCTGTTCTGTCCTGTTGCTAATAACTTTTGCTCTCAAGTTCTAACCACAATCCCCATTTAAAGCCAATACAGATATCTGTGCAGTCAATACAACATCAGCGCTGTGCTATAGTGCTAACATAAAAACTCCACACTCTCAGAACCGACATTACATGAAAAATAAATCATAAATGAAACACCCTAAAAAAAACCACCCAAATCCCTATAAGGGGGAGAGAAAAATTTTTATTGGCTTAGGAGAGCCTGTATGGTTTACATTAGCAGACTAGTTTCTGTTTCAACCCTGCTACTCCAGAAGTGGCTTGTGCATGCATCCAAATACAAATACAGGGGCAGGAAATTGGCAGAGATTTACAGTAATTATTGAGAGCTGGGCTATAGGGGTTCGGGCCCTGTGACAAATATGATATGATGTTAAATTGAGGCAAGCGATAGTGGCAGAGGCATGGGTAATCCACAGAAAAAGGATTTGAAGGAAGAGAAGCAAACGCCGGCGAGCTAGCAGCGGCCTAGCACACAGTAATAGGTTTTCATTACATTGCAATCTCTTTTAAATAATCCTATTCATTTTTCATGAGGTCAATTTTTCCCAGCAGACGAGAGATAGAAGGCCAAATACAGCTCTCAGCGGGCTCTGATCCGTCATGTGATGATAGATTGCACAAGCTTAAAAAAAAAAAAGCTAGCTTAAAAACTGCTTATGCGGATACACAAACAAACAGACATAAAGACAAACACAAACTTCACATGCTAGATGCGCTCGGAGATTTGGATGCATTGAGCGAAAGGAAAGGACTTACAAGAAGAACAAAAGCAAATTGCGGCAAATCAATCAGAAAGGGGTGGAGGGATAATTATTTCATAATTGTCTGTTTCAAATGTGTGAAAGCTTATTGACTCAGCAGCAAATATAAGTTGAAGATGTTGTGTGTGTTGGCTGGCATCAGTGATTCTGGGTTTGAAACAATGTGCTATTGTGTGGAGAAAAAAAATTGGCTTATCCTTTGTCCTGACTACAATGATGTGCAGGGAGTTTTAGCCAATCAGCTTACAGAAACCAATGTCACGTCCCACATAACTTGAGTTTTCACCCAAACTCAATTTATGAGTGAAATGTTTCTGTCTCTCGGAGACAAATAAGCTTAATTGGCGTGACAAATGACATTGTTGCAGAAGCATTAAGATGCATTTAGAATATAAACACATTGTGAATAAAATGAATAAGATATGTCAAGTCATATTTATTTATACAGCGCTTTTTACAATACAGATGGTTTCAAAGCAGCTTCATTAATAAACAGGAAAGCATCAGTGTTGATGTTATAAAATGAAACAATAATGAAATGAATTCAGCTGTACAGAAGACAATAGTGGGATTATTCATATCGGTTTAGTTCAGTGTTGTTTCAATTCAGTTCAACTGCAAATGTTTAAAAGTTCATCAATTATGAAGAGAGTTCAAGTTTGTGTATTTTTTAGGTTAAGTCAGTTCAATGTTAATTCTGTTCAGTTCAAAAACAGTGACAATGCTGAAAAAGCTAAAAGGTAGTTTCTAACTGGCCCATCTTTAAATCATTATGATATACATATTATCTGTAAATGGCTTATAAAATGGTTAAGGTAAAAAATACCGGTTAGTCTAATTTATCTTTGACCAATCACAACTGTACGAAAAGTTAAAGGGACATAAACATAAACATAAATGAGAGATTTAGAAAATGCACGGGGCGGTCGTGGCCTAATGGATAGGGAGTTGGGCTTGTAACCCAAAGGTCGCTGGTTCGAGTCCCAGGTCCGACCTACCATACCACGACTGAGGGGAGACCCTTGAGCAAGGCACCGTTCCCCCAACTGCTCCCCGGGTGCCGCAGCGATAGCAATATGGCTGCCCACTGCTCC
>JAUCMS010000153.1:4731237-4753253 GCA_032357445.1 Enteromius radiatus | reverse complement strand
TGTGCACTTGGATGGGTTAAATGCAGAGCACAAATTCCTAGTATGGGCAACCATACCTGGCCACATGTCACGTCCTTAAATGACAGAATCTACATTTTTGGGTTTAAAGCATGAAAAATTCAGTCATTAATTACTCACCCTCATGTTGTTTCAAACCCATAAGACCTTTATTCATCTTCAGAACACAAGTTAAGATATTTTTGATGAAATCGGAAAGATATCTGACCCTCCAATACAACTGAAATGATCCCAAAACAGTCCATGTGACATCAGTGGATCAATTTAAGTTTTGCGACGTTACAAGAACAGACTACGTTTCTGGATCTGGGATCATTTGAGTTGTATTGCTGTCTATGGAGGGTCAGATGGCTCTCTGATGTCATCAAAAATCTCTTAACTTGTGTTCCAAAGAAGAACGGAGGTCTTATGGGTTTGGAACGACGTGAGGGTGAGTAATTAATGATGCAAGTTTCATTTTGGGGTGAACTAACCTTTCAAGTATCATTTATGTCGGTAGCAAAAATGGTATGGGGCGAGTTACGTCAAGTCTGATTCTAGACCAATTACATTTCAGTGGATAGAGCAGAAGAAATAGAAACCAAGCCATTGACAAAATGTCCTGCCTTAGGAAATACCACTGATAACATGTGACAGTGATGGTCTTTTGTCAAAAAAAAGTGCATTATGAATGAGATCTAAACAACATTCATGTCCTGCTATTGATATGCGCACAACAAACCAGTTGTACTTTGCACAATGTCCATCTCTTACAAACAATTATTCCCTGTTTTTCAATTCAACTCGTTCCTCAAACAGAATGTAGATAATGGTGGATTTCCCGCATTACAAATCTAATTCTGATTCCACAGAGAGGGGTAAAACAATACAAAATAGGTCAATGAATAATGCTTCTCCAGAAAGACGCATGCTCATTGAAACAAATGTATTCCTACTCTGCCCGTGAGAACAAAAGCTCGGGAGAATAACACACTTTGGCCTTGGACCTCCACACAAAGATAAAAGACGAGCATTTAGGACAGTTTCTGATCAAAAGAAGCCAGGAATAAAGGACTCTGAGTGCAAGTATTCATCTTTAAGTGCAATCGTACGAGCACATGGGGATGAAGCATTTTCTCTGGAGAGGCTGGTATTAGGTTTATGCGAGAAACGCAATTATGCTAGTACCCCATTTTATTCAGACTGAGCTTTTTCTTTGTGTTTTTGTCTTGAATGATCAAATATATTAGCATTAAAGTAACGACGTTGGGAATCAGTGAGGATTCCCTGATTCGATTCAAATTCTAAAGTTCTTGATCAAATTTTACAGTAAGTTGTTATAACTAATTGCAGCCATATTTTAGCCACTTGAATTGACACGTTAGACAGAGCCACAAAACGGTATTGAATTTCTTACAAAATGCCAAAATTTGAAAGCTGAGACTTTCATACCAAACGTAATCCAGTCTGTCTTGTTCGTCAGTGTGCTGTCAGTTTCCTCTTCGCTTCGCAATGTATTTTTCACTGCGTGAGAACATGATGTGTGGAGTGAGAGTGCCAAGGCTTGTCGGACATAGCAACAGTAACTAGGGGGTTAGTTTTTGCAAAGGAGGAGGGTCAAAAAAGGCTCTACTCCTTGGTTAAGTCAAAGAAACTAGCTAAAATGGTTGTTTTCAACGACAAAATTATTTTGCTGTGTGTCTATTCGTTGAAAAGTAGAAGCACACACACTCTTACACTATCACAATAATGAAAGCCAATCAATTGTTGGCATAGTCGACTGCCACCACCGAAACATTACTTTGTGAGAACCAAATATGGAAAACTAATGAAGTGTAATTGAAATTCTGCTGCATCCAGCGTTTTAAGAGAGTGAAATATTTCTCATTCAGTGTGTTACGGAAAAAAGCCGAGCTAATAGGGTCATCCTTAGCTAATGTGTGGAAATGTGCTGCACTGTTCAATTCTCATGGTGAGCGTTCAATTTTTAGAGCCGTCGCACCCATCACGCCTGTACAGAAAATGACTTGCAAAAGCGGCCATCTCATTTCTGTTTTAGTGATCCCTCCATTCCTCAGAGGCAGTCATCCAGTGGACCCTCTTCCTCGCTCACAACGTCTCTCTCTTCTCATCTGCACCTCCAGCACCTCTATAATCTCCTCTCTCACTCTCATTACTCCTTTTCTTTCCTGTCTCCATCCTCAGGGAGGAAAGGTGGGAAAAGTCTGTCATCGTTCTCCCCTGCGGCTCTCTGTCGAAAAATCTCCTTGCTAAGACACAAACCGATGGACTCCTTTAAACTGCTCTGTGGAGCGCTGCACAGACCCCGTCTCGGTATTTGCTGCAGGTATGGATATCATAAAGCTAGTCTCTCATCTTTTTAGCCTTTATTGTAGGCAGAGCTGAGAGAAGAATAAAGGGTATATATCTCTATATACAAACATATATAGATATTTAGATATTAGTGCTGTCAAATAATTAATCAAAAATGCAAATGCAAAAATGTTTGTTGTTTATTTATTATGAATATACAGTATAAATACACACGTATTGTATAAAATACATCTTTTGAAAAAAAGTTTATACATTTTTATATTTAGTTTTTTGAGATGTTATATATAAATATAAAGTGTGTGTGCGTGTATATATATATATATATATACACACGCACACACACTTTATACACACATACAACATTTTTCTTAAATATATACATGCATGTGTTTGTATTTATATATACACAATAATATACCAACTATACACAAATGTTGTATGTAAAAAAAATTAATATTTTGGATGAGATTAATCATGATTAATCTATATATTATTATAGAAATAAATACAATTTTTATATAAAAAAATACGAAAAGAAAAATTGTGAAGTTCTACAATATAAAATAATTGTTTTATATTTTTTATATTTTAGTAACATTTAGTAATTATTATTACAACTGTCAATTTAATTAAATACAATTATTTTAAATGGATAAAAAGCAATGAATCGTAGATGATCGGTGATCCGTATGGACCATTCCCCATGATCGGCACGTATCTTATTTGGGATTAACTATTAAGTTTAACCATCAGAGAGTTAAATTTAACATTTGCAAGTGTTGAAATTAAATAAATACAGTCTTGATGAACATAAGAGACTACCTTAAAAAAATTTTTAATTAATTTTCTCTTAATGGGTTTTGTGAAATTCATCCAACTGCTCAGCTATTCCAACACAGTTATGAAATTTCCAACGGATGATGTAAATCGGTACGATTTCCTTTATAACCCCATCAACAGTAACGAAACAACACTGGTGTATTTCCTGCACTCTTCATTAACAAAGTTACTGTCCTGCCAACCGGCCGGGAAAACAAATCGCCACTAAAGCAGTCATATCAGCGCATACACAGTAATCAAAACAAAGCCATTACAGCAGCTGTAAACCTAAATCTAGCGTACAGGTTTATATCCTCACAGCTATTCATGCCTCTGAGGGGATCCGGAGAGAAGGCCGATGGCACAATTCACTGCTTTTTTTTCCCTTTTAATGTGCCTATGCCCAGGTGAATATGAGCGTACACCCAAAATTTCAATTAAAAAACTATTCAAACTTTCTATTATTCATGAACTAAAGGGGGCTCTCTTTATTGGTTATGTATTATTAATATCCTAACGCTCGTATCAAAGACGATCCAATTTCATATCCAGCACTTGGAACAAAATTACAGTGGGTTTTTATTCATGGATGAATTGGACAGCGGGGCTCACTAAGGCTGGCCATTGTGCCGCCCACCACAGCTACAGTGGCCACGGTCACCAGAGAGCAGCCCCCGTCCGCCCTCATCATATTGAGCTCTTCAATACTTTCGCTATTGTTTTTTTTTTTTTTTTAACTGTCATGTGACACCGATTTGGTCTGTAGCTGTGGCTGATGTATCAGATATAGAGCGCCGCTGATTAGATTTTCAAGGTAATGTTGGAACACGACAGATTAATTGCGTTACAGTGAGAAGGAGCATTGATTCATCCCCCAGCATGCACTTAGACCAGTCAGCCCACATTTCACATTCAAGAGACTGCTAGAACATGGATGGCTTCCACTTCTCTTAATGTGATGCATTCTAAATAAACACTGTTTGTATATAGATGAGCCTCACTGCTGCATTATAGAATTAGACGTATAGAATGAAAGTAATATATACACCACTGTTCAAAAGTTTGGGGTCAGTACAATTTTTGTAATTATATTACTTTTTTAAAGAGGTCAAAAATATAACATAAACATTAATACTGTAAAATGTTTTTACAATTTAAGACATGTTTGCAATTTGATTACAATTTTTACTCCTGTGATGAAAGCTGAATTCGAAAAATTTCAAAAGCTTGATATTTTGGTGAAAATATTTTTCTGAATTTTGTGGTGTAAAGAAACTTCAAAACAACACGTTAATTAATATATATATATATATATTTTATGTAACAATATCTGCCACTTTTAATACATTTTTTTGATAAACTGATACATTTTGATAAAAATTAATTAGAGTAGACCCCAACCTTTTGAATGGTACTGTGTATAGCAGAAAATCTGTTCACTTAGTTTTAAACTATTTATTTGATCATCTCCAGGATCAACTCTGGATGTCTTTATTCTCTACAAAGCTATGTTTGCTCAAAATGTTACACTTCTCCATTTTCATTGATAGGACAACACAGAGAGATGGCAGACTTACCCAGATCCATGCTTTTAGACGACTTCACATAATTCTGCTCCATATGACCCTGCTGACCTCCATCAGGTGAAGAAGCGTCAGCTGAATGTAGACCTGAACTCAGACTGTACACACACACACAAACAGGGAAAACATGCATTTATTTATTATTTTCATTAAACAGTTTTAAGTCACTGAACAACATTTTGCACGGGATTGCACGACTACTTGTTTTTTACCAGTTTGACAAAAAGCCTACTACTCAGTGGGATCAACGTTTAACTGATGAAAATCAATCACCATAAAATACTCATGTTCCACTTATTCATTCATCGACACTATTATTATCAGTATGGTTTAAAATACTTTAAAATGGTTTGTAAACACTACAAACTCAAGTCATGTATTTGGCATTTACAATACAAGATTACAGATAATTTTACAGTTTGTGCTCAAAGGACAGCCAAGTACAGACAAATACATGTGACCAACCAACTAGTGTCAAAAATAATCAACCCATACACAGTGCAACCCCTACATGGATAGAGTCATGTTCGTAAATTTCGGTCCAAGGCAAATCCATGTTACCTCTGCTGGAGCGTCAGGCTGCCCTGTCTATGAGGATTAGCTGCGAAGCCTTCCTCATCCCCCTCTTCCATGTGACCGTATCCCCCATTTGAAACTGTGAGAGAACGGGCAAACCGCAGAGAGAGAAAAGCAATCATTAGAGCTCTGAGGAAATATTATGCGGGCTCATTTAAGAGGGGTCTGCTGGGGTCAGGCCAGCGGTGGAGAAGGGTGACAGTCTGGCTAGAACGCTGAGACAGACGGACACAGACGAAGATCATTATCAGCTCCAACACACTGCAATCTCCACTCACCTTTAATGATCTTTCACTCCTATGATAATGGGACTGGGGCCTCGGATTGACTTGATTCTTCCCCCTCTAAGCTTGGTTAAGCTTGTAAGAGTGTGCATGTGTGCTCGTCTGACAAAGACTTTGTCTTTATAACTGAACATATGTTATTAACACTATTTTTGCCATAATTAGTTTGCTATATCCTTAAGTAATGTTTACTGTAACTCATTTTATTATTTATTGTTTGTTATGGTTAATGAACACACGTGTTTGTTTGTGTTATATATAGAGCAGGTTAAAAAGGATGAAACCAACAGTCCGATAGAATGAGTAGTGAGGAGACGAATGAAACAGGAAGCACAGTTAACAGGAAGATGCAGTGACCGTGTACTCGATTCATGTCATTTGCCTAAAGAGACTGCACATACTGTTGCCTGGCTCTTGATAGTAACACAGAAGCCTTAAACCACCTGCTGCAGAAACACAGACACAACAAGCTGTTTCTGAGTGTGTGTGTGTGTGTGTGTATAACTCAAAGCACGTTTAGCATTTACCAAGAATTCTCCTTTATTATTTAGTAGATGTTTTCAACTACTGTATGTGAAGCCACAAATGACAGAGCCCTCATTAATGTCTGTTAGGCCAAATAGTGCAGAACCAAAACAAAGCCTGGAGGTCTTTGTCTAAAGGCCAACAAAGTATAATTGAAAACAAATGCCTGAGATTCCCAGACACTTAGCGAAAGCATTCTACGAACAATCTACAGTATGAACAGACGCTCACGAATGGTTCCAGATATAGACTGAACTACAGTACAGTAGCTACATTAGTTGTTGGCTATGGGAAAGAGAGTAAAAAAAGAAATAAATAAACACCATAAATTAACATATCGTAAAATAAATCAATTATAAACACAAATACATGCATATTTTTAAATAACAACAATATACAGTAAGTTGATTGTTGAGCAAATGTGAATTATATAAAATTAGAAATAAGTCAATGAATTCTGGCAAGAAATCACCCTCCAAAATAGAAAAGATGGATTTTTTGGGGGAAACTATTTTCATTTTTCATATAATTTATATTATATACAAATATTTTAAATCTATAAACATAACATTTCTTAAATATATACAGTATCTCACAAAAGTGAGTACACCCCTCACTTTTGTTGCTAGCAGTTCAGACATTAATGGCTGTGTGTTGAGTTATTTTGAGGGGACATCAACTTTACACCATTATACAAGCTGCACACTGATTACTTGTTTCATATCTTTAGCGTTGTCCCTTGAAAAGATATAATAAAATATCTACCAAAATGTGAAGGGTGTACTCACTTTTGTGAGATGCATTTATATATACATAATAAATACACACACATAAACTTTTTTACTATTTTGGATGCGATTAATCGACAGCACTAATTAAAAATTAACAATAGTGTGTCTAAAATGTAACTATTTATTTCTTTATAAATTATACTACTTTATAAATCAATATCGCATTTGCAGTCATGCACATATTAAGGAAAAGAGCACTCTTGCTTGTGTGAAATTACTAATCTATATCATATGATAGAAATTCACAACATACAGTGGCATTTTTGCCCACATCTTTTCATTTTTCTTTTTTCATATTTAGAGCACATGACTGCATTTTACAGGCTACATCACACAGTCAACCCTCGCCTGCATCATGTTCATAGACAGTTTACTGCACAGACACAAGTGTTTGCTCTGAATTTCGTCACATGAACTTGACATAGCATAGCTTGATTTTGGTGAACTTTAGACAGAGAGAGAGAGAGAAAAAAGGGGAAAAGCATTTCAGTAAAATACAAAACCGTAAGATTTTTTAACTTTTTCCTGTGGGTTGCTGGGATATGGATAGCACGTTGTTCTCTGTCTTCTTGATGGAGTGTCTGTGTTTTGGCGGAGTGGAGCTGGATATCGGGCCTGACAATCACATAGATCAGTGCACCCCACCCAGCAGAACTTCATCATTACTCATCAGACTGCACTGGGATGACTGCTTATTAGTATTATATATCTCATCTGTTTGTGTGCTGCACAACTGCCATAATACATCAAGCGCACAGACGCATACATGCACGCTTGCACACACACACACACACACACACACTTGAGAGATGAACTGATGTTGGAGTGAATGAAAAAATAGATGTGTGTTGCATACAAACACACGTACACACATTCGCAGCCGCACACACTCACGATTATTTATCTGCTAAAGTGTGGCGTAGTTGAAATGAAATAAGTTGTTCCTTCAGAAGATGATGGATCAATGGCTCTTCCAGCTAAAACAGGGTTATTAATCCTAAACGGTGTGTGCTACCAGACCTCTCGCCTGCACCAGCAAAACACCTCCTTATGTAAAACATTAACTGAAATAAAAAGCCATGATTCTCTCCAAGAGGGCTGGGTACGAATCTATTACCACAGACACTGGACAGATATAATATTTCACATCTGTGTACAATATTCCTAATAACAGTGAGCGGAACAGGGGAGGCTTGGATGCAAAAGTATTGCTATGAGAACATGAGGCATTTCCTATAATGAAAATATTGTATTACACACACACACAAACTATATATTGCATAAAAATGAATGAGAGAAATAACAACACTCAGTATGGCAGCTGTGGGAATTGAGGTACCATCTTTGAGTTAAAAGACCAATTGCCTTGGCAAAGTCATCAAATTACTGTAATTATACTTTAGTCTAAATTACTCTACAACATACATGCACATTAGCTGGAAATAATACTAATGAAAAATACAGTTTTTTAGCATTTGTGATACCTCTGGAAGCAATCTGATGTGTAAAATCTGACAACCACATATAAAAAAAGGCATTTTAGGTACATTCTAAACCAAAAACATTTTTAAAATGCATCTGAAAGGAAACATCTTAGGAGATGTATAGGAGATGCATTGTCCACACATCAAGCAAATGTCTCCACAATTTACATGCACCATGATCAGGATGAAAAAATAATGCTGACTGTTTTAGATATTTTAATCTTACAGTCTTTTCCAATTCAAACAGATAGGAGCTGGACCAGCGTGACTAGAAACGACCGCCGAGGAACATAGTCAAGATGGGCGTCGAGTGAGATGCTCTTCAAGACTTTGACAGATGTCACCACAAATAGCTAGTTTCAACAGAAAGCATGCTGGGAACTAGAGATAAGTGAAGCGTTCCAGCTTTTCTTTGAGTGTTTTGGAGCTGTGGCCTTGTGGTTAGCACATATGCGCTAACGGGTTTAGCTGCCCCAGCATTGCAATTCAACACGCAACATGTCATTTTCATTTTCATTTCATTTTCATTTTCTTTCTGTTTCCTCTCAATAAACATAACTTGAGAAGTACCACAGCAGTATCAAACATGTACCACAATAATACCATGTTTTTATACACGCACTCTATGGAATACCACATTATTTTTTAAAGTACCTTGTAATATTATATAAATACCCTGTTGTAATAGCTGGTTAGGCATGCTTTGAAGCTGGGATGCTGGTTTGAGCTGGTTTAAGCTGGTCATGTGATGGCCACTCCCACAATAATTGATTGACAGCAGCGTGTCACACAGACTGAACTGGTGTCTTACCTCAGATCCGCCCTGAGTGAGCTGTCATCAGACCGAGACGCTGAGACAAACAAGACTTCTAAGTGATTGAGGTGTTTTGTTGTTGAATGTATTAATGACCATAGCAGTACTCCCAACATCTGAGTGACTGAAGACGCGGAAGATTAACGTTACGTTTGGTTCTGAATGGAAACGCACCGGGTTTATGTTCACGCGAATCACTCATGATCCAGCCTCACCTACAGAAGCAGTGAGTATAATGTCTTTTAATGAATCTTTGCAAATCACCTTTCCTAATAATGTGCTAATTAGCAAGTTTCACTATGAATACGGCTAAATAAACATCCTCAGAGAGTGCCTCGGAAAAGAGGGGCGGAGTCAGCGGAGCTCGTGAAGATTTAAAGGGGAAGTACACTGACCAGAGTGATTTCTAAAGGGCTGTTTTTGACCGGGTAAAATTAGCATTTTTTACACTATCTTTGAGAAATTTTAAAACAAACAATATTACAAACTTTCCATTAAGACCCTAAAGAATCATATTAGCTTGTGGAAAATTGGCCTTGTATGACTCCTTTAAGACCAGAAAAGGCCAACTTAAACCAGCGTCCCAGCTTCAAAACATACCTAACCAGTATATGCCGTTTTTTTTTTTTTCCAACAGGGTAGCCTGATATGTGAATACAGCAATCATTCAGTAACATTGTATATGTAAAGTATCATGGTATTATCATTTGATACATCATCAAATTCATCCCTGTACCGTGGTACAACGGTACTTTTTTCTGTAAACGATTAAAAAAAAGGCTTGAAATGAAGCAAATAAACAAAAATACTCAAAGTTCATCTTCTCATGAAGGCGTTAGAGGGCAGAGAAAAAAAACTCGTCCCACACCAGAGATGGACGGAGTTCAGAAACCGTAATATTCATACCATCCCACACTTCCGGCCTCTCCTCAGCTCCCGGCCCACTGTTATCCAGGGTTATAATTAGAGCGATTCTCCAGAGGAGCACCACTTCAAAAGCAAACACAATACACATACATATGTACGAAATCATTAGCTTTCATTTACAGCTCAAACAACTACCAGTAAATTACTTCCCTCAGCCCAAAACGCTAAAAAATTCAGCACTCTCTTGATGAGGGCATTATGCATTTTAAATTGTTTGCTACGCTACGTTACGAGCGGACCACATTACTGTTGCGCCTTTGGAAACATGGCCTAGATAAAGCGCACATCAACGTAATGATTTCAAGGTCAGGGCGAGAGAAACCAGCACAAACACTCAATCACAATACACGAGGGGAGGGCTCGCTTTCCTTTCTTCGCTGTCATACTTTCTTTGCTTATGAGACAACCGTGCCTAGAACTACTTCCAGTGTGAGAGAGAAAAGAAGGAATATTTTTGAACTGCATATATTTATGAGCGTGAGAGCATCGGTCTATCAAGGAAATAAACAACGGGGAGAAGCGTGAGGTGTCAGGGAGGGGAGATATGAAGCTGATGCGGCTGATATTGGACTATTTGTATTATTGCTTAGCATTGTGCACTCTGGGAATCCCAATGAGTACAGTGTGTGTGCGAAACGGGAAAAGCTTCAGACGTGTGAAGCAGGCAGCAGCTCCATTTTAAGCCCCTCTCTCGATCGGCCTGTCTCTGGTTGTGTTGAAATCCTGGAGGAGGAGTGTTACTCTTTCATGTTCGGTTAAAGGGATGGTCCACACGACAGGCTACGCACACAGGCATTTCACATGAAAAGAATTGCAAATGTGCTCCAATTCTCAGACGAGTTAAACTTCCAGTTTCTAATACAGCTGTGATAAAAAGTCTTTCTAGGCATGAAAGAGAGGAAAAGAGAGACAAAGAAAGATAGCACATGTATGACCAGCAAGCTGCATCGATTGTGACAGACATTCATGTACAAACAGATTTCCAGTATGGCATGTGGACAGAAAACTGTAACCCAGTTAGAAGTGTTTAAAAGGTCTCAATAGAGTATACTGGTTTCCATGAGGCTGATGAATCCACACAGAATGAAACCGATATTAAATTGTATCAATAATAATAGGAATGCACTGATAAGCTGTTTGATAACTGATAAATTAACAATATAACAATTCTATATTAATCTGTGTCAACAGGTATAAAAATCAATTGAGCCTCATAATATTATAATTATAATAATAGACATTCTTAAGATTTGCTAAAGAATATATTTAACAGTGATTGCTTACTTAATTAGTACATTTAATAATACGTATACATTTAATAATATTTATTATTTATGTACATTTTTCTTTGATGTAATGAATAAGATAATTCTCCCAGCAAGACTTCATTTATGTGATCAAAAAAAATTATGGTAAAAAAAGGTCAAACTGTAAAATTTTAAAATAAATATTTTCTATTAGAAATTTGTGCTGTCAACCGATTAATCGTGATTATCACATCCACAATAAAGGTTTTTGTTTATATATTATTATTTAGCATATATCTAAACACACACATAATATATATTTAGAAAATATTTACATGAATGTATATAGTCATACTTTTATATTTTATATGTAAATATATTTAATACATAATCATAACATATTTCTCTTACACACACACACACATATATATATTTACACGCTTGTGTTTGTATTTATATATATATATAAATAATAAATATACACAGTATGCACACATTTTATGTAAAAAAATAATATATATATATATATATATATATATATATGGGATGTGATTAATTGTGATTAATTGCATGATAACACTAATAGAAATCTTTCGTAACATAAATATCTTTACTATTACTTTTAATCAGTTTTATACCTTTGTCTACTATTACATTATGCTTTGTTTCTCTTCTACAAAAGTAATATTGTCGTTAGATGTCAAATGTACAATGTTTTAAGCCAAAATGAAGAGTCAAACTTTATCAGTTTAGCTGATGAAAAAGCAATCTGCAAGCAAATGCACCGCAGACGACAGAAATATATTAGCACTAGATATCTGCATGGCCTTCTCCTTGAACGTCTCATTGCGGCACGGACCGACTGAGAGATAAAGACACAGCAAGCCCATCACTCACCCGCACATCGCTCGTAGATGCTGTTCATCACCATGGGGGGCTGAGTGCTGCCATCTGATTGGCCGAGGTGCCCCGCCTTCCCCACGCAGCTATCAAAGGATCGATTGAGAATTCGCCGTGCTTCCTGGAACTCCTGCGAGAGAAAATGAGAGAAGCCGTGTCACTGTATCGATTCTGTTTGTGAATTATGGAAACAGAAGAGGCAAATCTGAGCGCCGGGATAGGTAAAGACTTTCAAATAGCTGGCGGATCGTTATGCCGGCTCCGGCATTCATCACAAAACAAATACCACATTGAGACTCGGGTTTTGGAGGAAGGAAGAGAACGAGAGATGAAAACAGCGTAAGAATCTACTCCTGGAAGCGCTCTTAATTCATCTGATTAGTCTAGATGTCAGTGGCATGAAGGATTTAAGCCACTCACACAGATGTTACAGATTTTCTGTCTCTTTTCCCCAGAGAGAAAGACAGAATGGTAATTCATTTCATTATCTTGCCCCCAGGCCTGAAGCGCCACTATGAAATATGTTAATTCGATTGGCAGATTTCAAATGCTGGAGAGGCAGGGTGCTGCGCATCAGATGGGTCTTCTAATGGCCTGCTCGGATACAGCACATGCTGCCGGCATTCGGATAACTGTGGATCATTAGGAAAGCAAACCACTCGCATAAAATATTGTAAATCAAGGTGTATGTGTGTGTGTTATTTTTTGAGGCCCTGAGTGTCTGGAGGTCTGAAAACAGCAATTACGGAGAGAGCCAAGAAGTCGTGTCTCCACTGGAATAGGGGGCACCTGTTATGTTAAAATATTAATGTTTTAATGTTTAAGGTGACCGGGCGATGTTTACTGTACCAGACTAAAGTCTGGAATACATTGGATTAAAAAAAAAAAAAAAAAAAAAAATCAGAACAGATTTTAAAATATTAGGCATTAAACACAAACTCATGCACTCCTACGAGATGAATGACACATGAAAATAGTAATGGCTTTGTTAAAACAAGTAAAAAAGTGAAGCCATGAGGGAGAATTTGTGAATCGCCGTAAAGCAACACAACTGACGCTGGTAGGTCACATGACAGTGAAAACATGACGAATATAGGGCATCTGAATTTCACTCATACTACCCATGTTCAAAGCATATAGATCTTTTAGTACTTTTTGTCAGCTGTGAAGTAAGTTTCTAACCAAATAGTACGTTCTAGACAGTTTGCAATTTTGAACAGAGAAAATGTCAAAATGTCTAAAAATATCCAACATGTGTGATGTTCTCCAACTCAGCCCGTGAAGCTAATAAAGTTGTCCATCATACACTGTGAAATCTGTCAGTTTCAACAATTAGCACAGACTCATCCGGCGTACAGAGTAAATCAAGGCGAATATCTGTGGAAAAGGCTTGGAGTGTTTTTAAACCTTAAAAGGTACAGTAGCACAAACACTCTGTTTAATTGAAAGGCAGAGAGAGGGAAAGTGGAAAAACGGTTGTGTATAACTGAATTGGGAGTGCTTTTGGTGCAAGAAGGCTTGACTAACATCTTAAGTGGACTTTGGGGAAAAACAAAATGCTACAGAAGTGTATAATGTGGTCCTTTTAATGTTAACGGCAGTAAGAGCAGGCCTATGGAGGGGTGGCCTGTGGGGAACAGAACGCAGGCTGCCAGGAGAAGAAACAGTGACTGGGACTAAATGAGATTACAGGAGGGGATCAATGAGGATTCCCCAGCCAACTTTTCCATTTCCCTTATAATATTTATCAGAATAAAAAAGGAGGACATAGAGCTTGCAGTTTTGAGAGGATGAGATTCTGAAAGCGCAGCTTAATCAATAAAAATTAACAGGAAATGTTGGCGGTGAGAAGAGGGAGTGTAAAAAGTGTAGTGTAGGGTGTTTTGGGAGGTTCATACAGGAGATGAAGGGATGGAAATGTTGCGATACTGCAGTTTAACCAGGTTAGTGTTAGTGTTTTTCATCAAGTCATTCCAACAATATCACCATTATAAACCGGCTCAATTTGGACAACATTTTGTATTTATGGTCCCCGCTACCGGCTCTTTTGTCTTCTGTTAAAGACAAAAGCGGCCTGGAAGGTCTGTACGACTGCATGCAGCACCAGAGCAGACCTCCCAGCGCTCCTCTGGCACAAGAAGAGGAGGAAACAGTCTCCAGGGCACAGATCATGTGGGCTCTCCACGGGCTACTTTTCATTATTAATGCCCACGCTGTAATGAGATTATGACAGCGCTGTTTAGATGGCTGTCTGAGAGAAACGGTGAGAAGGATTGATTAGATCAGACTCTGCTATAATAGTGTTAAGTCTGCAGAGAGAAGGGAGATGGCACTGCCATGGTACATCTCCATAAAAACATTATTACCAGTAATAGTATATACCATGGTACCAGGGAGGGGTGATATGGCTCAATATTATTTTTAGATTCTATATTACAGAATCTAACCTCTCTCTTGATCACCCTTCTCTTTTTCTCTATATATACAGTGTGTGTATGTATTCGTGTATATATACATGCAAATGAAACTCAACCAAACTGAAGCTTAAACTAAAGACGCTGTTAAAACATCTCAGTACTCACGAGGGATCGCAAAAACTATTTAATGGCCAAATAAAAGCCCATTAAAATCATTGCTATTTTCACCATGACGCTTATTTTTAAACTATCAGCAAATATAGGGTGAATATTCAATACTTTGCACAACACTACCTGCTAAGATGTCCAAAAAAGCTTTTAGGTACTTTTTTTTTGTAGAAGAAAGCCACAAAAACTGTTCCAAGAGCTTTCAAACCAGGCAAAATCTGGTTTTTATCTCCTTTGCTTCGCTCCTCCTCTCTTCCTCTTCAACAGTTTGTCTCCTTTCTCATGGATTTTTAGAGAATTAGCCAAAACCGGACTGGGATTGAGAGTATGTGTGTGAAGTCAGTCTTTGATGTCTAAGAAAGTGCCCATAATTAGCAAAGTTGGGTCAGGAGACATGGACACACAGCAGATTCAAGCAAGAACACATCAGTGTGTGTATTCCCAGAAGCTCACTGAGGCTCTGGAGAACAGACTCACAAAAAAAGTAAGTCTGCAAAGAATTAAAACTGGCTCCCGGCCTGAAGATAACTTTTTAGACTTTATTTATTAGAGCTAGAAAGAATCAGAACGCTACAATAGGTTGAAATTCATTAAGTACAAACCGCATAATATAAAGAAATAAAAGCGTCAAGAATATATTCTGTTAGTGCCTTGTGGGTGTAGAAACTAATCTCCCATTTATTACAGGATAAAGCTCTTATTTGTGGTACTAAAAGCATGCTGAGCAATATTTCACTGTTAGTTTCACCTCAGGACTCGAACTTTCATTCTCCTGCATCTGGCTTACATGATCTATTGATCTGAACCCAGCGACAAGCTCTCTGCTCCCATACAAAGTCGCAATCTGTCCCCCATCCATTCATGCTTTTCTCCTTTCATCTGTCCACCAACTAGCATCTCATCCCACCTCTACACACGAGTGTCAATGGCATCCCATCGGCCCTGACTCCATTTTGCACCCCCCATTGGCAGCCATGACGGGGGTGTCCACAGCCCATAAAGCATAATGAACATGAATCTTTATTTTATGAGAACAATAACACCCTGGCCTGGCCGCGGCCACCCCTCCCAGCCTGTCAGTCCTCACAAAGAGCCCCCAGTATCCATCAATCCATGCAGCCAGAGGGGCTTCTCTATTGTGTAGCCTAATTACACACCACTTTAGAGCAGTTGGAGGCCTTGGGGTGGAGTGTGTCAGCACGTGTGTGTGCATGTGTGAGATATAGAGGGAATCCTGGGGTAAGCATATGGCCGGTCTCGAACCCAGGTGCAGGGGAGGAGAAAAGTCTGAAACATCCCGCTAGAGGCGAATTCCATCAGCACAGAGGAAATGATGGAGAAAGTTAAAGGATGTGGGGCGCTAATGGCAATTACCAGCTATTCTGACCTGTTTTTATGGCACTGAAAGCTTGTCAAGTAGAAGTCATAAAAACAGAATCATGCATGATTTTGGTCTGGACTGACATACCACAATTGTTCAAATTATTACTTATTAGCATGGGAGTATCAATGTGCCAGTGAGCTGGAGTGACAAGATTTCAACTGAAAGATATTTTGATGCTAGTAGGTTTGTACATGTTAGACAAAAGGAGCTGGTTGAAGAACAGTAATCAGTCCAAAAGGAACAAGCACAACCACATCCATCACTTAAGTCGCAAATAGAAATGTAGCACATGAAAACTCACAGAATAAAGAGGCAGAGCATCAGCCAAAAAGTCAATGATTAGGTTTGACATTTGTATTTACTAACAGGTCTGACTCTCAGAAAGTCTGTGATTAGGTTTGACAATTCATATTTACTAACACGTCTGACTCTCAAATTGTCCTGTCCATACAAAAGCCTACAGCAGAAGCTTTGTTTATGTGAATAAATAACCAAAATGAAAGCCAATTTTTCTCAAATAGCATACTGTATATAACATCGGCAATCAATGTGACTGTGGAAAACATTACCTATAAACTCTTGTTGGACATTGGAGATTACTATACACTAACTTAAGAATTTTTTTAGCAATCATGTCAGGTGTGTCAACTATAAATGTCATATTTGTGAATGAATTGGTCAGTCGGGTTTGTAAAAGTGTCTGAAAATGTGGTTTAAGGTACTACACAGTAAGATAGAGGTTACTCATACTAAATGGTGCAGACAGAAAACTAAAAGAGCGCTGGATGAGATGGAGGTTACATACAATCCATTATAGAAACATTTGCAAGCCATAAAGCAGCTCTTAAACAGTCTTTGTAGTTTGTGAATGAAACCGCACACCCTGCACTGCACATATATACACTATATCTATGTTGATTTTAAATACCCCGCATGAAATATCAGAACACGTACATGTCCACAGCATACATTAATGCAACGCTGCCTGATGTGACAAGTCATGCAATGCTGTTGCATTTACACATTACAGATTATCCGAATTCACTCTCAAAATGTGGTTACAAGTATTGAAAATTGGTTAAAGAATGTCACTCTCATTCACAACAAAACATATATTTACCACTCTAAATCAAAAATGACAAATGTATTCTGCTGCTGTGTAAACAGTCAAGGAGAATATCAGTCATCCTGCTGGAAAAAATAAGACTGCATATGCTGAACACCTGTGAGCTAAAAAAGACTTTCAAGAAGTTCATGCTGTGTAATGGCTAACCGGTTCAACCAGATCCCTACCAGCTTGGCTAAGAGTCAAACTCAGCTGCTGTGCCGCAGAGTTTAGCTCAAACCAACTCCAACACATCTCCCTGGAAGTTTCTAGCACCCCTAAAAAAAGTTTCAGGTCAGTCTTGCCCCCACCAATTGGCTATACACCAGCTCAATCACAAAAACCAGCAACGGAGCAGACAATAACATACAAAACCAGTAAACACCAACGCTGGTTTTAGGCTGCAAGAGGAAAGAAGAGTGCTAGGAGCAAATAAATGTGTTCCGGAAGCAAGTACATACTTGGATTGGTGGTGCTAGAGCACGGAGTACAACCAACTGGATCATTCCTCTCAGGTTCCCCTCCATGGACATGGATCTCCGCAGGGTCTCCATGGCCTCATGGTTGGACTTCCCCAAAAGGGTCTCACCATTAACAGCAATCAGCTGGTCATTGACACGTAGACGCCCATCCTACACAGAAAAGACAATCATAATTTCTATTCTAGTCCATTTTAATGTATTTCAGCGACTTCCACAATCAAAATGACCAATCTTTTAATTACCAGCCCTGAGCTCCAAAGGACAGTTCAAAAACATCAAAAAAGATATTGTGTTGACATGACAGTATAATGAAAGTCAATGAGGGCCAATGTAGAGTAACACTTTAGTACAGTGACTAAATTAGCATGCATATTATTAGCATACAGACTGTTTATTAATACTTATAAAGCACATACTCCGCATGACCACAATTCATTGTTAATGTTATTTAATACTAAGAATTGGGCCTTAAAATAAAGTGACCCAATGTAGTTTTGTAACAACATAATGTAATTCAAGGGGTTGAGTTCACAACTTCATTTTTGGGTGAACTACCTCTTTAACTACACTGGACCATGACCAGCTCTGTGTACATCTGGATTCGAGGCTTTTTATCAATCAGAAGACCTTGACTATGTCCTACTTTCTGTAATCTCTAATGTATTTCCTCATATTCTGCAAGAACTGCTTTTCAGAGGCGCATTATCCTCAGATGGGTCTGCAGGGGCATTCTGTCAAGGAGTAAATTTCCCACAATCCAGCAGCTCTGTCTCTCTGGTACTGTATAAGCACATTATAAGACATGCATATTACATGGCATATAAAAAGCCCTAAAGTTCATTACAATTAATATTAATTAGTGTTTTCACTGCAGAGGCCTCTGATCTGCTTCCTCTGTCTCCAGGCGAGAGAGAGAGCTCAGAGTCACACGAGGGTTAACGCAAGAACTTGCAAAACGCCTCCAATATAAAGACAAAAATGCTGATCATTAACGAACTGTACAAACTAAAGATGATGAAGTACACTGAAAACGATGTTGGATAGCAAGTAAAACAGAATGAAGACTTAATATTACTTCCTATATAGCAAAATGTGCAATCTTGGTGTCCCATTTATCTCATCCAATGACAATACAACATTTTATATCCAGGATACATCTTGAAATAAAACCAAGAAGCCAGAGATAGGTTCCTTGAAATCTTTACAGTATGTGTCATCATAATTTCTCTATGGAGAAAATGAATGTGATTTTACTTCCTCACTAATGTGCCCTATCGAGGTAACGGAGTACCAACGGTTAATCACAGTTTACTGAAATAACACACACCCACAGTCCTGGCAGCATGATCGGTGCCCTTGCTCTCTATAAGTGAAGGAAATGTGCTTTCATTACCGAGGCCTTTAGGTGAAAAGATGTCCTGTCCTCGTGACACCATGAGTCACAGAGAATTAGGGATCCTTATTAGAGCCATGATCTAATTTTCTAACTTGATTCTGTGAAATCACACAATCTGTCTGCAGCTCGTAGTGCTGTTTTCAAATGAGTACATCTGTCTCACATTCTTTCACCACATACATAATCATTTAACAGAGGCAGTACTGTATTGATTGACTCCTCAGTCATTCTGCTTAGGGTTTGTTCTAAACCTCTGATGTTAAATATTAAACTTCTACTGCTACTGTAGCTCAGCTCCAATTACTTAACATTCAGATTTCATCCTTACACTGTTTCCTTTAGTAACTATAGTTTATTTTGCTTATTATTTTACTCAATAGTGCATGCAAACATTAATGGTAAAGTTTTGACATTTTAGAAAATGGCAGCACAAAAAATTATTTGAGAAGTCACCATAATCCTCAACCACTATCTGAATGTTTCTGCTTCTATGACTCTAGTAATTCTAAAATCTCTGTGGACCATGCTTATATTCCAACACAAGAGTTGATGGTTATTTTGAGAAACAATGCAGATTAGACTAATGATGGTGAATAAAGAGCAGGAAATGAGATATTGATTCAGATCAAAAAGGTTTTCATGCCAGACCAGAAGCAATTCATTCAGGTAAAATGCATTTAGGGAATATCGGCTTAAAAAGATGTCCAAATGAAGTTCTTAGCAATGCAAATTACTCAAAAACTTATCAAAAAATACATTTTTATAAATTTAAGGTAGGAAATTGAAAAAATATCATCATGGAACCTGATCTTAATATCCTAATGATTTTTGACATAAAAGAAAAATCTATACATTTGACCCATATAATATATTTTGGCTTATTGCTGTGTGCAACTTAAGACTGTTTTGTTTATACTTTGTTTATACTTCATACATACAACATCAATCAATCACTTTTATTTAAGCAGCGCTTTTAACAATACAGATTGTTACAAAGCACTGAACATTATCAAATAGGAGAACAGAGAATGGTAATGTATAATGACGAGATTTAACTATTTATTTATCAAATGCAGAGACGGTCTCTGTAATCAAAACGACGATAATCACTAGAAATCACTAGAAACGTTCACCTCATCACTTTGCACTTAAACAAATTTTAGGCTTTTGTCAATGTCTAGTATTAGCAATAACACTAATAATATAGTTGTAATTATGACATCAATACAATGATGCCTCTATTAAATAATTATTACAATGACTGCTAATTACTATTACTATTACATATTTCTCTACCACCTTTCATACACAAACCGCTGTTCAAAATAATAATTGAAAAAAAAAAAATAACAAAATTAAGGTCAAATCAATGGAAGTACAAGAAGATAAAATGTTGTGGGACATGTTCAGTGCATAACTTCCGCCACATGGAATTTCCCTCAGTTTTGTGAGTTTTGCAAGTGCAAGCTAACAATAACTTTGCAAGCAGACACTGCCGTTCACCCTACCCTCTTCTTGCCTTCCCACTTTGGGGAAAAGTCGATCCCACCCACAGACTCGGGACTCTTCCAACTCATTAACATGAGCTTGGAGAGTTTTTAATTAGCATTAATGTGCTGAAGCTAACACAGGCAGCGGTCTACCGTTTCTGAACTCTCTCACTGGGGACTGGATGGGGAATTAGAAACGTGTTACTTAGAGTTCCACTGCACTGAGACTCAAGCATGAGAACTCACGTGCATCACCTTGCCGTGGCTCCCTCTACCCCCCTCTCAACGGAGTGATCTGACTCTGAAGCTTCGGAATGATAGAGATTTAAGAAGTTCTTTTCATGCTACACAACCTCCGAAACCCAAAGGCAGCTTTTCCAAGCAAAAGGCCTGACAAAGCAGAGCGAGGAGATGCTTCAGTCAGGTGCAAATCAAACCCTTATCTTCACAAGTAAACTTCACACACCCGCGCGCATGAATGTAAACGCACACACATAAATCCACATGTCTGACAAGCACATTTTCACTTGGCTGAGCAAAGCAGTAGCTGGAAGAATTTTACTGAGACTGGTTCATATGAAATCTGTCCGGCCCATTGAGTCATTCATGTATAGACATCATGTCACGTATCCTGTGGTGAAAGGGAATAAAAAGCAACGTGCAGATTTCCAAACATCTGAACACCTGCAAAAATCCATATAATCGAGATTAATGCTATTTAACCAAATGGGCACAAACACCCAATCTGTCGTCGATACCATATGACCAAATGTGAAACTGGAAAACAAACAGGTGCAGCTGGAGAAAAACATGTTAGTACAGACAGAAAGATGAGCCTATAGAAAAACTCAAGATGGGTCCACTCAGCACCCCTGCTGACAGTCCTGATTCCGTCTGTTAAGGTCAAATGAAACCCTATTCAGTTGAGGGGACAGAGGTCAGAGGTCAAGGGAACCAAAACACATGCCAAAAGTAGCTAACAGGGATCGTGACCTTTTTACAGTCTCAACTCACAACCCTGAAGCCATGTTTAACACTGTGAGGACAATCTAATAGATCTTCATGAGTCTCTGTCATGAAAAAACATATTTTACTTATTAACACATCTTAGTACTGCTCTCATTATATGAATGATGCCATTCTTCTCATGTTGCCCTCTGACCTCTTGATGTTAGTGATTTGGCACCAAAAAGTATTTGAATGCTCTTTTTCTTTGTTTTAAGGGTGCTTTCACATCTGTGGTTCGGTTCATTTGGTCCGGACCAAGGGCAACAAATGATACATTGTAGCATT
>JAUCMS010000153.1:4711628-4731137 GCA_032357445.1 Enteromius radiatus | reverse complement strand
ACTTTTTGCAGTTGGGTCTGTTCGAGTTCGGATCATGTTCTCACCACAAACGAACCGCTCCAGTGTTCGTTTGAAAGAGTACCGAGACCTCCTTGAAGAGGTGGTCTCAGTACAAGGAGGTCTCGGTACGCTTTCAAACGAACACTGGAGCGGTTCGTTTGCGGTACGTTTTTTTGTGGTATATTTTTTTGGTCCGCTTTACCTGCGCACTCGGGTGCAATTGTTACACACCTGCCCAAACGAACCTCACCAAGTAGGAAAACGAACTCTAGTGCGATTCAACCGAACTAAATGAGGCAGGTGGTGTGAAAGCACCCTTACTAAACCATAATTATAGTGTTCAAAATTTAGACACAAAGTAGATTTTTATGTTCTAAATTTTAGGATCTATAAGATCAATTGTTATTCATGTTTTTTCCATTCTTATTTTCAATATTCTTAATATATATATTTAAAAATGGCAGAGATGGCAATGGCAAAGCAGCATTTGCTTGCTTGAATTTTTCTTAAGAAACCAAAGGAAGTGGGAAAATAAGAGGGAAAGTTAAAAACAAGAGCATATATTGTAAATGAAAATAGAAAATGCTGATTAATTAAAATAAGATAAAAAGTCGCAATTACCTTTTTATTAAATATTACATATAATTCAGAGTTCCATATAAAAGGTGGCAAGTTGTAAGTATGAAGGAACAATTAACGAGCTACGACTTGTAACACATCAAATGTGTTTCATGTTTGATATAAAGTGTCATAATTGTGTTGACATATTACCTATTGAAACAAAAGTATGTACATATAAAAACATGTTTATGTGATGTGTTACCTTAAAAGCTGCTCCTCCATGGATGATGGACTTGATGAAGATACCCAGGTCCTCGCCGGTCTCACGGGACTTATTACCCTTCAGGCTGACCCCTAACCCAGCTGAGCCCGAATCATTGAGAGGGACCTCAAACATCAGCTGCTCCTTCCCTTCCTCAGACAGCAGCAAACGGGCCTGCTCCTCTTTCTGACGGGAAAACAACAATGACGGAAGAGAATGAGACGAGGAAGAAGACAGGTCATTCCATTCAGACATAAAAAGCCCACTATTTTAGCAGAGAATAGCTCAACCTTTTCATGCCTTTTTTCTGCCTGTGATGGCAATGGGGTCATTTAGAAACATAATCCATTCTCCATTATGGAGTCCACACACTCAGCTCCCTGCTGCATTCTCCCTCCCGCTTTTCCCCATTTCCTTTCTTTTCTCTTTGTCTGTTCTCCTTCCATAATGATGCTAAAATTACCTGTACATCTCTTCAGCAAAAGTTTGTTTTAAAATGAATGTTAATAAAAAGGGAGGGAAAAAAAAATGACATTATTATATCTGCGTGGAAAAAATAATTTTTATGTCGCCACGGGAACAGGCTTTCTTTGCAGAGAAGAATGAAGGAGAGCAAATGAAGGAGAAAATGGGTTTAAAAAGGTCTAAAAGTAGTATGTATTTGATTTATATAATAGCATAGTGTCTGCTAGAAATACATAATGAGAGAGAGAGATGTTGAGATGTTTTAATGGTGCAAGTTAAACATCCTGCTCTTTGTCTGAGCATCCTGATGCACGTTCAATGGGACATATCTTCAAAAACATGCTCTTTTTATATATAATAGTTTGCTTTACTGTGTAATCAATGGCCTTTTGGATTGGGAAGGGAGACTAAAGCCACTACAGCCTTCCTGCTGTATACTGGAAGGGAGTAGTAAATACTAGATGTTAGTAACTAATTCTCTACTTAAAGGGTTAGTTCACCCAAAAATTTAAATTCTGTCATTAATACTCACCCTCGTGCAGTTTCAAATCCATAAGGCCTTCGTTCATCTTCAGAACACAAATTAAAATATTTTTGATGATTTCAGAGAACCACCTGCCCCTTCATAGACAGCAATACAACTGAAATGATCCTAGATCCAGAAACGCAGTAAAAACACAGGTAAAATGTTCATGTGACATCAGTGGCTCAACTTCAGTTTTGCGACGCTAATAGTATACTTTTGTTTCCTTTTCCACAAAAAAAAGTAACATCATTTAACTCAACCATTCTTCTCCCGTAACGTACGTCTTCTGCCATTTTAGAGAATATTACTGCGTAAGCGTACGCTTTCCTCTAGGAGCAAACACGTGCGCGTGCTTTCACCCGGATGGCAAAAAGGCTGATTACTTCAAATACGTTAAAGCTTGCGTATACAGTGCACTGTTATACCCTCTAAAGTCTAAGTCACGGGAGAGAGTAAATTATGTTATCTTTGTTTTCTTTGCACAAAAAAGTTGATCTACTGATGTCACAAGGACTGTTTTACCAATGTTTTGACCATGTTTCTGGATCTATGATCATTTCAGTTGTGTTGCTGTCTATGGAGGGTCAGATGGCTCTCTGATATCATCAAAAATACCTTAATTTATGTTCCAAAGATGAACAGAGGTCTTATGGGTTTGAAACGACATGAGGGTGAGTAATTAATGACAGAATTTTCATTTTTGGGTGAACTAACCCTTTAACTTGGACGCACCGTGTGTTCTTAAGTCAGAACGCAACTAATAAGTTACCATATTATGTGTAATCATACCATGGCATTTACCAGTAGCATCCTTGTCATATTTAGACTAAAAATGTATTTTGTTACAACGTAGAAATTATATAATCATCCATCAATATATGTAAACTTTATATCAGCCAGCCCAGCTATATATATATATATATATATATATATATATATATTTATATTTATATTAAAAGTTAGATACATAGTACATCCAACTTTATTCACATATGGCAGACTCATGTACAATATACTGTATATAAAAAAAATTCAACTGCCCAATTGTTTATACTGTCACAAAATGTAAACTATTTTATCACCCAGCAATACATATAATGTATACATACATCCAAGCTAATTCGTATATATCAAGTACACTGAAATATATGCATTATAAAGCAAACATCAACTGCTTGATTGTTTATATTTTATATATTATATCAGCACGGATACACACGTAAAGCAATAAATTAGTATTGTAATAGCAAATCTCAAATCTTGATTTATCTGCTAAATGTGACCAAAAGGAATTAAGATACTAAGATAAACAAAAACATGATTTTCTGTAAAGCTGCTTCAAAATAATCCGTCTTATAAAAAAGCGTCATACAAATAAAACTGAACTGACTTTATAGATACACAGTCTTACTTTGGAAATGTAATAGGTTGCAGATTCCAAGCTACTCACCCTGTTTAAACAACCCTGTTTGAAATGTAATTAATAAAGTAATTGAAATAGTTATACTATTTATGTAACTGATTACATCTGATTACTGACAGATTTCTAACAGATGTTTTCAAATGTGAAGCATTTTCAAACATTTAAAGCAGGCAGGCTTACAGCAGGACTCGACACTGATTACTGTCAGACATTTCTTTTTAAATCCTTCACTTGAATTATTATAATGAAAGATTGAAACATTAGAACAATTCTATTTTAAAGCATAACGACCACTTCAGTACCTCTTTTTAATTTGAGATTGTTCGGAGGTCTCCTAAACTTCTGAAACATTGGTATCCCCTTTTTTCAAGCAGTCATTGTAGTTTGGGAAAGAAGTCAAGCAAAACTCTATGTTTGTGATAATATTCTTATTTTATAATCTTTAACATTAACTTTAATTACACATTTTTTCCTCAGTAACTGTAAAAGATTATTTATTTTTTTAAATAAATACGTAATAACTAGAAACTCCCCAACACTTTAGATTCATATAAACAAAGAGTCTTAAAGGTACAGTAGCAAAAACAAGCAGTTTAATTCAGAGAGGGGATGAAAATTGGTTGTGTCAATTTTGACAAACATAAAATGGAATGGAATTCGGATAGGAAAAAAAAATGCAAAAGCAGCCCCTCGTCCCACCAGACACCACATGAGACATGTGATGCACAACTAGTGTACAGTGTACAGAATCCCTAAACCTGACTGGAGCCGTGAGAACTGTAAATATTACGAAATATTATTACAGGGATGAAGAGGGTTGAGAAGGCCAGCTAAGACGGAGTATGTGTGGGTCAGCAAGGCCCGGTTTATCTCTGTTTACTGTGGGATTGTGGGTTTTGAAAGTATTAGTGTCACGCACTCACAAACACACACTCGACTCAGCAACTCTGAGAATTACTGTGAAGACTGCAAAATACAGCTGACCGTGTGTCATCGGCAAAAGAGGAAAAAGCGAGGAGTTTAAGGAATTTAACCCCGAGTAGATGGCCTAAATGCCCTCAAACTAACTTCCAAATGCCAGAGTGACCAACTTATACGTGTCAGAACTGTTTAAACACGCCGAACAAAAACCTATTTAATCATACCAAAGCCATTCTCAAATGACCTGAAATATCTGACTGAGCAACCAAATGTGTTTGAGTAACTAAACCCAAACGAACGAGCGCAAAACCAGCCTTGTGAGGTTCAGAATGAAGACAAAGCTAGTCTATCAGCTGGGGAAATCACAGGGCTAAAACCCTGCTGTGTGTACAGCTAGCAGCGCCCCTGTATGCTAACAGTCGTGATATTTCACAGCCGAGCCCCCCACCAGGCCCCGCTCTGAATCAAAATGCCACATCGCATTTCCTTCAGCCATTTTCCCCCAGCTAGAAAGGGTTTATCAGTCAGCGTGTAGCCCTGTGTGAGACATATGTCTCCAGCACGAGCCTCCAATAAGCTTTATTGTTTTAATCATTATGACAAGCAAAGTCATTCAAACTGCAATTCTGACAAAGGGCATAAGTGTTTGAATAAGCACCATCTATATGTCTTAGGCTTGCGTTGTCTAATCTGCATACTCAACATCTGTTCCTCCGCCGTGGAAAGCGTCTTAATGATGAACAAGACATATGATGTCATCAGCCGAAGCAGATGGATCACCGTCATCTATAGGTACAGCAGCGAATGACATTCTGAGGGCTTAAAGATGAGCAGATCCGCAGCTGTTCGTTCAGGAAATCACGCCATCTCTCATAACCTCTCGCTCGCTCTGTGTCAGTCACTCACAAACACATTTAGGCTTCTGTCTCTATTGTTTGAGAGTGGACAGACAGGTCTCTTAGAATTATTGTGCTCCAGGGAGACAGAGACACCGCATGTGTGCGTTTGGTCGGGGACAGGAAGAGGAAGCAGGGAGGTTCTCCAGGGAATCAAGATGCCATAGGACCTGAGTGAGCGCTTTAAAATGGCTACTATAAAACAAAGCTTTGTAAGGCCAGCCCCCACAAACAAACACGCACCACAAAAAGGCCTTCTGTGGAGAACTGTCAATTACGTGTGACGTATAAGTTTCCCACCTGGGGAGGAATATTATTCTGGTACTCATTGGGGATTTTAAAGGAAGTGCGCAAGGGTTGAAAAACAGATGCATGCGCCTTTCAAAAGAAACTCGTGCCAAACCAAAGTGGTGGTTTGGAATAGATATCCGCGTTGAGGAATTACGGAGACGCGGCCAAGGAATTGGTTGTTTTTGACCACAACAGTTCCGTAAATGCAGACATGGGAGGATTGTGGAAATGTGTTGCAAAATTGAGAAGAAATTCCTTGCTGATCATTTGATTATTTCCATTGACAATGTTCTATAACAGAAGACAACAATTCTATGTGCAGGTCAATGACATGACTGTTTTGGATCTATTAACTCTTTCCCTGCCATTGATAGAGTGAAACAGCACTTGCAAGACACTGGTGTATGGTAGAAAGCACTATTACACAGGTACTGAAGATCTTGATCAAAACACAATGAAGAAGAAGCAGAAATTGTCATATATAAGCAGATGTAATGTAATGCACTCAAGGATATAAATCAAAAGTGCCTAATGTTACAGAATGAAATGACAATCCAGGAAGAGTTATAGGACCGTGCAAGCCATAGGTTTGTTGATGGAAGTGATCTATTGCATCTATGTTTTGATCATTGTTCTGAATCTGATCCAGATGTAGTTACTGTAGATATACATACAACAAAATATCCTGGGTCCTATTAAACATACTTCAACATTCTTGAAAAATTCAAGCTTAAAGGAATAGTTCACCCAAAAAACGACAATTCTGTCATTTACTGATCCAAAAGTAGTTCTAAACGTTCTGTCGAACACAAAGATATTTAGAAAAAAGTTGGTAGTATATATTGTTTTCCTACTATGGAAGTCAAAGGTGACCAAAACATCCTGGTACAAACTTTTTACAAAATATCTTCCTTGCTTGAGGGCGAGTAAATGATGACAGAATTTTTCATTTTTGGGTGAACTATTCCTTTAATAATCAAAAATGCTGGCAGTGGTTGGAAACTTAAACAAAAACAAAACTGCTGGTAAGAAAAGAGATCATTTATTAAAATGCATCAAATTCATTTAAATAAAATATTAATAAAAACTGTAAAAAACATCTTGGTGATACTAAAATCGCACCACTTCATTGTAGGTATCATTCTTATGTAACTGACCCAAATATATGTAGAGTATTGAAAATGCAGCACTATCTGCTACAAACTAAAATAATCACAACCTTTCATCTTACACAGATTCTGGCACACCTTTAACTGTATGCAAGTTCAGCATTTGCCAGATTTTGATGCTCAACTGTCAATCCCACAATCCCCTGAGCAAGCCTGTCGTTCCCATACTGAACGAATTGGAAACACTCACTCATGTTACACCCACCTCACACCAGTGAACATGTAGGGTTAGCCAACTTCATCACTTCCTACTGAGAATGTCCATGTATCAATCCCCTTAATGGGCTACAAGACTCAGCAGTCGTCGTCCTCAGCCAGCCACAGGAATGCTGGCATGCCCTTATACATCAGTCTGAGCCAACCGCTGCTGCTAATGACCGACTGAGAGCAAGACACCGTCCCACCGCTTTATCTAAGCTTTGAGATCAAGGAAAATAAATACACACCAACTCTGTTCCAAAACCTTGATCTGAAGCAAACTGACCAAACAACAGTCACCATGCAAATACTCATTGGAGAGACTCCGCTAACAATCACACCAAGGTATCAAGGGTCAAGCGTGAGCATGTTGCTATGCTAAATATTCTATATTTTACTGAATCTTGTATCAATAGGTGGAAGCACAACTCACACAGTCACTTTCAAACCAAGTTGCTTTCTAATGGTCAACGTGTGTCCAACTTAAACTTGTGGCAAAATCCTTTGCACTTTTCCAGATGGTGTGGATCTCTATTGAAATAACTTTTTTGTATGCAAAAATTCCCAGAACAGTGATACACATGTCTGAACCTTAATAAAGACTTCTCCAAACATGTGGTACTTGGAAAGACAACAGAATACACACAGGCATGGAATTCAATCATAACAATCAATATTTCTCAAATTTCATAAAAAGTAGAATTCTGCATTAATAATATTCTGCGAACATTTAATCTTGCAGTGTTTTTGCCATTGGCTGTTACATCAGCCTCTGTACAGGTCTTGTACAACCGACAGCATGTTTTGCTTGTGGGTGATAGTACACACTTGTCGAGCTTGGGTGATATTTCAATCTCATTTTTCTTAAACATCCCTTCTGAATTTTCTTTTCCAAATAAATTTGCCGTTAGGTCTTTCTTGTGGAAAGTTTCTGCATGACTGCCCCCACAACTGTCAAAACTTGTGAAAGACAAACAAGCTCAGGTGTCTCATTAAAGTCTGAGAGTCAGTTTACACCCACAGTACCAAATGAGTTTAGTTTAAAAATTAATTGCAGGAATAATGACCCCTCTAGCAATATTAATGATAATGCTAAATGTCACCCATTATAATATGAACTACCAGGAACATTTCTTTGGTGTTAATAACGGGAAACACTTGGGAAACACTGCTCTAATATAAGTGTAACCCAATATGTCAGCCGCTGCTTTTTTTAAACATCAGTTTGGAAAAGAATTCTCATCTTGAGTACATCAGTGATGCCTCAAATGTTTTCTAGGTAGGCAGCTCTCTAGAGTTTGTAACAGACTCCAACACTTGTGTATCTATGCGAAGCATAACAGTGGTATCAATGCCAAACTGATAATTTGTACCTCCTTGAAATGAGGAAAATCTAGTGAAAGGAAGCCTCAGGGTCATGGTGCTTGTTCCATCCATTTCCTCTTGATTTAACCCATGGAAGGAGAAAGGAAGGATGAGGAAGAGGAAATGTGGTAGCAAAGCCATCGTCCTTCACTGTTAGTCTATCTGTCATTGATCCACTCAAACTCTCCCCTTTGGTTTGCCCATAGGGTCTCAGGAAATCAAGACCCAAGGCCAGAGACAGAGTCTGTGACAGACAGTTAATGCAGCAAACACACACTGAGCTTTAATGGTCACTTTAGCTCCTTTAGTGTTGAACGGACTGAAAAGACAAAAAACAGGCGTTTTATCAGAGTGTGGTAACAGGAAGGAACAAAGAGAGATTGTTAAAGAGGGAGTGAGAGAGAGAGACACTCCTGGACAATCAATGATGGGATGTTAAACAAGAGCTGAATTGATTCTCTTGATGTTCTTGACATGTAAAAAAAACACAGCAAACATTTTGCTCAAGCTGTGGACTGTGACGCATTACGATATGATTCGAGTTGCACTTAAAAGGTGCTCTAAAAAAAGCTTGCTCTGTTTTGTTTTTAATTTACGTGAAACATCAGCGGAAGTGACGTCAAACAAGATTGCATAGAGCACTTAAAATTTGATTAAGATTTGATCTGAAGACTTTAAAATGAGGTCTCATTTGATAACATCGGTTAACGAATTAACCAACAATGAAAAATGTATTATAAGAAGGACAAGTTTGAAAAAAAGTAGATTTGTTGGATAATTCTAAATTGTGAAAAATCGACCCATTAAATCCAAGTATGCATTTGACTCGGCATGAGCTAAGAAATCGAGGAAAAAAGAACATATGGTTCAATCGCAATTAGCATAAACATGAGCGCAACTTTGAGCTTTTGCTGGCAGTACCGGGTTTGAGTTAAGACTTTAAACTCACTATGGTTAATGTTGAGAATGTCCTCTATCTGTGTGGTGCCGCAGCAGATGATGACGACGCAGGAGGACGAAGACTATTAATGGATATAAAATGTGTCTTCACACTTTTGGTGCTTGGTCCCTAATGAACTATTAACATAAGGAATTTGAGACTTCACTTGGGCCCTGCATCATAGACACGTCTGGTGCCTGGACGCCCGTGTACCAAACCCATCACAAGGGAGCCATATCAATGAACTGCCTAATTCACAGACCATTTTTAACACCACAAGCACATTTACACACACTCAGTGTGTGCACACCCACAGGTGAATAATATAGGCAATGTGGAAAATAAACCGCATGTGAACAAAAAGCCAAGTGCACTATGGGTCACAATGTTTTACTACTCTGAGAGAGAAAGGAGGATTATTAAAATGTTCTGGATATGGCCAATTCAGCCCATCTTCCATCTATAAATGTTATGGTCCTATAAAAAAATGCTTTGGTCTGTATTCTCAAAACAAGCTTTCCTACAGCTACTGCATTATTTTTATCCCACGTTTATTCTGAATTTCATCTCTGTAATGCATTATGGCACATAAGGAATTAAATATTGCTTTATCCAAATTGGGGAAATTGTGTACTTTCCCCACACAAACAACAAATTCATCTGTATCACTGCGCAAGAAAATTCCAGTGGTCTTCTTTGCCTGAAGGCATTTCCGTTCCTATCCGACAAAGATGTACATTCAACTGAAACTAATTTCATTAAGCACCAGCAAGAAGTATAGTGCTGTCATTCACACACAAAGCAGAAAAATAAGAAATATTGTATTTCCCTGAGTCTTATTACTGTCTCTTTATAATTGACACAGTATTAGATATTATGCAAAACACAATCCAACTACATGAGTGAGTGCAGCTGGGCTGGTATTTGCTGCAGCAGGTCTGTAAGCACTGCAAAAGCCTGGATAAACAGAGTTGAGAGCAGACAGGCCGGCCGGCATGCTGGGGATCTTCAGGGAAAAAGAGGATTTAATGCGAGGGAGTGTCGGCAAGCTGCACTGGTCAGACATGAACTCACTGCGACATACGGCTAGATGGGTATCTGCTCGTCCTGAGCCGATGAGGTCATAGTGATGCCAGAAGCGAGTCAATGTACACAGCGAATGAAAAACTAAAACAAAGAATTCACAATATTGTGTTACAGTGAACTTATAATGCTATTTCAAGAGATAAGTTTTTCGGCAGAGGTAGTATTCATATGCTTTTGCCAAATGCTGATTATAAATTAACACATATTTGGTTCTGCCAAAAATCTAATAAAAATAAAAAAGTTTTGTTGACTAAAATTAGAAGGTATTTTAGTGTTAGTCAGAGTAAAACTAACTGAACAAAATGAAGAAATGTGACATGACAAAAGAGTATTAACTTTAAACAGATACATAAAATACTATGATTTAATAAAAAAAAAAATTAAAAAAAACATTACATTGAGATGACAGCTGCACTTGATCTATTCAGGTTTTTGTCCCACTGGATTTCTCACAAGAACTTTAACAGTAAATGTGTTTGTGGATATATTCGGAGAGTTGTGAAAAATGCAAGCTGCTCTGCAAAAGCAATTTATTCAGAGATAAGAAAAAAGGGTGGAGCATGAAACGATCATCAGAATCATGTGATTTAGGATGAACTGATCATATTAACTGCAAAGTTCGCTGATTACAAGAGCACCTGAGTTTGGAAAACCTCTTTCACATAAACCAAACAAACTCATATCCAAACCACAGTGAAAGCACGGTAAAAGCTTGGTTGGGCTTTTGTATAGAGCTTAGCAGATCCTCTGTAATACAGATTCGCTGGTGCTGATAATCAAATCCTGTGAATACACTCAAAAAGCACATGACTCAGGCCCGTGGATGCTTTTATTGGATGTGGATCAAAGGCCCGGTTCTGATGGGGGGGGGGGGGGGAATAATCTTGCAAGAGAGAGCTTGTGTCATTGTGCTCTATATCTCCAGCATGTTTTTAAAATGATTCTTTCATTTGGGAAGCACTCTACCACCTTTCAGCAGGGAGCAGGTGGTGAATCGAACAGTAAAGTGTGTGTGTGTATGTGTGAGATGTCTTTGTAGTACATCCTGTACATGCATTAAGAGAGAACAGCAGATGGTAGGGGAAGCTGTGGGATAGAGTCATACCCACCATCACAGCACATCCCAAACTGACATTCACAGCCTTCTCTCTCGCTTATCCCTAATGCTGCTCCACTGTCAACATCCTTCTGACTGACAGAGTCAGAAGATAACTGATTTTGAATAAGACAGACACAGACATACAAATAGTCAGATAGATAGTATTATGTATTACTTATGAATTAAAAGAAATGCTTAAATTCGTCCTCCACAAAAATCATTGATTACTCTATATGCTAAACAATCAACGTAGTACAGTAGTGCATACGCTCCATTTGGAAATCACTCTCTGGCTTTTACTAGACAAAGCCATCAGTATGGACTTCATCAAATGGACACCAAATGGAGCACGTACCCTGATCATAATCAGGTTTGTGCATCAACAAATACCCAGTGCCTTTCATCAGGCTCAACTACCTCTTCACTAGGAGCCGAATATATTTCCCCTTTTAATATGATGTCTCTGAGAGCCACGGTTACGAGAGACTCACGCGGGGTACAATAAACCGCTCGGCTTACGGCACACAACGCTAAAGTGCACTTTTTACCCCACGCATGCATATGGAAAGGATCGTTCACCTTGCAGACCGCAGCATCATTAAAGTCAACACAGGGGTAAAAGCACAGACACTCATGTAACCTCTTAAACAAAGAGACGTCGCTACGATGCAAGGCAGAAAGGCTAAGAGTAAAGTTTGTCCATGAGTAAATGGATTCTGTGTAAGTGAAGATGAAAGCAAAGCATCAAGACGAGGTCGCTGTAAAAAAAAAATAAAAAATAAGGGGTCTGGATTGACGTTCGTAACCTTGTCGCTCAGGAAACGGCTTTATTTACTCGTAAAGAGGCCAGGGCTAGAAACCAGGCCTCGTGGGCCAAGAGACTCCAGAGGGCTGGTGATACTAACATCAAAGGTTTATTGAGGAAGTAATGCAGGTAGTAACAAGGAGGCCTGGATACGAGATTAAGTAGCACAGAGGCCAGCGTCCCGGCTGGGTTTGACTTCCTCGGTTTGTGTAGGACGAGCCAAAGAGGGAACGCTGTCACAACAGCATTATCGCACGCGCTAACCGCTCGTCTTCACAGCTGGAGTTCTGGGAGAGATAAGGCTTTGTCAGGGCCCTTATTACCCAGCCTGGTGCCATTGTTAGTGGGCTGTTTTGAAGTACACAAAGCCGCCTGCTTGAAGGGGCACGAGGGGCTTTTGTTACAAGCTCCGCACTCCATTTTTAATCTGCTTCTGTCGTGCAAAAACACTACAAACCGAACAGGAAATGAGTTCTCATTCTTTCTCCTTTGTTCATGGAGTCATATCTAATATCACTATTACTATTTCATCCTGCTGGAGCAGCAGACAGAGCTCTATATCCCCTGCTGGGTGGCCGTGCTATTGGAGAGAGATTAGGGCTGACGGTGTAAGGGGTGCGTGAGGTACTTGGTGTGTGGCTTTTGAAGAGAGAAAAAAAGTTGTGAGAGTCTTTGAGCAATGGCTCACCTGGCAGGTAGAAATACGTCAGGTAGTAGAGCGTCAAACCCACCTGCCGATTCTCCTTTCCCCTCTTCACATGGGCCAAACTACCACCGCATGAGTCTTCAGTGAGACATCACTGCACAGAAAGTCTTTATCTCTATCAGACGACCTCCTTCTGTCCATCCATTCACATAGCATCATCTCTATCAAACTCTACCTTCTGACTGTCTGAAGCCTGTCCTTTATCTGTAGAGTGATACGACTAGAGCGTGACAGATTTTTCATTGGCCGATGTCTAGAGAGCAGGGTAGCCAATGAAATGGAAATAGACAGTACTTTAACAGCTTTGAAGTTTTTTTTTTATTATTTTATTTAGCAAGGATGTATTAAATTGATCAAAACAGGCAGTAAATACATTTGGAATGTTACAAAAGATTTATAATTTCAAATAGAAATGTTTTTTGGTTTTTTTACATTAAGCAGCACAATGGTTTTCAACATTGGTAATAAAAAGAAATGTTTATGAAGCAGCAAATCAGGATTTTAGACTGATTTCTGAAACATTATAATACTGAACACTAAAATAATGAAAATTCAACTTCACTACCGCAGGGATGAATTACAAAAAAAGAAAAAATAATAAAAAAAAGGTTATTTTAAATTAGCCATCACATGAATAAACTGCATTTTAAAACTGATTTAAAAAGAAATAGATTTTTCCTTTAATTATTTTATTTTACAACTAGATTTAAGTATATTTTAGATAAAATTAATGCAACTTTGATTACACTGGGAAACTTATTTCAAAAACTACCATCCCATTAAAACAAACAAACAAACTAAAAAAACTTTCTAATCAAAGCTTTTTAATGGTAATACATATATAAATTGTAATGATTACATAATTTGATGAAAGCAATATTTAAAAAAAATGGCTCAGAATTTCAGCTTGCATTATCAACCACCAGCATTTGCTAATAAACATAGAATTATGGTCTGCTATGCTCAACAATTTCTTCTACCAATCTTACAGTTTTTTTGTTTAGTTTTGTTTTCCTTGCATTTTGCATTGTTTCTGCACATATTGGTCTCTTATTCCTCTCTTTGCAGTTTTGTTTCTAAGATTGACAATGACAGCTTCCTCTACCTTCTGTCACCATCTTTTCTACTCTCAGCCTTTTCTTGCCTCTATCTACCTTTTTTCCCCTCTTTGTCTCATCATCCGTCACTCCTCTATCAGCTTTTCTATCTCCTTGGCCCGTTTTTTACATTTCAATCACTCGCTCTTTCAGCTTTTGCTCTTAAAATGTATCTACAGTCATCTTTCACTGTCTGTGAGCTATTCTTCCCATACATTAATCTCCCTGACTACCGTATCTCAGTCCAGACAGTCCAGTCACACACACACACACACACACACGTCAATCCATCAGTCATTGAGTCAAGCAAACAGTTCAAAAATTCAAAGCCCAATGTGTGTCGTCTGCAAAATCCAGCTACTGCTCACTAACCAAATAAAATCATTACTGTCACCGCACTTAAATGTGTGCAATTTTGTGCATTTGAAGATTTTATGCATTTATTTCAATCCACTGAAGGGTTTTAATCTCCTGCGCACAAGCAGAACTAGTGGTTTGTGGGTAATGAGTCGCAGTCATGCTTCAGACCACTGCTTACTAACTAATCAGTGGCAACGATGCAGTGCAGGGCGCATTCAACACAGCATGCATGAAAGCCATAATTGAACAGTGAGAGGCCTAATTCGCCAGAGAATTTACTAGAACAATGTGTGAACAAGTGTGAATTGGCCTTAATATGGTGAAAATATACATTTATTCTCATCATTTACAACACAAAGGGAAATGTGGAAATTTCTTTGGGAAATGTGGATGATAACACACTTATTAGCCAACATGGATAGGAAAGCACAAATACAGAGTAAGATATGCCCACAATAATAAATAACATTTGACTAACTTTATAACTGCTAAAAAGCAGGCCTTTCAGATTTGATCCATTTCCCATTCGATTAGAAACGTTGACAATATGCAGAAAAAAAGAAAAGAATGATGCAAACAGAATGCACTTGTGTGTTGACAAAGATGCGGAATGGAACATGGAACAGATAAAAAAAAAAAGGAAGATGATGGGAGTTGAGCTTCTTTTAACTTGAACGCTGTGTTTTTAGAAATCTGTTCCGTGCAAAAGACGCAAGCGCAACCGTCAAGCCATGTTTCCATAGAAAAAAAACGCAATAATTAAAAAAAAAAAAAAAAAAAAAATACTACAGCTGTTCATTAATTTAGCAGATTATCTATAGTTAATAATAGTTTACTGGTGTTATGCCTTCAGTCATTTTGAATTTGAGCTTGTAAAGCATTTTCCTTGGATTATTTCTGAACATACAGCATAATATGTATACGTTTGTACAAGATGTACTGTAGCTGGAGTTCATGCATCATTTTTTGTTTAACATTCACATCTTGTTGACAACTGCACGTGCAATAGAGATTCATAAAGGGGGTTAATAAATAAAAGTTACTTAAACCATGTTGTAGTTACATATTCAAGTTGACTAGAAATCGAGAATCGTTCTGAAAAAGCAAAACATTTTAACAGATTTTCAGTTTTCATTATTATGTGCATATATGTTATTATGGCAAATATGAACTTTTTTAAAGCTACCATTTTAAGAAATTAAATTTTAAGAACACATTAAACTGAAAGAAAGTGACGTCAAAAAAGATTTTGGTTTCAAATAAATGTGAAATAAATGTCCAATAAATTACTGCCAACCACCTATTCGTCAACAAAAAAAAAACAAAAAAACAGTTGGTACGCATCACAACTGTTTTTAACATTAAAAAGAAGAAATGATTCTTGATGATTTCAGCAAATCAGCATATTAGAATAATTTCTGAAGGATCATGTGAAACTGAAAACTAGAGTAATGATGCTGAAAATTCATCTTTGCATCAAAGGAATAAATTATATTTGAAAAAAATGATTAGTTAGTTATTTCAAATTAATAATTACAATTTGAAAACGTGTTTTTACTGTAATTTAATCGAATAAATGCAGCCTTGCTGAACATGAAATGCTTCTTTAAAACTCAAAACCTTTATTAAAACATTCAACAATAAATTAGCATGTTAGAGTATGTATAATGCATTGATTTAGCTGTATATGGTCTAAAGACAAAAAGGTAGTTGCAGGACGCCAACTATTGTGTCCTAAATTCCTCTCACGCTGATGTGAATTTATCCAAATAAATACATGAAAGTGGTTGACAATGGAGTATGAAGCTCATTTCCTGCCGAGGGCCAAAGTTGGAGTGGCATTGCTTTAGTAATAGTCAAGTGAACGCGGTTCTCACCAATTGGTTATTTACAGAAAGTGCTGATTGGAGCAGATTCTGAGTGACTGCAGAGCAATGGGCACTATGATGAGGGAGATACAGGAAGAGCCAACACGCAGCTGCACAGTCGTAGTCCCTGACTTCACACAGCCCTGCATGCTCCAGCACTTCCTGTAGGAGCGCCCCGACCTCCTGCGTTACTTCCTGCAGAGTGCTGAATCAACAAGCAGGGATAAGAGCAGGAAGTCAGACTACAAGGTGGGCAGAAGGGTGTGTGCAAAGAGGCCAGCGCTCCGGCGGCTGAGTGTGTGGGTCGACAGGTTCATCAGGAAAGATATCAAACAGACAAAAACAAAGGGAGGGAAAGTTGAGGGGAGAAAGAGTGACAGGTAAAGACATCTGAACATCCTAACAGACAAAAGCTAGCGTACTTACACGTCCCAAAAGATTTGAGACAAAGGCAGGAAGCTCAGGACTTCCCGTCCTCAAGGCTTGAGGAACTACAGCGTGACTATGACCTTCCACGGCTAAGACAGCAAACAGAGGCCCGTTGGGCATTCGAGAGAGACATGACAGTGTAGAGGCATTCCACTGAGAGACATGATATCACTGCAGATGACCCAAATAACATGCCATTACATTTCCTGTTGGTCTGAAGCACAGGAAGTGCCCTGATGAAGTAACCCTGCCATATACAGACCTTGCAGTCGTCTGAGCAGTCTGCTTATTGTTTTCAAGCTATGTGGGGTGGTATGATTTGGTTTAGATATATGAAATGGTAACTGAAGGGCAATATACAGTACTGTAGGTATGACCCTGCATTGCGCTTTTGAATGAGACGGTTAAAGGGACAGTACACCCAAAAACAACAATTCTGTCATTATGTCCTCACCCACATGTTAGTGATGCGATCTGGAAAAACCTGTCGGATGTCACGCTTGGATGTTTTCAAGAAATTCGAAAAATAGGTGGTCTTATATTAAAGTATTATGCTATAACATCTTGTCTGTCATCTCTAAAAATATTTTGGCTAATTTCACTTGTTTAGTGAAGAAAAATAGCAATTTATTGCAGCAAGCAGAAAAGACTGTGACTTTTTCTTAAGAAAGCGCTGCGGAGGTGCATTCTCTTCACCACAAAAACACTTAACCTATCCAATCAAAATAAACTATGTAACGTATAATAAAGGTGAATTTAATTTACGATGTCATAAAGGACTGTTTCACATCCAGAGATGATGAAGTTACTAATGAGGAGGAGTCTGATGACAGCGTGTTATCAGCACAGGTGCACTGCGCATCTAAACTAACAAAGGGTGATCAAAAGTTCAGAGAGTATGCCCAAGATCAACAACAGAAAACTGCCCTTTTCTGTTTGTGTAATGATGCAGTATAGCGCTACAGCTCTCGTTAAACCCATGAAGTGAAACACGTTTTTCTCAAAATTCTATTTCTAACTTCTGTCACGCTCATGCTTTTGGAAAGGGCTTGAGCCCAAGTTTCATATGACATCAAAACCTAAAGGTAACATTTCACCATGTGTTGGGTTTTCCCAGATCACATTACATATATACATCAACTTCAGTGTTTACCATATTTGAACTAAACTTTCTCGATGCAATAAGGTCTGTTAAAAATGTGTTCATTTGTGATCTGAAGTTTAACCAAAATCGTACAGTTTTGAAATGAAGTGAGGGTGAATATAAGATATATAATTCCACATTTTTCCAGCAGGGCTATCCATGTAAAAGGTGTCAAAGTAAGTGTTTGCTTAAAGTGTTAATAAAGCTCATAACACTTACTGTATTGCTAATTGTAAATATGTCTCAATCACACAGTGTGTGTACTATGTATGCATGTATATATTGTCACTCTGTTAAATCTGTAGGTATGTAACTGTTAACTGTCTATATGTAAATCGTCTCTGCACTGTCTGGAGCACGCTCCCAAGAATTTCACTCACCTAGGCACATGTGCTATGGTGATGTGACAATAAACGTGATTTGATTTGATTTGAACGTTTGAGAGGACCACAAGTCATGTAAATGATCCTAAGCAAATAGGTCAACACAGGAGTTGCAACATCAAACCTATAAGGCTGTAAAAACGGTTATATTGTAAAATATTATTATATTTTAAAATAACTGTAAAATTCTCCAGTCTTCAGTGCTACATGACCCATCAGAAAACATTCTAATCTGCTGATTTGCTGCTCAAGATGCATTACTGCAATGTTGAAAACTTTTTTTTCAGGATTCTTGATGAACCAATATTTCAAAAGAAAAGCATTTATTTGAAACAGAAATGTTTTTAAACACTTTTAAATATATTTACTGTCTCTTTCGATCAGTCGAACACAGCCTTCCTTTAAGAAAAGAATTCATAAAAATAGATTATTATTTATTATTCATTATCTTACTCATCCCAGACTTTGTGAAAAATACTTTTGTTAGTTCACCCGCTACAAATCAGAATTCAGTAGGAAACACTGCATGTCCTTTCACAAGCAATTCAATCCAAATAGGGGTATGTTTGCTATATATTTATGCAATCATGCAGACAATTCATGCACTGCGAAGGAAGAACAGACCAAGAGAGGAAGACACTTTAAGAAAGGTTTATTTGTAGCAGATAGGAGGAGGTGAATGCATGGTGTCTGCCAGGGGACTGATGACTGAATTAGATGCACTGTAGTTAGACAGAGAAGACTCTTACCAGCTCACGTGGAAGGAACACGTCTTCCTGTCTGGCCACAACCAGGCACACACTGTCTCCCTGTTTAGTACTGCGTAACATGGCCACAAGTTCCTCCTGAGAGTGGCCGGTGATGTCCACACCATTCACCTGAACACACACATGCACTTGGTTCCAGGGGATTTCATACAGTATGTACCTTCACACTAGTGTGAAATGAAAATGATTTGATTATTCTAGAAATGCCTCATCTTACTCCAGAAAGAGACTCACTTCTAGGATCCTGTCACCTGACTGCAGACGGCCGTCTTTGACAGCAGCTCCTCTGGGTAGGATGTTTTTGACAAGGATGGGACCAGGCCCATGCACAGAAGAATCTCTGGTCACAACAGTGAAGCCCAGACCTTCGGGACCTATTAGGATATTTGAGAAAAATGTAAGTAATTGATGGACAACCTATATCTAATTTATCAGCAATACTGCAGTAATTCATGTGTGGCGTCTATTCTCCTCCCAGTCAGCTCACTGTCAAATATCAGCAATTCATATCATGGTTGAACATTATGTAGAGGTTTCACTTGTTGAACAAAATCTGTTTTCAGGATTGACTCTCAGAGAAGTCTGTTCACATCTCTGTAGTTATCAGTGTGCTCATGAATTATAATAATGCTCATTATTATGAATATTTTAATTATACTGGGTTGTAAATAAAAAAAAAACAAATCCTTTTAAAAGCATTTTTTCCCTCACCTCTGCCTTACCTGTCACTGTCATTGATGGGCCGTTA
>JAUCMS010000153.1:4643297-4656165 GCA_032357445.1 Enteromius radiatus | reverse complement strand
TAAAATATTTTTTTAATTATTAACCTTTAGTAATTAGGAAATCCCTTTAGGGGATCCAATCATACCCCCCCCCCCCTCCTATATTGAATCGTATCGTTGGCTAAATATCGTGATATATATATCGTATCGTGAGCCGAATATCGTGTATCGTATCGTATCGTGAGATTAGTGTATCGCTACAGCCCTAGTAAAAAGGCCATTCTCCTTTTTTAAAAAAGTAGTTTCCACCACAGAATGCTTTCAAACTAATTACACAATCCAAAATGGAAATGACACTAGTGGAAATGATCAAGACTTTCAAAAAAAAAACAATACTGTGATTAATCCTCTGTTGGACATTGTTAACAGACCAATTAAACAAAGTTTGAAAAGTGTTTAGAGAGTTTCTTTTCTAAAAAAGTCCACAGGCACAAAAGTGCCCATAGCTGAAGAAACACCCATAAGCTCTGAGCTGCACTAGTAATTATTCAGCGGCCCAACAATGTCACTTCCTCTCAAAATGAGCATTTCCAATTTTCACATGCCAACTATTTCCAACTGAAGAATGCACAGTTTCTCCAACTTAATATTAAAAGTGAGCTCCATGAGTGATGAGAACTGTCTAACGGCTGCTCCAGTGTGACAAACTAATTAAAGTCTTTCAACTAAAGTCGTTCTCATGTTTTAACTCCAGCATTCTAATATCAAACATACAGCGTGCGGAATGTTTAAATGTGTGTCAGAACAAATCCACAACCTCTTCATCCCAACAGCTCACGTCTCATTAGATTTCACTGAAATAGATGTAGAACAACCACACACATGTCTGCTGTAAAAAAAAAAAACAAACAGATGATGAGCAATGAATGAAAGCCTGCATTTCAACAATTAACAGACAAAAAGAATAAACGCTCATGTCTAATCCTGACCAGAGCAGAGGAACTTCTAAGAAAATGCATATGATGAAAACATCTAAATCACACATTAAATGTGCAGGATGCGAGTATATGGGGAATCTTTCTACTACAAGTGTGTGTGTTTACTCAGTGACAGACTCCAGATGACACTGCTGGTCTCAACAGACCTCTGGGCATACTTATCAAAGCAGACATCACTAGTGCAAACATATGTGTGCTAAACAGCCCACAGTGCCAAAACAACATCCTTTCAAATCAAATTAAAATGATCTATGAGTTCACATACTCACTGACTGAACATGTAAACAGTCACTTCTGGCACGCCAATACCCAAAAAACAGCTTCAAATGCTGGCAAAACTATGACTCATTTCCCTTTACTCTAAGGACAGAGACATCCATACACGCAAATGCAGATTCGAATACAGTCCCTCTGTAGTGAAATATAAAAAGTCTCCAACCACTAGTGAAACTTGAAAAACAGCAAGGATGCAATACAAAAGGATGAATTAAATTGATTCAAAAAAGATTGCAAAAAATTTCTTTTTAAATAATATATATATATATTTTTTTTATAATTATGCTCTTCTAACTTTTTGTACATCAAAGAATCCTGGGGGAAAAAAATCTAAGTATGAATGTTTCCACAAAAATATGAAATAAATATCATAAATATTTAGTTTAGCCTTTATAGGAATGCATTAAATGTAAAATATTTTTAAATATACTTTAAATTGTAATATTATTTCCCAATATAATCAAATACATTTTAGCAAAATCTATATAAAAACAATTAAGAACTTTTTAAACCCCAAGTAATTTTATTTATTTTTTTTATTGCAAATAGAAAGTAACACTGGCCACACAACTGGTCATTAAATTTCACACAAATGTCCAAGACAGCACTCCCGATGGCAATATCCTTTTCATGAAATCAAGTGTTCACAGCTCCAGTAAACGCAGCTGCGTTCATAGATTCGCATAAATGCGAACCTCTACATCAAATTCAGCCCTTCTCCTCTCTGCCCATTCATTCTGAAATTGATTTTTTTTTTTTTGCTTTTCTGCTTTGTGAATTAATTGGGGTAATAAAACAAACCTACAGAGCATAAAATAGTATTAGAGAGCTGCTCTGGTAACAGGGATTTCCCAGGTCATCATATAACTAAATGAAAAGTGGCTGATTGGATTGTGACGACGTGTGCTCTTCCTGTGTTCATGGTTGGCTGAGTGCTGAGCATTCATTTGAACAGGAAGAATAATCCACTTATAGAGTGGGTCGGGCCATACGCTGGGTCTCTGAGGAAATACCAGGGTGTGTGTCTCACTGATTTGGAAGGTTATTTCTTAATGATAAATGTTTGCAAGGATCGTGAGTTTCAACAAAAATACTTTTTTAAGGAGGTGTACACAAAATCATGCAAACACGTCACGACGGGATAGTCACTGTTGAACGTGGTCTGAAACTGTTCCTGGGCACCTGTTCAGTGACCCAATCACCATGTGTTCAGAATGCATTTGCCTTTTAATAAATGCAATCATACTGTAGATTGCTGCAGGAACGACCAAAAACCCAAAATGCACTTCTAGTTCATCATCCCGAAACCAATGGATTTTTTTAATAGGTTTTTGTCTAAAACAAGGTTCTTTTTGTCTCTAAAATAAAATACATTTAATACCCCTTGTGATATTTCAAAAGCTTTCACTTGTCTTTAAACAGGCAGTTGTTGACAAGTTTCTAAATGAAACGACAAAGATTCTCTGAAAGCCTTGTGTTTAATCAAGTCTTACAAACTATTTTAACTCAAATTTTCATTTTAAATAAAGACTAAAAGAATTTTGAAAAAACTGCTGGTGAAAAATGGTGTGGACAATGGTGGTGATGATTAAGAAAATATGTATAAAGTAGATCCGCATATATTAGATCTGTGCATGAGGTCTTAAAGTGACAGCAGCCTAATATTCTTGCTGCTGGATGTGCCATCATGAAAATAACTCCTAACCGAATCATTTTTGTAACTTCTTTTTTTCGGTAACTTAAGTTTTGAAACAACTTGAGGGTGAGTAAATTTCTATTCAAAATCCATGTACAATCAGATTGAAATCTGAATATTCCAAAATATTCCACTTTTATACCTTCAAAACAATCCTGAGCTGCCTTGCTGAATGTTTGGGGTCCTCGTCCAGTCCAGTCCATTTATCTGAATCTGGGCAGAGAATATATCCCTATACACTTCAGAATTCATCCAGCTGCTTCTGTCACATCATTACTAAACACCAGTAACCCAGTGCCACTGGAAGCCGCGCCTGCTCATGCCATCATGCTGCTCTACCATTTTCAGGTAGCTTTACAGGTAGGGTTTTTTTATGCATCTTGGAGACAATGCCACATTTCTTCTGGATTTATTCTGCCTCAGTTTGTATTGTTAGACAGACTGGATGATGATCAGATCTCTGTGTGGAGCACTGGCTGTTGTCAGACAATAATCCCACTGCATTATTACAAACAATGACAAAAATTATATTTGGAAATGGAAACTCATATTTCCAACTGACACGCTACCACAAAAGATAGAACCTACTTAAAACCATTTTTTATTGCTGAAAATACTAGTGGCCTAAGACTTTTGCACAGTATTGTATATATATATATATGACCTTATTGGAATCAATAAGCAAAATTATAATTGTTAAAATTCAAATGACCCAAACTCTAAGCCTTTGTTTAGCTTTTTACTTTTGTCAAATTTATTTAATCTTAAAAATTAATTATTGTGCTCATTTGAGAAGATTTTTAAGGTGAACAAAGCATGTAATCATAAACTTTTGTTGGTCATTTTTTTCTATAATCTGAAAAAAATCCAAATGGGTTTTTATTGAGGGAACCTAACTGATATCCAGTTGGGCCTACAAAAATACGTCATCATTGCAGGACTCTATTGAAAACACATGTTCATGTCAGGTGTTAAAACACACCTAGAGACCCCATAATTTTGCCAGACAGACGGCAGGAACCAGTTTGTTCATACCGCATGTGTGAACACCTTTAAGTTACAGTTTCAAACACTCTCCTACCACTTTCTTTCCCCACTCAACCATCATGTCTGTATATGCAAAGGCACGTGTGATCTTTCTTCTTTACAAATGATCCAGATACAGACGTATGTCAGACCCTGTCGACGTGACAAACGGCATATTTACAGCCGTGGAGAATGAAAGAGGAAAAGATCACTCAGTCAGCTGACACCTCTACCTTGAAGTAGAGACGAGGAAACTCGAGCACTTCCCAGGAATGCCTGGATTGTGAAAAAAACTTTGCAAAGCCCCATGTCTACTTTTACAATGAAACTTAAAACACAAAGGGGCAGATTTACAAGGAGACTCATACATGCGAACATACATACACACGATTCCCCGGGCTTATTTCACTGTGGGTTTAATTTCAGAGTGTAAACATGTTCTAAATCACACACACGCACACAGTGACATTTAGAAGAAATAGGTGTGCGTTTTCTGTATTGGAAGTGTGCGTGACATCTGGCAGAGGTGAAACCTGCCCAGATGAAAAACACATGGTTCCCCGTGGAGCGGTAGTACAGAACTGAAACGACTGAAGTATTCCAGACCTGTCCGAACTAAGAGAAAATGTCCCAAATATATGAAAACAAATGTAGGTTTTAATATAATAGTTTCATACATCTAAGCATCATCTGCTTTTTCTTTGATAGTAAAACTCTTCAGGTAGATATTATTACAGTTTAAAGATACGAAGCAGAGGTTGTATATTAAAAGTGATACTTTAATATGAAACAGTGCCGTAACGCAGTAAGAATGGTGTTCATTTGTTCACAGCTACTTGAGTGAGTCAGAGCAATTCGAGCTTAAAAAAGGGCCTGATTATGGCATATAATATCATCTTTCATAGTGGCAGTCTATTATTTCACTCACCATTAACTCAGAAGAGCTTACGTTTGATCACAGCTCTGTTTCTCTAACATGGATATAGTAGCAATATCTTTTTTTTTTTTACAGATTGTGATCATCTTTTCTATTGGATACATACTGGAATTAAGAGCAGATGAGTTGACTTCGATCTCTCCTCCTGTGATTGGCTGGAAGCAGGCGAGTTCAGAGTCATAGGGTTCTGGGCTGGACTGTCCGTTTAGGCTGCTTCTTGTCCCCGTTCCATTCCCGGGACTCATGGCGCCCCTCTGCTGGGCCTCCTGTTCCTCGTATACAGCGATCAGCTGTGGGACACACAGCAGAGGAGTACAATTTAGAGAAGATTGGTCAGCTACAGTTGAAATGCACAGATGAAGAAATGCTCATAGAGGAACAGAGTGCAAGATTCGGGTTTTATAAAGGGAAAAAAGAGAAATAGATTTTTCATGATAACTTAAGACCTAGAAACCAGCCTACTGTGAGCTCCAAAGTTGGTTTTTGTAATCGATGCACATTACTCCAGCTTAATTTTTCAAATAATCATTCTTAACGGCTTAATTCCTGGTGTAAAAAAAACCTGTATTATCTATAATTATGCAAAAACAACTATCAATCAGAGAATCTTAACAAGCAAACCATCCAAGCAATATGATGAAGCTCTGAGAATGAATGATGCAATCAAATTTAGCTTTCATTTTTAAAAATATATAAAATAGCAGACTCAAGAAACAATGACCATATCATTAACCATACCAAAAAAAAAAAAAAAACATGTAACCATACTTGATTTTTTGAAACTATCATTTACAATAACCTCTGAGTTATCTGGGTAATAAGTAAACAGCTGTTTAACGACAACTCTACAAGCATCACACAATGCCTGTATCTAAATTTCTAATTTGTCCACTCAATTACTTTAGTCTAAGCACCACATACAGCAGTTCACAATGAAGTACATGAAAATGAGGGAGTGATGTGTGCTCATTCACCCCTAAAGTAGCAAAACTAATATTTGAACCATCAACCAAATTATCATTTTGTCTGTCTACAGTCCTTCAACCTTAATGTTCCCAGCAAATTACTTTGTCAAAAAAGATGAAACACTTGCCATTAACTTTAAGTTAATGCCTAAAAATACTCATTACATATGCATATTTTTCTCATTATATTGCAAAACACATTTTTTAAATAGACTGCTGAATTTCTTAAAAAAAAAAAACTTTAGAAAATAAGGGAGCAACAAAATGATCCAGTGACAAAGACTTTGTTACAAAAGATTCATATTTCAAACAAATGTTGTTCTTTTGAATTTAATATTAATAAAGAATCCTGAAAAACTGTATCAAAAAATCACAAGTATTTTCAATTGATTATAATAAATGCTTCTTGAGCATCATATTAACATATTAAAATTATTTCTGAAGGATCGTGTGACACTGAAGACTGAGGCAATTATCCTAAAAATCACAGAAATAAATTATATTTTATAAGGCTTTGCATTGTATTGTTATTTTAAATTGCATACATATTCCAGAATATTAAAGTTGTACTTTATTTTCGAACAAATAAATGACTTCTAAACAAAAAACAAAAAGGAAAACAAACAAATACTGCACATTGGCCTTCATTACCTTATGGATCAGGACGCTATAGAGGACATCTAAAGAGCCCAGCATGGCTAGTGTGTAATGGGTTGATCTCAGTATGTGATGCCATCCATTCACTTCACTTTGTGTATGTGAGGCCTGCTGGTCTCATCAGCACATTTAAATGCATGCATTCATCCCTATTCACAGAGTCACTGACACTGCACTTAGACCTCTGCTGCACTGCTGTTCTAGCGGCCTCCACATGTGTGCATCTGTGCCTGTAGAGCATATGTATATGAGAGAGAATGCACTCAATGAATGCATTTAGGGACAGAAAGGGGAGTTTGCTGGTAAAACCAGGGCTTCCTGCCTGAGAGAGGCAGCAGGAGAGTAAATGCATAAATAAGCAATACACACACTGACATTCAGGAAAAAGTGTGTGTGTGAGTGACTTAATATCTCTTTATTGACAATGATATAGCATTATACATCATTTTTAATCATCATCTACATTCTTATGAGACAGGGGATATTTAACTATCATTCTTCTTGTGCACCAAATCAGCATATTAGAAGTCTTCAGTGCAGACAATAGCTGCTCACATCAAATTCAAGGTACTGATGCTTGCCTGACAACCACTGGCAACGTACCAATATACCTAAACTCGCTAGTTCAGACCTACGCACCTTGAAGCTTGTGTTCAGCTAGTGAACGACGCCTTGTGGTGCCATCTCAAAGAAGCACAAAAATCACTCTCATGGACCTTTTCCTGGACTGTCCCCAGCTGCTGAAATGAGCTGCCTATCTCAATTTGAGCCTTTAGACATTTTCAAAACACATCTAAAAACAAATCTTTTTCGCCATTACCTGACCAAATAATGCTAGCATTTACCCATTATATTCTGCTCTATTCATTTTGGTCTAATTTATTTATTTATTTTCAAAAATCCCTTGCTATGCGCACTGGGATACACTAAATGAGAGCTGTCACAACATTTGTTGCTCTCTTGTTGATCTCATTGTCTCTGAAAATTCAGATTTGCATCACAGGAGTAAATTACATTAAAATTGTTAATATATATTATGTTATTTGTAATTGCAATAATATCTCACAATTTTAATGCCAATTAATATTAAAGTATTAATTAAAAAATACATTCGTGGACATAAAAGACTTCTTAAAATTGTTTTGTTTTTTAATTCTTACCCAAGCCTTTGAACAGCATATTAAAAAAACACATCTTTCATCATCCTAGATGAACTTAATTATCAAAATGAATTTCAAACAACTCTTAAAGTTAAAACAGTGTCCTGCACAATTTTGGGGTGAAAAAATAAATGCAACTCATTATAGCCAATGAAGAGAAAGTCAAATTTAAAGGGATAGTTTACCAAAATTCTCTCATTAATTCCTCACCTTAATGTTGTTCCAAATACATAAGACCTTTGTTCATCTTAGCACAAATGAAAATATGTTTGATGAAATCTGAGAGCTTTCGGCCCATGCATAGACAGCAAGGGAACTGCCACCATGAAGGCCCAGAAAGGTAGGAAGTATAAAAATAGTCCATGTGGCATCAGTGGTTCAACTTTAATGTTATAAAGCTATGAGAATGCTATTATGTGTGCAAAGAAAACAAAAATAATGACTTTGTTTAATAACGTTTTGGGTGAACTACTTTAACTGTGTTATTAAAATTTAAACAATTACAAAATGTTATCAAATATATTTATGGGCTTTATATTTTTCTGCTTCTAAGAGTATCACATTTTTAGCTTAGCAAGTCATATATTAATCGTTTGTGAAAATGCAGCTTTTATTAGTCCCTATTAGACCTATTAGTCCCTTCCGGGGCTGAATTCAATTAGGATGCTGCATATGTAGGCAGGAAACAGCAAGGCAGCTCACTAGGTATTGGAACAAAGCCATCAAATAGGAATCTCTCACTTCTAAACTTTTAAGGGCACCCAGCATTACCCTGAACGCAATCCTCACCTCTCTTCAACCAGTACATCCTCATCTATCCATTCATCCATCCTTCCGTCACTGATTGCTATCATTCCTTTCTCAACACCAAAATCCTTATTTCTGATTAGGCCCACTGCTATTCCTGACAGATCTTCATGGCCAGGACCTCTCCACACACACACACACACACATGCAGCAGAAGGGCTGGGGCATGATCAGTGAGGAAGGGTTTTGATTTATTCACAGAGGCAGAAGAGGAGAGGAGCACTTCCTCTGTACCAGAGGGAGGAGAGAGCATGGAGCTTTAGAAATGTCATCAATCTGCTCACCCTGGGAGAAGAGAGAGAGAAGGAAGCAGAAAAGAGAGCAAAGGGTTTCACGCTAATATTTCGCTTTCCTGCTCTCTCTGTCTCCCTTCCTATTTGGCTCTGTGTGATGTCTCATTTATTTCTAGCAGAATGTCGGCCCTCCAATAAAACTGGCTGGGCTAGCGTCCGAAGGGAAACATGTGTAAGAGTTGCCCATATATGAGAAGACAAAATTCAATTCAGCTTCATCTTTAACACCACCGTCCTCTACCACCACACAAACATGAAAAAAAACATAATACCAAACACTAAAATCTGTATAAATCTGCCACACTATTAGTATTAAAGATAAAGAGAGTGACATCATTTGTGCAATAAACATGAATCTCTCAAACCAACTTAAGAGGTGTGCTATTACAATAACTTGACAAGCAATCAGAGTTTAGATTTTTCAAAAAATGTCTAGGTGTAAATAGGCCCTTAGAAATGCACATTTAACTGTAGCTTCATCGGTAAGCCCCGCCCCCTTTAATTACTGTTGCTCCCTCGAACAAACAGAGTTGCTCACTGTTTTACAATGACAGCTGCAGTCTGAAAACCTTGTCCCACCATGGTTTTGCACAATTTTGGACACCAAATGGGAATTAAATATTTATAAAATATTTTAAAATAAATACGGCGGATTATTTGAAGCGAGGGTTTTCAGATCACCATGCAAGCAGAAAAGTCTCATATTATGGATGACAACATCCCAGGTCATGTATCGCAGATTGCAATTAAATTATTGCACATCTAACCAGTTTAATATGAAGACACAGTGTGTAATGTAGACCTTTGTTTGTATTTTTGACCTACTTTGTACAAGACGTGAGAACGTTTGCTCTGTACGTTTGTAAAGCAGCATGGACTCACTAACATTAATATCTCTAGTTTTAACATTCTGCTTGAGCAGATGAAAATTGTAACTTAATGAGTGTATGACAACCAGAAAACTAATGTTTTTGTCTTCATTCGGATTGAGGTTGAATGCTTAGGGAGATTTTGCTCTGTTTTGTTTGGATTCAGGAAATAACCAATTCTATTGCTTATACCTGAAATCACTGTTAGAAGAACCCCAGACACATCGTTTTTCCTTTTTTGAAGCCCATAAAAAACCATGTGAGCTTCTCTATAGCGCTGAAACCTACAGATGTCTGAGTTCCACTCTTCGTCCAACTGATACTCGAATGCCATTGGCTCATCTGTGTTTGTAGGGAGGGGCTTACCGAAAGGTTAACTGATAGCAGTAGCTTGAGTTAGAACACAGATGTCAATTTTTATTTTCCAAAACTACACGGATTTTAGCTACGTATTAGGACTGTGCAAACAATCGAATTTGATCATCATGCGCATCTCGACAAGCTACGCAAAATCTATCATGTTCAAAGTGGCAGCTGAATCACATTCGATTATGAACACAATATTGTGTAGCTTGTCAGTGAACTTATGGCTCTGTGTAGTAAACGCCACTCCATATGAAATCAGGTGATGGAGACATTAATATTAGACATTAATATTCATGGTGCAGTTAGCGTTATTACAGTAAATCCATGGTAAATGATAGCAAACTGTATATTGACAAGCTTTTGAGTTCTGACTGTGTCGTTGCACACATAAATAAGAGGAATGACATTACAAACCTACAATACTTGACTCGCTTGAGGACCAAAGCTCTACATGACTGAGCACAAGAGACGATAAGCAGCTTCAACACAAATTTTCGAAGCTTTTGTTTTAACTCAATATAGCTAATAGTACTAATAAACCTTGCTCGAAATGAAAAAGCTGAAGTCATCTTATTTCTTGAGGTGTAATTGGATAAACTCTGAGCAAACCTGAGGAAATTAAGACACGTGGGCCAAGGAACAGGCCTGCAGCAGGAGCCAACTCAATACTGCCACTTATTTTAACCCTGCCTATTTAATCACAGCACTACCTCTATACAAGGAGAACAAATGTGTCCAAACTTACTTTAGCCAAATGAGTTAAATCCATCAGCTCGATTACCCAATCACGCGCCCACTGGACCCGGTCTAGTTCACTTTACCACGCAAGAATCACAAACTCCTACAAGTGCAGGCTACCCTCGACAACCTTCGGGCTTCACGAGGAACCAATACTGAAGCGTTCAGACTCTAAATTGGATCAATGGTCTGTTATCAAGTGGAACTGCTCGACAGGGAAAATAGCCTCCTCTTACTCTCTGTCCTTAGGTAGTCTGAGTCCTCACAATAAACCAGACACCGGCATTTTACTTGTCATCCTGCAATTTAAACAACATAACGTTCATTTTTACAGAGCTGTTCATACTCTCAGCCCAAATTGCGAGCGTTTGAATATGGATTATCCGCTAGTTCATCGATACCTCATTCAGCGGGGGTTTGAGTGGCACAGTCGCTGTCTGAACACTGATGACTGTTATTTCTGGAGAAGTCTAGAGGCGTTAATTACAGATATGACAGTTTGAAACTGAAACGGACATGGTTACAGACACACGGTCACATGGACCGGGGACAGAAGCAAGCACACACACACAGATGTGTAAAAGGTGTGAGATCGATGGCAAATTACATCCGACAGCGGAATCAGAAGCTGTCAAGCACAATAACAAAAGCGACTCTATTAGTGGAAGGAGACAATAAGAGAAAGGAGGAAAATGGCGGGCTGCTTCCTCCCTCTAAGAAGGTCTGCTAGTGACGGCCTGTGACACTGCTGAGAAGCTTCAAACCTATCTAATGGATTCCAGCAGATGAATTAGTGTGGAGTATCAGAGACGGCTCTGAAACACAAAGGAGTTATCAATGGCACAATATATGGGTACCTTATGGGTTACTGACTGATATTGAAAGATTTATCTGTGCATGCTTTAATGTGGGCTGTGTCTGTATCAGATCGACAGCACCTAAATTAGCCTGTGTGAGGATATGAAAGCTGTTAGAATGACAAGTCAGATAGATCATCTGCTCCTCTCTGCCTTCATGGCTAAGTCTTATTAAAACTAACCATTATATCCCTGGAAAAAGAGCATAATCTTGCAACCTGCATGCATTGAGAAAGTATTAAATACTTTTTTCTAAGAGAGAGCATGACATCTCTCATATAAACCTTTATAAGGTGAAACATTATCATTTTACAAAGTTTATTCCTACAAAGAATACAAAGTTACGCATTTTAAATAGAAACATTTGTAACATTACAAATATCTTCAATGTCTCTTTTGATCAATTTAATGCATCATTGCCAATTAAAAATTCCTTTAAAATATGTACTAATCCTGACCTTTTAAATGGTAGTCTAATCTAACAAATAAACTTGAAATATTAAATTCAGCCTCATAGGATCCATCAATAGATGGATCGTTTTAATGAGAATTTTATAAAACAGTAAATATTGTGCATTATATTAAGTGTTGATTTTTTCCCCTCTCACTCTCAATATTAAATCAGCCAGCCTGCTCTCAAACCTAGTATTGGCATCAGACAACAAACAACTATATTGGCTGAATTATGGCATTTATAAGTAAAATAATTTTACTTCAGACTGGCAGAGAAAATAATGTTAATATAATAATTGAGGATTAGCTCTTGCGTGTCAGAAACAGAAAAGGGACGTCCATCAACTAAAGGCCATATCAAGGGGAACCGGCGTGTTATAACATATAGCTTGTGTACTGTATAGACAGTTAGTTGTCTCTCCAACTCTAAACTACTATCCTATGCTCCTTCTCTTGGGCTTTAAAGCTGCTGTGTTATGTGGTGTGGCAAAGGTCCTTCTCGTTGAACCCCATACCCCAGAGTGTCGTAAACACATCCGTCTTAATGCGTTTAACACATGCACCAAAGTGCTCTGAACACAGCAGCCTGGCAGAGCATGCTGGACAACACTACATCCTGCAGACCCAAGACAGACAGAGACATAACTCTAGTGCCCTAGTGAGCTGCCTTGCTGTCTACAGACACCTGCCTTCTACAACAGCATCCCAACTTACATGTAACCCCATTGCTGATTTTAGAAGGAAAAGGAGGAAAGGACGTGACATGTGGCCAGTTATGGTTTCCCATACTAGGAATTTGTGCTCTGTGTTTAACCCATCCAAGTGCACACACACAGCAGTGAGAAGTGAAC
>JAUCMS010000153.1:4616481-4640632 GCA_032357445.1 Enteromius radiatus | reverse complement strand
AATATATATATATATATATATATTTATATATATATATTATTATTATTATTATTTTTTTTTTTTTTTTTGATAAATCAGATATAAACTACCAATTAGATGTCAGAAAGCATGCAGCATATTTTGCACAACAGGGAAAGTTTGATAATGCTAATAATACAGAGGCCTTAGATACATTAGGCTTTACAAGGTTAACACTAGGGTGGAAAACACACTCATACAAAAAAATATTTAGAAATAGTTAATTCAAAACCTGAAGAAACACATTATACCCTTCTAAGTGTAATCAGCATATGATTTAACACTAGTAAGTGTTCAGTAATACTAATAAGTGTTCACTAATATACACTTTTGTTTTTTCAATATTCACTTGAAGTCACTCACTCTAGTCTCTTTCAGTTCTTTAACCTGTTTTTACATGAAAATAAAGATGTTGGATCCCAGTGAATGAGGAAAACCAGCTCACTGTTCAAACAAACACAAACACACACACACAAACACTGATCATAGATTAACAGCACCACCTAGCTCCTGTAAGGGTTAACTGCATCTCACACACTTCTCTCTCTCTCATACAGACGTACCAAATGAAAGTGTTTAACTTGGCCTAGCATAAAAGAAGATGTCTGCAGAACAAATCAAGTTGAAATGACATGAGGGTGATCAATGTATTCACTGATTTTGGGATTAAGTTGAACACAGACCGTCTATTGCCCAACAATAAGACTTCACTCGTGCTCTTTTCTTTGTCTGAATGGAAGCAACCATTAAGCGAAAAGGGAATCGGTGATCAGGTGTCCCAATACTATACATCACTGTTACCTGCCAGAGCATTTCTTGTAAGGGATCCTGCAGCAATCATAATGCGCTACAGCAAAACCTCCTTTGATTCTGTCTCTCTGTCAGTGATTGATGGGAGGTCACACACATACTCCTCCTGCCGCTTTATGCCTCAATTCTGCTTTTGTTTAACTGTCAATTCAAAAGTGTTTCCTTTTCTCCTCAGAATCTCCTTGACAGGACCGACACAGCCTGTAGTAAACCCACGCACACATACACACACGTAGACAAAGAACATCATTCCCAGTGTAATTACCACGCTGTCTGACTGTACACAGCATTTAACAATCCCTGCGTATCCTACAGCGCCTGTATAAAACCTGCAGTCAGAAATCACTGTGTGGGGAGCTTTCAACTGTACGCTGGGATCTTTTTCACTCAGGCTGAATGCAAAGGCAAACAGAAAATATTGGTTGGAGATGGTTATATTTGGATTTCTTAGACATGGCTGTGTCTGTGGGTTCTGAGATGCCTTACAAAGGTACTGTGGAGGTAACAGGGTACAACGATAATATTTATGGTGATTCTATTCATAAACAGGAATAATAAAATTGAAAACAGATGAAAATCATATGTGGAAAATCAACAACTGTAAACTAAATAATGTTTCCTTTGGTTTCACTGATGTGATTTATGCTCTGCCAATTTTTGTTCACACTTTCGTTTTCTTGGCAATGTTTTCCAGGTTATTTACTTGAGAACGCACACGTTGTGCAGTTGTATGCAGATAGTACTTTAATATGCATGATACTAAAGCTTAACATATTCATGTAGCATGCTATTTCCATGGTACTCCATGGTATGCGTATGTTTCCAGCAGCTGAATCAACTGAACCCAACTACTGTTGAATCTCAAACTGAAGGAAAAAATAGACTGCATGTACATATAAACATACAAACATGTAGTCCATTCCAGCAAAAAAGTGGTTCTTTAAGTGTATTCATATTTACATTGTTTAACTAAATGTTTATGGGCAAAATCCAGGCATTTCATTAATACATGCAAAATATTCCCCAACATTTCACAACGGGTTTTTTTGCATTGCATTTTTATTATAATTTTTTTTTTTTTATTAAATGCCTGTAAATGCCGATAAATCGGTCGGGCTCTACTGAATAGATCTGTATTACAAGCACTAGACTTAATGATCATGCATTTTCTGATCATGTAACTTATAGATTAACTCAAAAGCATATTAAACATGAGATAAACCCCCAAGGAAAGACAACCAACAAATACCAAAGACAAAAAAGCTTCACAACCAATAATTAGCCTGCACAGAGCACAGACTGGTTTCATACTGTGTCCTCTGTGTGAGTTTGCGTGCCTTGAAGGACTACACATTAGCACCAGCATGGACAGGTCAGATATTTGATTGTACCATAAGCAGAAGATCAATAATTCCATGTCACTGTGGTCTCCTACACAAGGCCAACGTCAAGCACTTCCGCCACATTCACAATTGCTATCTCCAGAAATGCCTTTCCTTCATTGATTCCTTTTTCTTTTCATTAGACAGCGCAGAAAACAAGTCTATGAAAAGGTGCTTTGCCCAAAACTTCTTTAACCCATCTAGTAACATGTCTTTGTCTTGTAAATGGAATTCATTAAAACGCATCTAATCAGTGTTTGGGTTGAAACCAGGGTCTCCAGCTAAACTAAGTCCAACCAGTCAACATAACCAATCCAGTCAAGTTGAAATAGATTTGATTAACATAACTCATTAACAAGTCACATTGACCAGATCCTAATGATCAGAAGCCTTAAACATCCTCCACATTAACATAAACAGGCTAAACACATTGCTCAACCACTTTCAGATATCCACGTTCCATAAAAAAAAAAAAAATAAAAAAAAACTTTGATTACATGCAGCCTCATAATGTGATGATAATGGGATTTTGCCAATATTTTTTACCTCATGTAAACGCAATACTTTGTGCTTTGGAATCAAACTGACGGGATTAAGCTCATCATCGTAGTAACCATAATCACATTAAAATACATGGTGTATGGCAATTTTACAAATTGCAATAAGCAGGGATGTAAACACCAAAGTGCTTGGATGTAGACGGATACCATGTGTTGTTTATACCAAGGTTTTCACTCTGATTCTCTTTATACACAACACTCTGCTCCATATCTAAACTGCACTTATTGCGTAAAACTGTTATTTTGGTGTAAAAGGACAGCACTATAAAATAAAACACTTTGGAAAGAGTATCCACAGAGAAGTTTTCCATTTGACTAAATCTCATATTAACTTAAATACCAAATTAACTACTCAATTTAGGCCCTGTTGTTAATTTACACAATTAACATGTCCTAATGTGAAATAAAGGAGGTTCCCTGTATCATTTACAGCATCACGCGCGGTGACTGTTCTGATCGTGTGAGTCTCTTAAATAAAACAACTATTCTGTTGAAAGGCAACGTAGGATCATTTATTAGCGGTTACATCTGTGTATCGTGCTGCCATCACGCACACTCTACAACACCTGTCCCATTACTGCACATGCGCAAACATATACAATCATTACGCTGGGTTGCCATTACTACTATCATTACAGTGACATTTGCCATTACTTAGCAAAATGTTCTGTATGAAATCCAGTCATCCCAACAGGAATTCACACAGTTGGAAGTTTTGTGTAAGGGAGGAACATTTGCCCACACAGATTTATCTCATTTTCAAGCTGATCCCATAATTTGCCACACTGACCAACAGGAAGCTGCCAGGTTTGAAAGTGATTTCTGTGTGAGCTGTGCTTCATACATCTCTCCTACTACTGACAAAAGACAATACACCTGTATTTTTACACCCAAAATTTCATTGAATGCGATTACACCTTTAGAATTTCTTTCATACAAAAATCTGTATCAACGCCTGGCCATAGTTAAGATTAAAAATAGTTTTACACATCCTTATTCTACACCGTATTTATCTCGGTCGCTCTTCTCTTGTTAGGCTGTTAAATTCATGTCCACTAGATGCAGCACCGTTGTTAACTGCTGTACATTACAGCTGTTGTTATTATTTATAATGACTCATAAAAGCGAGAGGTAAACCCCTCATAAATCACACAAGCCAGGAGGCGTAGTGAGCTCCGGCAGGTCTTATTTCTTGCATTTCACACAAACACAACCCACCCTAATTCATCACGGCCACACAGCGAAGACATCGCGCACCCTACTACATCTCCGCTCCTCCTGTTCCGCCCCTTCATTTCTTTGTTCATTCGTTCGGCCCCTCTCCAACTCCACCGGGTCGCATCCACAGGGGCGGGAAGGAGAAAATGGAATGTGTGATTAACCTGTAGCCAGAGCTGATCCCTAACCTGTAGGACACCGGCAGTCTGAATGAGGTCCTTTCACAGGGTGCCCGCGCAAAGCGCCTGAGGAAAGCGCTCTTTGTTATTGCAGTATTGCTGCTTTATGATGCTGAAAAAAGCCTTATTAGCCATTGAGTAATTGACATGTCGTTTCCAGCAGTCCTTAGGCTGTTTTTGCTGATTGCTCATGCTAGTTTTCTATTTTTCCATTCACACTCTTAATAAGTAAATGATTCCTTTTTTCTGTCAAGGTAACATTTATGTCTCACTCTCGGCTTGTTAGCTTTTACATATTCATCCAAAAATGCCTGATGGCTGCCAAAATTCAGGTGCTTCTCAATGTCGCTCCAATTGCCTCTTGGCCTTTCAAGACTCTGAAAAATAACTATATGAATAATGAATGTGATCAAAATGTATACACATGTATAGGAAAAGGTGTATATGTTCTGTTTTGTAATCGGTCATATTTGTTTTCACTAGTTATATTTCAGTTTAATTAATACTATTGTATTTACTGGTATTTTGAATTTATGGACATTTTAGCTTTAATTTTTATAGTTTTAGTTTTCATTTTAATTCAAGTAATTTCATGTGCTTGTCTCTTTTTTTATTTAGTTTATATAGTATAGTTTTATATAGTTCTCGGTTTTAATTAATGACAACACTGGTTCATGGCCCTGTATTTCTGTGAACTATCGAATCTTATGCATCTTATGTTTTATTATTCAACTATGTTTCAAACAATTTTACTGTAAACAGCAAGTTTCATTCAAAATGCATGATTCAGCATAATTCAAAAATGTAGTATATGCACCTAAACGCATTCACAGAACGAATCACAGCCAGCAAAGCTAACGAATTTCCAAAAATCCATTTAACATTTCATCTAAATTTTTTGTTTCATAAGTCAATGTGGAAAAGAGATCATTCCAAGGCCAATCAATGAGCGAGTCCAACAGCCGTCAGCATTACGCTGTTGGACCAATACTTCATCTATTTCCCCACTGTCATAAGCTCAATACGTCTACGATGTGAAGAAGATGAATGCATTTAATGCATTTAGAAAATGTCAACCTAGTGAAAGCTGAAACTGCAAAGCTGTCTATTCAGATTCACATCACCAAACTCATTTGTCTATCAAAACAACAACCAATAACAAATTCAAAGGGATGCGTTCCAAACAGTTTATTGATTGCACACAATTAAAATAAGTAGAGACCACCGGTGAAATATATTTTAAAAGGTAATTCATTGCAATGATGGAAAGATGAATTCTCAGCAGCCATTACAAGTCTTCAGTGTCACATGGTCCTTCAGAAATCATTCTAACATGACTATTTACTGCTCTAGAAACATTTATATTATTATCAGTGTTGAAAACACTTCAATAACAGTTTTGCATAATTTTTACAGTCATTTTTAAACTACTTTATCTGACAAATGGTTCAGTTCTTTAAAACTTTCTGACTGACCCCAAACTTTCAAACAGTAGTAGTTAGCAACAAAAATGTAACCCAACCACATGGTAAGCATTGGCACAAATAGAAATGCTAATCTACAAAAATCGTTCATCAGATGAGTAACAATTATTAGCATAAACGAAAAGCATTAAAATTAAACAACACTTTCTTAAATTAACAACAATTAACAACAAAAATAAAAAGATGACACTTCATATGCCATCAAACCCAGACGTGCCTAAAGCCATTTCACAGCTTCCACTCTGTGGAAGTTCACACTCTGTAAAGTTCACACCAAAGTGTGCACCATAAAGGCCATCAGCGCGGGACCCTTATTGAGAATGATGGAGGTGAGCTGGGGTTAGAGGTATTAGGCAGTCTGGCTGCTCAGACATAAACAAACACTGCCGTATTATTGCTTAACAGCCCCGCTCTCAGACCAGCACGCCATTAACCTAGCCTTTGCCTTTTATTCTTAGCCACTTGAGTGCAAATACAGTACGGCAAACAAAACCTCTTCCCGTGTTCATGAAAAGAAAGCCAACTTGTTTGATCGGCACACTGGGTGGTTAGTCTATCGATCAGGGGATACGAATATAAATACTGTTATGGATTTGGCTGCCTAAACACGCCAGTGCTAAAGGTCAACACTAAGAATTCTCTCCATCAATAGACTTTGGCTGTATCACCTGATGCTAATCAACCTGGTCGCCCTAACAGCCCCCTGACCAATAACACTGAGGCAGATTAACTTCTCCAACAGGTCAACAGGTCAAAACAATTTTCGTGTTTAAACTGCAGAAGACTTAATAAGTGAGATAAAAACTTCTGTTGTTTGTCCATGCTGGTTCACATGAACTCTCCTCTGTCTCCTCTGGGGTCAGATGATTGTTGTGTCTTTGGGGCTTAATGAATCCAGCTGTCTACAAGGACCCGACCCGTCTCATGAAACAGCACAATGATTCTTTTCACAAGTTTGTCAAGTTTGATTTAACTGACTAAGTTTTTGAAAACAAAAGACAAATGGTCAAATTTCTCCAGTGTCTGATTTTTGTTTGGATTTCAGAATGAATTGTTCCTAAGCCAAAAATAAACAGGCCTGTTAAGAGCCAATCAAGATAAGAAAATACAAATATAATAATAATAATAATAATAACAACAACATGCAAGAAAAAAATGTTTAGCAACAACAGTCCAACAATGCACAATTTTGTTGTAGTAGGCAATGTGTGGATATGTTAAATATAAATGTTATTAATAATATATATATATATATATATTTTTTTTTTTTTTTTTTTTTTAATTAGCCTATATTCGCCTTTAAAGCATCCTTGGTGTATCTGACTTTCTTCTATCAGACTAATCCAATTAGAGTTACAGTAAAAATTGTCCTGGCACTACTAAGCTCTATCACTGTGCACATGCATTGTTAAAGTGCACGCAAGCTTGTAACGTCCCTCACATGGCTTCGGAGGTGAATAACAATAGCGAATCCATGCGGTTTTGTAAGATAAATACCCATATTTCAAACACAAAATACACTTTTTCTAACTCTCATGTGTAAGAAAAGAAAATATAGAAAAAGGCATGATTTTTGGTTGGGTTTTTTTGTTTTGTTTTGTTTTTTTTGCCAAAAAAGTATTCTTGTTGCTTCCTAAAATTCAGATTGAATCACTGATGTCACATGGAGTACTTTCAGGGACTTAAATGTGGACCAACGACCAAGCAGCAACCTCCCGCCCTCTCTCGTGAAACCAACACGGAAGTGACTAAAACTGCAATCATCAGCAGCCACTTAATTGGCAGGTGGATTTCAGCTGCGGTCACAACCGTCTGGCAAGAGGGGCGTGGTTTAATCGATGAGCTCCCGCCTATTTGCCCATTTTTGATAATCCGAGAGCGACACGTGATGATGTGATTCCAAAATGGCGACGGTCTGCTGACCGCCCACTTTGAGCTTCAAAAACGCTATTCAGAAACCTACGGGTGATGTCACTGTTTTTTACAGTCTATAGTAAGGACCCTTGCTGTCTATGGGAGGATCAGAAAAGCTCTTTCTGACTTTTTACCAACCAATTACATGCACAATTATTTATCATAACTCATCTTTGTTGACTGGCATATTTCTCTGTCCTAGCGAATTCTTAAGAAAGAATAACTTTTGCAAGGGTACCATCATTCAAGTTTGACAGGCATCCAAAATAGCTGTACTGTCACAAACCAAATGTGCAACCCACTGTTTCCTAATCTCAGTGTTGAAACTGTATGCTCCATGAATGCACACGAAATCTCTTGGCTTCAGTAACACTTAAGCAAAGCAAACACTTGGGTTATGCGAAGGTTACGTGGCCCACAACGGCTGTCATTTTGTTTTGCAGATGGCACAATGAGTCTCTTCAGAGCCACACAGAGAGCACGGGACCAATCTGAGGTGAAATATTTATAAAGATCCAACCAAAACTGACAGAGCGAAGCATTATGAATCTTATGAACAATCTCTCTAATCGCCCTCACGCTCATGAATACAAGCTGAACCCTAAAATAACCAATTAAAAGAGCTCATTCAAAATATATGCTGAGTAACAGTTCGTAATAAACTCTCCGTATCAATTTATATCAACAGTCTTTAATGTACTAATCAGGATATAGATGCATTAATTATGGATCAGGATCAAGGCGAGAGGGGAAATTACAGCCAACAGCTGTTCAGAGAGCGAGCGCTGGCATTCAGTATTCATGCTTCAAAAAGGGCAGAGAGCTCAGCAAGTGCAGTCCACTTCGCTTCACGTCTCCCCTCTTCCAGTGGCCCATGTTGCCTGGAAACTGCCTTAATAGCAAATCCATTTTAATATCCTTTCATATGTATTCCAAATGTATTATTCAAACGTTTAATATCTTTTTAAACTCCCTCTGGGTAGTTAGGACTATTAGAATCTGCCTTCATTCTGTTTTCGCCCCCCTCTCGCTTATTCACTCATTCTTTTGTTTTCTCCATCTCTTCCTTTTCTGCCCTGAGGGGGGACAAGGCCACAGCTCGTTCTGGGGCTCCTTATCAAAGTCTGCCGGCAGGAGAGTGTGCTTTCATTCACAGACACTGGAGAAAACCTAGAGATTTAAGGGGCCGTTCACACAGGATGCGTACTTACGTAAAAAGAAACCTCTAGAGACCGCAATTGAAATTAACAGTGTTTAAAAGTGTACTGAAAATTATTTTAAGAAGTATGTGATGTGCAGTAAAACAAACTGCGGTGTAAAAATGTGGGGGTGTGTTTGAAAATGTCATTTATTTCTTTATAAAATGAAAGAAGAAAAATCTGCAATGGCAAAGTATTTCTTCTACCATGTTTTTCTTCAACCAATTGGTGACTTTATTCCATCCTATAAAATGAAATGTGTTTTTCGAGTCAATGGCACATGGTAAACGCAAGAAAATTTCAATCTTGTAAGCGTACTGCACATAAAATGGCCATATCTTCCAATTGCCAAATCAATATCCTAAAGATGACTGTCCCACCCAAGACTCATCTGATTGATCCATCATTTTGAAACGGACACTGACCCGTTATTTTTAACTAGCCATCATCTTAAAAACACCCTAGTGTTTAAAAACATTAAGATGTGGCAAAACAACCAAAGATGTATAAATACAGGCATTATATCAGCCACACTGCTCACTAAATAACAGCCATTAAAAACCCATATTGACCACAACAAGGGAAACACAACAGGTAGTTGAGAGCACAAATAACACTGTAGGGATTTGTGTGCCTGTGTAGATGATCTTAATTCTTCCAGGGTTACTAAGGATATGAAGCCACCTGGGACACACTGAAATGAATCTCAATAAAATGTTGCAAACAGCCTGGAGTGATTAAAAGAAAAAGAAAAAAAACAATGAGAGATGGAGTAATTATGATCTGTCTTATTCACAGTCGTCTGCAGCGATGGCCTCCTAACCCTGCCATCCTTCTTACCTCCACACGTTGTCTGTTGCCATGGTGAACAAAACTCCCGTTTACCACTCAGCATGACCCAGCTGTTTACAACTGTAGCGAACAGAGCTGGAAAAAACACTTGTCTGCACACACACAGCCTAATATATGCACAATTAACCGAATAACTCACTTTCAAGACATAGTTCATCCAAAAATTTAAATTGTATCATCGTTTACTCACCCTCATGTCTTTCCAAAGCCACATACTCTTATTTTTGTGAGATACACAAGCGTTTGGGGTCAATATGATTTTTTTATGCAATGTATTAACACATTTTTTCAGCAAGGACACATTAAATTGATGAAAAGTGACAGTAAAGACATAAATAATGTTACAAAGATTGGTATTTAAAATAAACGCAGTTCTTATGAAATTCATGCATCAAACAAAGCCCCCCCAAAAATGAATTGTGGTTTCCAAAGGTTTTAAACATTGATAAGAAATGTTTTCTAAGCAGCAAATCAGCATATTAGATCATGTGACAGCTTTGGCTCCACAAAAAAAACACATTAATTTTTTAAAACTGTACTAATATTTCACAACATTCCTGTTGCTTTTCTATTGAAAAAACTTACAGATCTTAAATTTGTTCATATAAAAAGAGTCAAGTTTCTTAAAAAAAATGTATCCTTTAAAACTCCATATAAAGCAGGTTTGAAGCCACACTTGGTGAACCCTTTATTAATTTCCTGTACTGCTTTGTTTGGATGGATTTATACAGTATAATGCAAGTTTCACCACGACCATAATTCTCTCACCCAACTCAACACGTCACCGTTAAATGTCTTGGTGGGGGGAGGGGTTTTGTGCTGGTTAAGTCAGTCCTTTAAAAAGGTGAAAAACCACAGAGCCGAGTCCTAGGGGAGCCAGAGAAAGGTAATGAGGGCGATCCTTTAGATGTTACCCTTCACTCCGCAGTCTTTTAATTAGGGCACTGATCAGACATAATGAAGTGGAAATGCCATTTCACATTTTTAAAGGTACTGCTACTTAGCAAACCTGGGAAACAAAGTCCATCCGTCTCTATAAAGCATATCTTAAGTAATAATGTCTGGTGAGTTGATTATTACAGGTAAAAGCTGAAAAACTCTGATTAAAAAAAACGAAACCTTGAAACTGGTTCATGATCCGCAGCAGAGGGTGAGATTTCAGCCTACATGCCAGAAAATCATGGCTTCCTCAAGGTGAATGACAGGAGTTATGGGCTGGATCTTCAGGGGCAATCCATCTGAGGTCAGGCAATTAGAAAACCCTGTTATCATCGCTCATGCAACTAAAAGGGTTCAGACCATCAGGCTGTCTGAGTCAAATTACCATGTCAATGTATGTTAATCTAAGGTTTTCTTTGCTACATTTAAACTGGATCCTGCCACCCCGAATCTTCATTTTCCAAGCTTTTTCATTCACCCTTTCATATAGAAGACTACTGAATGGCCTGTCATCTTATGCACCGTAAACCTGAAATGTCTGTCTAAGCCTTGGTTTAATACATTTGGTAAAATAATTTCTGGATAGAGATTCTCTTCAATTTCCACAAAGCCCCTATGGAAATCAAGAGAGATCATGATATATAATTCACATGAGCTTTAAAAGAAATACAGCAGTTCTGCCAAAAATAGAAATTCATAGTTTAAATCACCCTAGTGTCATTCCAAAACAGTAGAGCTTTTTCGTTCATGGAACATAAAAGGTGAATTTTTGAAGAATATCTTGGCCACTCTTGAAAATAATTAGAGGGAATGGGGCTACAAAAGGTCAAAAATGACAAAGTACCATAAAAATATCATAAATGTCTATATGACTGAGACATATAGACTTCCGAGACAAAGTCATTATACACTGAAAATCTTTAAGATCTCCCACCTGCCCTGGTTTGTTCAAGTCAGCCATGTCTGATTCAAGACAAAAACTGTTATTTGAGTATTTCTGCCCATGGAATTACTGATCTGGCTCACAATTGTGATCTCTTTAGCACACAAAGCTATAATATTGCCAACAGACCACTTTTTGATTACACTCTTGCACCTTTTTTGAAATGTGAAAGATTAAGCCCCAATCTATTGTAATTGAATAAAAAAAAAGAAAGCAGCCAGCATATTTTTCCAAAATATCTTTTGGGTTTCATTTTTACAGAAATCTTCTTTAAAGGAATCGGATTTATGGATAGTGCATATCTGACAAAGAAATATGCCTTACACACCCCAGAGATGCTAATTCAAACTGGCAATTTTGATAGGCAACCATCTAATCAGGTGAAACCATTCATTAAGGTAATTAATTACTTTGATAGAGCCATCGGGAGATGAATATAATAACAACAGAGCCAGCTTTTCAAACTAATGTGGACGGCCTGGTCCCAGGTGCTGTTTTTCTCTTTAATTGAGGGTGAAAGACCATAAAGAGTCTCACTTTAACATTTCATTCACTCATCCAATTAACCCTGTGTGCTGGATCAGGGTCACATGCATCGTACAGACCTCCCGCCTACGGCTCTCAAGAAGTGTGACTTAAAGATTATTTTAGTCATTAATAAAGGGTAGAAAAGGGACGAGCAGTGCAGCGAGAGAGAACACACCGACAAAGGTAGATAGAGACCAGACAGAAGTAAGCTTCCATATTGTATTTACTACTATTTAAAAGTATTTACAATTATTGAATATTAAAAATTCTCATTTATTCACTCATGCTGTTCGAAACTCGTTTTGTGGAACACACATTTTGAAGAACTCTAGCAACCAAACCATTTTGGTGCCCACTGACTTCCATCGAGCACACAAGAAAAACAATAAATACATTTTTGACTTTTCTCAAAATACCGGCTCTTCTCTTCCACAGAAGAAAGCAAGCAATACCACTTTGGAATAACGTGAGTGTGAGTAAATGATGACTGAATGATGAAAACACCAACAAATCTATATCAAAGTACTGCAGAGCAGTCACTGGTGCAGTAACCAGCAACAATACAGTAACAACATGGAACACACTAGCAACGACCAAACAGCTTCCTAGCAACCAGACAACACGATATCAAAGTCTCACAAACATGGAGGGTTTTTAAAAAAAAGATTAAATCCACTTTTTAACGTTACCTTTAAAAAATTAACAAGTACTAAAAATGTCTAACAAGCATATCAATATAAACTTACCCCGGAATAAAGTAAAGTGAAAATATAATGAAAAAGGACAGATTTGCTCATTTCTGGTTGTACTTTAACAGGTCTGTTTTAACTCGCAACTGAGCTCTGCCTTTCCACCTGTTTTTAACGTGTTTATCATTAATTACTGGAACAGATTCAAATGTCTGTAGTGTAAATGCAGCTCTATGCATTAACCAGATGGTTCAGTCACTTTCAGGGTAGCGAAAGTAACTGCACGACATTAAAATTCACACAAAATTAAATTAGCTTTAAGAATTATTCCACTTCACCGCTCCGGGATTGTGCATAACACAATTAAAAACACCTTGCCTGTGGCAAACCCAACACAAAATGGGGCCATGAATTAGCACAATGAATTAAAACCTCCATTTAATATAATTTCCTCTTATTTTTATTGCTATTACCCCAGATGCAGGGACGTAAGCAATCAAAGTAATGGAACATTACAATTGAATCTAAAAGTCAAGTACGGTCCCTGTCTTCAGCGTGTAAAGTTACGGTCATAAAATGCAATTCAAAAGATTTAGATAGACGTTCGGGTGAAGGTGGCGTGACACATATTTCTCCGCCCATTTAAAATCACAGTGCTGAACTCCAATGCGATGAACTCTCGGAGAGAGATAATGCTCCGTTCACCTCTAACATCTCCCTCCATTAGTGCGTAATGAACAGCATGGTTTGAAAGCGCAGCCATTAGACAGAAGAACGTATTCCCCCACTCTCGCAACCCACCGACGACGACGGGTCAAAAGGGGCGGAGCCATGTGCTCCATTGTGTTGATTAATAAGACCAATAGTCATTCAGAACAAAACGTCCCACTCAGGAGGAAATAACAAGAAACATGCTGCTTTATAAAGAGTCTCTCCACAAGAAAATTGGGATTTTAATGCAAGTGTAATCTCCAGCATTTGCATTGCTAGTAAAAATAGAAGATATGTCAGCACTATCTTGCTTCTGAAGTATGCGTGTCTAATTCTGTGAATCAACAGCAGGGTTAAGAAAGGTTCAGCCAGCACAACAAACTAACACTAAGCCATTACTCTGCTTTGCCCATGGCGACTAGTTAGTTTTCATTGGCAATGGCTCAGTAGAGCCAAACTACAGACCATTTACAATGAGGGACAACACATTACGCCCAGAATACCCATAATGTTGAAGGTTCTAGACATTTATGAAAGCAATAAAAAAAAAAATTTGAATTTAAATGTCACTCTGTGACCGATCAAAAGTTTTATGTGGATTAAAATAAATAAATAAGATGGTCAACCAACAGACGCAGAGACTCACTGTTAAAACAACACTGTCTAAATAAAATACAAAACAATTATTGAACATTATATTACAAAATATTTTGGTGATCATAAGCCTACCCTAAACTTTTGATTGTTAGTGTATGCCCAAAATATATTAAAAATAAAAATAAGAAAAACTGTCATTTATGTTAGTGAACGTGAAAAAAAAGTTACTTATGAAAGAATACAAGACAAACAACTGCGCGTATTACCAATAACAACAGAGCGAGCCTGATGAAATGAAGGAAATTATGTGGCATTCTCGATAATTGCCATAATACTTCACATTATAGCTCTCAGCCTCATCCATGCTGTTTTTTGTTCCAGAAAATGAACATGTGGGGCCCAACATAAATGAGACCAACACCACACGGTCCCCTACATGAAGGCTTCCACACACACTCTCTCTCTTCTCTGAATTATGTCTATTTTCAGGGGAGACTCATGAAGAGGCCAATTACCCAGCGCTCCCTTCTCCCTGCCTCCCCCATCATCATTCTCAGCCTGACAGAACAGCCTCTCAGCATCCTGGTGTGTCCACAAGTTCCCTGGTCCTCCAAGCACCCCCGCCGGGAGATGAAGGGGGGGAAGGAGAGCAGGATAAAAATCCATACCAACTATTCAGAGCAACGGATAAAGGGAGAAGTGAAGAGAGTTAGTCATAGGACTCATTTCCTAAATGAGCGACAATTACCTGAATTATCTTAACAACCCAACATCAAACCCAGTACTGAGTCTTTGTGCTCCTGAATCAAAAGGTGGCATTTTGGTAGTTTGGTAGTTTTCAGGTTCAAAGCGCAAAATAAAAGGTGGTATTTTTTTTAAAAGGGCCTGGGCAAAAAATACCACTCAAAACCTCCAAACTAGATGTTAATTAAGGTGCTAAATAAGCTTTTTTGCATCATTTCTTGAGACAATAATCGACCTACTGTACATTTATATGCTTAAAGGCACAATATGTACGATTTTTGTAATAAAATATCCAAAAACCACTTGCACAGTGTTATATATTTCATGCAGTTGTGTATCTACGTTACCTCAAAAGTTCTGTAGGATTTGTAAATTCAAAGAAATTCCAGATTTACCGTCCCTGTTCCTTGTCACCTATCAATGATGCAATTTCCGCCTATGAATACTACGGCAACACATGTGGACAAATGCAGAAGCGGTACTGCTGCATTTCCATATCATGGATCATGATTACACTCTCCACAATCCCAAAAAACATAGATGTATACAAAGCAAAAATGGAGCGAGTGTCGCGAAATCCTCGGACTGGAAAGAGACTCTGCTCTTGTGTGTGTTTTAATAGACAGGTAAGCAAATATATAATATTCATTGTGCATGTAATAGTCGGTTAGGTGATTAACATCCGTGAGCATGATTTGTGAAAACGACATCTCCCACTGTTCCACGCTCTGTCATGAAAATGCGACCTCTAGTGGTGTAAACGTACGTATTGTGCCTTTAATCTTAATAAACAAAAAACTGCTTCTTCAGTGGCTAGAAAGAGGTTTCATCACAGCATACAACTCTAGCATTGTTTAACAAGCATGTTCCTTTGACAGAGAAAAACATTCAAAAAACATGATCCCTCAACATTAATTATCCAATAAAAATAAGTCAAATGACCCAACCCACCCAGAAAACACCAAATGGCTAACAAAAGTTAAAGTTAAACAAATAGTTTCATTTTAAACTGAGACTATCAGGGATGAAATGGCTTGCTGAGCAGTCATTGTGGTTATCAGTTTCAGGAAACGACTTTGGCAAATGTTTACTCGTGAACATGGATCCAGGCGCCAAGCTATTGGTCTACCATGGCTGAGATGGCTTGCTATCCATTCCAGTGAAATACTTACTCCTGCTGACAGCTATATTTGTTTATTACATATATAAAACTTCTAAATATTTTCACAGAAGAAAAAAATAATAATTTCAGAAAAATATGCATTACCATACAAACTGGAGGTTTTACTCCAAAGTAAAAGTCAAATGTATGTTTTTTTGCATGTAACATTTACAGTGGAAACTGTAAAAGAGCATTCCCAGATAACAGTGTATAACAAATCATATGCTTGTATTTATTCAAATGGATAGTTTGCCAAAAAATGAAAATTCTGTCATCATTTACTCAGCCTCTATGAGTTATTTTTGCTGAATGAAAGAGTATTTTGAAGAATGTTGGTTATCCAAAAGTTTTTTTTTCCAACTGCTGTTCCACATCTGTCATTTTTACCATGAATTTAACAATAAAACACCTTGTTTAAACACGCCCCTACTTTTCTACATCACTGTGTGGACTTATTTTCGTAACACTGCACACATGCTTACGCAAAGAAAGGCGGCGAAACTATTCTTGATGTAGTGTAGTTGCTGCCAGTGCCATGTTCTGGAGACGCTGCTTTTTGTTGTGAAAGTAAAACTACTTTGTTTAGGCTTCCAACTAGACATCAGTGGTTAGGTTATCTTTGCAACATTGTTCCAGATCAGTTTAACCCAAATATTAAAACACATTGCAACACACACCAAATACGAGAAATAATGTTTTGTTAGCAATGTCATATGACCCATTTAAAACCAATAATCTATTGTCTGGGATATGCCCCAAACTACTCTTAACTACTTTTAAAACAAAATGACTCCCAGATTTCTAATCAATTTGCCCAAAGCCATGAACATTCCTCTCTTCCACCCTCACTAAACGAACATTTTCCCAAAGCTTAATGGGCTAATTTATATTAACACTAATTAACACGAGCGCTGCATTATTTATGAGGTATACTTTACAAGCAGGACAAAGATATATGGAGCCCTCTTAGTCGCGAAAAAGATGGAAGCCTTTGATGCACAGCTACAAAATGCCACACTATTATTTACAAATTATCAGCATCATTTTTCCTCGACGGCTGCGGTGCTCACTAATTAACTGGCGCATACGGAGAGGTGGAGCACTCAGATAGGGCCACAGTTCCAAAAGCATTTCTGTGAAATTACATTTCTAATTTCTTAATTACAGTTATTTTCTTTCTCACACATGGGAGAGATCCAACTCAGGAACACGGATGAACGGAGTTAATTTTATGCCTTTTTTTGTTCAAAGCCGAGCGGAACAGAAGCCATTTTCTGTGTCACCTGCGTATTTGAAAAACTGAGGTTTTATTCTTTCTAAGTGTTTTGCCATGTGTCAGAATCTTACTCATTTCAGTCAAAATAATAAAGATGTGAATGTAAGGTTCAAATGGGCCAGTTGTAGCCTTTTCATCAAAAAAAGCACTAGAACACTTCTAGCGTATATATATTTTAGTAATGTGGACCTTTGGGTTACAAACAGCACCAGGCGCAGACAAGTCTTCTGAATGTTTTGCCATTATCTCCAATAGTACTGAGGGAAATCTAAGGAAATATGTGAAATTAAATGAATATGATAAAATGTGTTGAACAGAGCTGAAAGCAGTGTTCAGATACACTGATATAATATTATAGTTTATTTTAATAAATAAAATTACATTTTATTCTGCTTAGAGGTTAGTTTTAGAAATGTTGTTTTGTGTGTCATTTCATTAGGTATTTTGTTTACATGTTCATAAGTTGTTTTTATTTTTATTTATAAGTTTTACGTATATAAGTTTTACGTATATAAGTAAAAGTTAAATTAAACAAAAACATGGTGCTAGGTGAAATAGGATTTATTTTTATACAAATTATAATCCATTTTATTTTATATTTCATTTTATTTTGATTATATTATATTAGTTAATTATAATAACCCTGGCTGAAATTAGCACATGCTTGCTGATAAAACGGGATTCGTTAAATTGTGTAGAACTTTCTAATTGTTGATCGTTCAAATTTTTCAAACATCTTTGAGCAAAATATTTTAAAAAAAGTATTATTATATGACCATGTTTTTGTTGTTGTTGTTGGTTTTTTTTTGTTTTTTAAGTACCTTTGTGTAGCATGGGACCCTTTTTGGTAAGGGCAGACTGAACTGAAGTGCATTTTCAAAGAAATCTTAAATTTAATGACACCTGCCCTAGGTTTCAGTCATCACAGTGTGTTTTTTCTCGGCCCTTCAAAACTTCTCTGATCTTCTGAAGTGGACAAAGAGAGATGGAGAGAGCGTTTGCAATGTAGAGAGGATTTGGACTGAGACAAAAGCCTGTGAGAATAAAGCCCTCCTCTCTGTCTGGACGTCTGGCGGACCTCAGACACACACACATACATACACCCTGAGTCCGCAAACTCATGCCAGCTCATACTTCTGCTTACAGCGGAGCCCTGGAGTGCTGAGTCCAGTCCAGATCCACTACACCAAATGTCCCACACACTCATCTGCCAGACGCGAGACACTTATCCATGGCCTAAACTCTGCGAATCACTTCCCAATGTTCAGAAGAGCAGAAGCGCTGTTGACAAGCACTGCTGGATTGAATTTACCAAAAAAAAAAAAAAAAATGCTGCATTCATTAAACAAACACTATATTTTTAGGAGTTTTTATTTTAAATTTAATTTAAAGTCAGGCAGGCTAGGAAAACAAAAAAAAAAGTTCCTTTATTCAACAATTCACCACTGTAGCCCCATTTTGGAAATAGCATATGCTGTTCTGTGTCAGCAGTGACCATCGTAAAGTCATTATTTTTGTTTTCTTTCAGTACGAAAAGTATTCTCGTAGCTATAATGTTATGGTTGAACCACTCATGGCAGATGGACTTTTCTAACGATGGACCTTGACAGTGGTAATTGTTTGGCAGTCAATGGGACAACCACAAGCCTCCCAGTTTTCATCCAAAATATCTTTAATTGTGTTCCAAAGATGAACAAAGCTTTTATGGGTTTGGAACCACATGGGGGTAAAGGGACTAATGGTGCCATAGAATGGAAAACTGTATTTACCTTGGCATAGTTGAACAATGCCAACAGAAAGAGTTCTGTACATGGAAATGATATGCCGTGAGCCTCAAACACCATTGTTTCCTCTTTGTGTAAATCTCGCTAATAAAAAAGACCACTGAAAAACCAGAACATAACACTGACTGTGATGTTAGTCAGGATCACTAATAGTTACGACCCCAACATCTGCATAATGTATAAACGGCCAGGTCAGCTTTCTAGCAGTAGCCTGTAACATTATAGGACATAAGATTTCACTCACCACATAAACAGAGTAAGGAGAGATGACTGAGGATGAGGGCAAATGATTTACACATCCTGAAAAATTTAAAATACGGGGCTACGTTGATGAATTGTTGAATAAAAGGAAAAAAAATTTGTTTTGTTTTCTTGTTTTATTTCCTAGTCTGCCTGACTTTTATTTGTAAAATGTGTGGTAAGTACTGATGCTTCATAGTATAAACAGAGTGCATGCGATTGTGAATCTCGAAAGTGAAAGTAAAGAGCAATTGTGCGTTTGAAAGCAGTTTCAGCGCCCAGGATATAAGTAGCAGCTTCCTGATGTCCACATTTTATTTTCATCATGATTACCAGATGATATATATGCAAGAGAAAAGAATGAAAAATATATATCTTCCTCCCTATGTTCCTGCTGTGTGAGCCGCACTCTGAAACAGCCAATCAGAGCAGAGCTCAACATTATTATTCATGACTCTTCCAAGTAAGCCAATAACAGACCATTTAATTCTAGGGAGAAATCCTAGGGTTGTAAATGCACATACAGGCTAAAACTGTTTCTGGAGAATTTTTTGCCCATACTTAAGCCGCATAACGTCTATTTAGATATCAGAGAACTATTTAAAATATTGTATTAATGCATTCTATTGCACCTTTAATGACAACATTTTCACTTTAGGGTGGAGTAATTCTTTAATACATCTAAAAGATGTGCATTTTGACAGAGTATATTCTAATGCACTGATGGTAAAATGAACTTCAAATAAGGATTCTGCTACAGAGGAATATGTGCTAACTGCTAGGCCATGACACCAACTATCCAGTTACAGTGTTCATCTGGTTTTCATTGATGCATCATTTTACACATTTGCGCACATCATAACAACCCGACTCCTGTCAGCAATGGCAAAAAGATTTCATAACACGCTATTATTGACACAACACTTCATTTAAGATGGCTCCATTTCCTCAAGTCTCAAGCCCAGGAGAAGAGAGGAGGAGGAACAGGGAGGGGGGTCTCCTCCATTCATTCCCCTCACTGCTAGACCGTGACCATATCATACCGGCTCCATTATCAGAGTTCAAGCCCAGAGTAAAGTCACGCTCACGAGACTCTCCCAAATCGCTCACGTCTGTTTCGCTTGAGCTGATGATAAATTAAAGCCTCAGAACAATAACAACAACATCGGGGGGAAAAGAGAGCAGGGAGCAGAGTCAATACCCATCCACAAGCGCCCTAAACGACTATAAATTATAAGCTACGGACCACACAGAGGGTGAGGATCTCTTCAACAGCGTTTTTCACCCTCGATGCTTCACAGCCGATTGCTTTTTAGGAATCTCTGAATTTACGGTCGAGGTGAACCCCGCAGTATGACGGGGAGGCCTGTGGGAGGAAGATCACGGCTAAATTGACTGGATGAGATGAGATGGCCTCTCCGGTCCAGGCCGGCTGTGCGGTGTTAGCTCCTGCTGGGCCTGGGTTTCAGATGCCATCGTTCCTGCCAGCTCCAAGACCATTATTTTCATCTATCAGCTCCCGCTGAATATTCATCAGCTCGTGCAAGCGGCCCGACCAATGGGGCAGTGAGCCTGCTGGGGGTTAATGGCGATTGGATGAGGGGGAGTACGGTAATCAAATCACACTGCTTTTCACGTCTCGGCTTCTATAGAGAGCAGACAGCAGCACTGCTGAGAAGCAAGAATGGATGTTAATTAATCTTGATTAACCTATTTAATTAGCATTAAGTGAGATTTTAAGGAGGCCTCACTGTAATCAGTTTAAAAGAACAATCCCCATCTAAACCCCTACAAAGAGCAGGAAGAGAGTGACGAAACAGGGCTCTCATCTTACGCGCGTTATCTTTTACGCACACGCAATCTCGCTAGCCCTGAAGAGGGCTGATTTGTGGTACTATGAAGTGTTTAATTACTCCAGATGAAGCACACAGACGTTCTAATCCCTCCAAATGTCGGAGATTTTTCCCAGCGTACCATTACCATGGCTACCCACTCACATACACACACACACACACCGTCGAAGCACTACCACCTCGGGCCAAATACATGCAAACCAACTTCTGCACACTACTGAAGTCTTTTGTTCAACGCATAACATAGAAAAATTATCTAGACCGGCACGCAGCACATCTTTCAACATAAATATGGGGCACAGATAGCATGCAGCCATTTAAGGAAGAAAAAAAGCTGCTGCTAAGAACAAAATTATCAAAGGACTGTAACACTCTTAGACATTTACTGATCAATGATTTATTAAATGGATACAATTGTTCTGCAAGCTGAATTAGACAATTCTGACATAGATCTGTAAATGATACAGCCACTCGCTAGAATATTTATTTTTAACTGTTGAATGATCAGAGATGGAGAAATGCATTACTATGATTTTCACCTAATCATACAGCATTTTATAATACATGTGACAAGCATTTTGTGACAAAACTATTTTTACATGTTTTATATTATTATTATTATTATTTATTATAAATAAGCATTAATTGTAAAATAATAAATACATGATGGAAATACACATATACACATTTATTTTTAATATCATTTATGTATGTATTTGGGGCTTTTTTCAAGTAAGTACAGTATTACTACTATATAATTATTAATATTAGTAGTAAATATCTGTAAATAAATAAATAGCTGGAATACACAAATTTTTAGAGCATGTATATTATTATTATTACAAATGAACATTCATGCAAAAAATATAATTCAATGGTTTGAATACACTTTTTTTACAAATATTTATTTTATCAATAATATTATGACGCCATTTATTTATTTTGTTGTTTGTTTGTTTTCAATTAATTATTACCATTAATATTATTATTAGTATTAATAGTAACTAGATGTAAACAAATAAAAACTGGAATATACAATTTTTCCAGCATGTTTTATTACTACTACTAATAGTAGAAGTAGTAGTAGTAGTAGTAATAATAATAATAATAACATAAGTATTTAATAAATATTTAGCCAAATAAATAAACACTTAGTAATACAAAAAAATACATTTACAAATATTTTTCAAGACTTCTGGTTAGAAAACACACATTACATTTTGGCCTTAAATGCGTCTTTAATGAAAAGAACATCAAGCACTTAATCAGACCCTTCAAAAGGAAATCAGTTCTGGTCTATAGGTTACTGATCTACTCTCATCAGACTGAATGAAGAAACTGATGTACAGGCACAGAACATTCAGAGTCAAGTAAAACAGCAGAACACTCCAGACAAATCACAAATGCAACAAGGCTCCAGAACCTAAAGACTTAGCTGTAAGTACCCAAACACATCCTCACACTCCCTGACAGCTCAACACAAGTGTAAACTGAGATTTGCCACAAGACAAATTTACAAAGATTTAGACAATGACAACCTTTTTAAACACATGCTAGCCTCAGTAAAGCAGGAGAAACACAAGTTGAAAATGCAATAGACTGATACACAAAAAGACAAGCGCCTCAAAGCTGGAACACTCCATTTAGTGTGAGATGAACATTATGAAGGTTTCAGGCAAGACTAGACCAAGACAACCTCAAACGTATCTTAACATGCTCAGACAAAGATAAAAAATAACACATAAAGGACTAGAGTTAAAGTCTAGCAGACCAGTCAAGACACAGCCGGCTACAAGAGTGTGTGAGTATCAGCAGTTACAGCGAGCCGAGAGTATGTGATTGATTTGAGGCCGGTCAGTCCGTCTGCCTGCCCTCGGTCCGTGATGAATGACTGGAGCTTTTAATTAACCTCCTGCACACACACATCAATATTATTCACACGCATTACTCCATTTTCCCCGCTCTCCCATTACACTGTAACCTTTAAGATACAGTTTTAGGGCTGTTTTTGAAATACCATGAGAAATGAAATATTGTAAATACTGTGTAGAAAGTTTAGCGAAAAATCTATAAAGGAGTGTTCATGCTTTGCCCTTTTTGCTTGGTTTTAATCTTGTTTTTTGCACACGTGGCTAATTCAGGATGTTTAAATCTTTATAAGTAGTAACGTCTACACTATAAAAGACCTCTAGAGGGCAGAAAGGAACAAGTGTGATGCGCTACTGGTCGGCCCCCGAACCATAAGGCATGGCTAACCCCAGCCGAAAGCAAGTCGGCAGCACAGATTCAGATGAATATTCTAACGTCTTTCTCTGTTCATATATTGATGAGAGTGTTGACTAATGTACCATTTTTTGCCTCCAGTTGAATGTGAATCAGAGCTGTGAGCATATCATTAACACATGCAGGCATCTGTGAGCATGCGAGCGTGCCTGAGAGTGCTGTGCAATGTTTCAGAAATAAAAAATAAATCAGAAATTTAGCAATAAAAGCGGAGCACATCTTCACACCGGACTAAAATAGCAGACTGGTTCTTAACCATGTTTGACTGTTTTTATTTGTGATATTTCCAAGACATTTTCCAAGCCTCTCTCTTCTATACAAGTGTAAGTGAATATGGACTAAGTCTGTCAAGTGCCAAAAATAACAAAAAAATAGTCTACATAACTACTTATATGGCTTTAGAAGATTTTTAATATTGCCGTATGGATCACATTTGTGGTTTTATGGTGTTTTTGAATCCTGTCTGAAGCTTAACAGTCCATGCTCACCAAACGCTGTTATCGTACATGAAACTCCATCACTATTCTTCAAATTTGTTCCTTTTGTGTCTAGTAGAAGAAAGAAATATTCAAGTAGTTCAAGAAAGAGTTCACCTAAAAAAAACGTGCTTAAAATTTACTCAGGTCACCCAAAATGTACAGGGCTCCAGAGTGCGACCAATTTGGTCGCAAATGTGACCGAAATTTTTAAATGTGCGACTGAAAAAAATTCACGGTCGCACAGGTGCACCTGACGTTGCTCAGGCAAAAACATGAATTTATTTCGCAAGTGCAGCATCTCTCTGTG
>JAUCMS010000153.1:4590307-4606869 GCA_032357445.1 Enteromius radiatus | reverse complement strand
CACTTGGATGGGTTAAATGCAGAGCACAAATTCCTAGTATGGGCAACCATACCTGGCCACATGTCACGTCCTTTTTTATTATTTTTATTATTATTAAAAGTCCTGTGACATGTTTTCACCAAGTTTCGTAAAGTTTACATTTTTTTTTTTTATGTTTTATAGGCTTATTGGTTTACTTGACCACTCCCCTTTTCTAAATTAGCCAATTATAGCTAACCAAAGGACAAAATTCAACATTTATTGATATTTATTATTTATTTAGAGAGTCCATAGATTATTACTGCAGTGGTTTAAGTAAAAAAAAATTGGGCTAATGCAAGGATTGCAACAATGTGAAAATTTTGAGACTACAACAAACAGTTTACGAGCTATGGCTAAAAATATTTGAATTTTTGTTTTTGCTCTGTAGTGCCCCCGTTAGGCCGATTGGGCCGGTTCATTACAAGTTTCAGCTTTCTAGGCCTTATGGTTTGGGCTGCAGTTTTAGGGAATAACAAACACAATTAAGAAAAAGTATGGTAAAATGATATCTTATTGACATATTAGAAGTAAAAGAATTTAGCAAAGTGATAGCCAAAGCATGCATATATTATAAATATATGTTTATATATTACATATGTATGCATGTATATGTGTGTGTGTCTGACAATGTATATATGTATGTGTCTGTATGTGTGTATAAATATTTAGCAGAACAGCACAAAAACCCAACCCAAATCTAACTCATAACAGCCTACGCTAAAATAAAAGCAAAGCACAGGCTTACTTACAAGCCTAAGTACATGTTGTGTTTATTTAGTTTATTCCAAGAAATGTCTTCAAAGAGAGCACTATGCCTCCAACTGTCACTGAAAACAATGACTACAGACAAGTAAAACCACAACAGCGGATGTGGATCCACAGAAAATAGCACATTAGGGTTCTGAGGATGAGTTCTGCTGCCAAAACCTCCCAAATCGCTGAAAGCTGAAGAGGATCTTCACGAGGACATCTTAAGGTCCAGAGGTATTTTCCATCACAAATCACACACCTAGCATGGAATGCTTCTCATTGAGAGCAGATGCTAACCGACTCTGTCTCCGAGGTGAGGCGTGCTAATTGTTTTCTTTCTGGCACAAGTCCAGGCTTTTCCATGATATCAGCTGCTTTGGCAGCCAGCTCAGCACTTGTGCATCTGGCATTCCTGTGCTTAATGAAAAAACAGCAGCACAATCCCAGCCTACGTCTGCCTGGGTAATTAAGTGTCCTTTTTCAACGGACTGATAACTTCCTGAGTGACTCCCAAGCACTTCCTCCGCTTAAGGTCTCTCTCTCTCTCTCTCTCAAACAATTTACTGCCTCTGGACAAAAGCTTGCAGACATGCTAAGTATGTAGGGCCTTCGACTCAAGCACATTTCCCAGCCCGGAACATTCTTGAGAGCCCTGGCTGAAGATCATAGGCATCTTTTCTTCCCACTGGAAACTGACATGTCCGGGTCAATGGAAAACACCTCGTTGAATATAACGGAACACAAAGCAATACACAAAGCAGAGGGCCGCAGTATGTACATGGTAGAAATTAGACAGCAAATCCTCAAAGTGGTAACCGTGCTCTTTTCAAGTGATAGCTGATGTATGGCACCGTTTAAAAGGCTGAAGATTAGCGCAACTAAATCTAGGCCATTTCTCGTTTGCTTTAATCCTGAAACGCATTAAATGCATAATTACACAGCTGCAGGAAAATGTTTTAGATTAGCATAACACAAAACGCAAGACTGTGAGCTGCTGAGACTTCAATGGCGGAGAAGGAAATCTGGTAATTAACAACACTTTTCGCTGCTCTATCGCGGGCGAGATAACGCACAGCCAAGTAGTTGTGCTCCAAGCCGTGACAGCTAGCTAAGAGGTCGAACTGCCCACAAATATGAAACGCAGAGAGTAAGGCTACAGCGTAACCTCTATTAGCTTACAGGCGTTTGGACAAGTTGAGAGCCTTCAGTGCAACAAAGCCTACAGGCAATTAGCCCGTCCGTAAAACTAGGCCAAAGTGAATGGAGGAAAACATTCAGTAGAGCAGTCGGCACCAAAAATGGTGACGGGTCTGTTCTGGTAGGGTCACAGACAGCTGGGAAAACCATACTAAATTCAAATAGCCACATTATTATCCACAGGATAGCAAAATAATTAGGATTATCGGCTTTAAAAAAAGTGAGGAGAAAACCGTTCCTTAATATATTGTTGCTGAAGTCAAGGGTCATGTGACCATTAAAAGAACTATGCAAGGTACAAATAAATATAATTTTGGTACGCTGTTGGGTTGCCAACTTGATGTGCCGTATTAAATCCTGGAACAAAAGAAAAGGGTTCTGGAAAACGACAAAGTAGTCATTACATAATCGAATCAATTAGTCAACTAGTTGAACCTAATGAAGCTCTGTAATTAGATCTCCATTCTTTGGGGACGTTGTGCTTGCAGTGGACTATTTAAAAGTCCAAAAGTAATGATCTCGAAAATTAGCATTAAACACATTTGGTTACTAAAGAAGCAGTGCTTTGCAGGAGGAAAATAAAAAGATGCAAGAAATGCTTTGAAAGAGTTTTAGCATTTTGAGAGTCTGGAGGTGGCTCTAGGATCATTGGATATTTGGGGCTTAGCTCAAATTGGGTGTATATGGCTTGGATTAAGCATTGACATATTATATACTTTAAAATTCAATGCTGATGTTACATCTTGAAGATCTCATTTTAATTAAGAAAACCATTTCATGGCTAGAGATAAAAATCAAAAGGTCATACTGTCTCAGCCATAGAAGTTTCCTTCAAAAAACAAAAGAAAAAAACAGGAAATTTGTTTCTTTAGGCTTATATATTATATAAAGTGGCAGTAGTGACTCATAGAGTGCTTTAACTTTGTAAATAAGTTGGAGACTGCTAGATAGTTCCAGGGTTTACCAAAGTTCACATAGTTTGAGGCATAATGTATTAATGAAGGTTCTGCATTAAGAGTAAGTGGGCAGTCTCGTGTATATTCTGCTTTGTTATCAGATACATGACTGTGAAATATACTGTGCTTATTATAGCTGGTTGAAGCAAATATCTGACCCAAAACAAATCCTCTAGTTGTTTGCAGAACTGAAGGCTCTGTAGTAGACAATTTAGATTTTTATTTTCGTCATAAAATGAACCACAATTTTATGAATGCATTTTAACTCATTTTTAGAATCGATTCAGAATTTATAAAGTTCTTTTTTTCCCCTTAGCCTTTATTCAAAAACATTATGCTTTATAGAAAACACAGAGTGTATCACCATTAAAGGGTTAGTTCACACAAAAATGAAAATTCTGTCATTAATTACTCTCCCCTGTGTTGTTCCAAACCCAGAAGACCTTCGTTCATCTTTGGAATTCAAATTAAGATGTTTTTGATGATATCAGAGAACCATCTGATCCTCCATAGACAACAATACAACTGAAATGATCCAGGTCCAGAAACTTACTAAAACCAATAAAACAGTCCATGTTACAATAATGGCTCAACTTGACTTTTGCAATGCTGCTTCTTCCGTGACTTCCATCTTCCGCCATTTCAGAGAGTATCACAATGCACCGTATACGCAAGCTTTAACGTATTTGACGTAATCAGCCTTGTTTACATCCAGATGATTGTTTTCTTTGTGTATTCTTCTAGTACTGCTAGTGAAGTTGAGCCACTGATGTCACATGGACTGTTTTACCACGTTTCTAGACCTGTATCAGTTCAGGGTTTAGTGAAAGGCATGGGTTTGCGCATGTGATGATCTGTCACTGTACTCTGGCTTGATTTCAAACTCACCCAGCTCTCAAAACACATCTTATGAATTTCTATCCTTCAAAACTCTGTCAGAGCTTTCTCCAGCAAGTAGGCGACTTTGAAAAACACCCAAAGCAAGCTCAGCTTGGCTCTTGTTTGTCTATGGTAATCAATGAGTAAGCTATCAGACACAGCAACGCAAATCATCCACACGCGTGTTCAGAAAACTTCCTGGCATATATTGAACATTTTGGCACTGAACTCAAGCTTTAAATGGCGTGGCAGAGCCGTGAAGTTCAAGAAAGGTTCAAAAACCGCATTGATTGATGAGGGAGTTAGTATTCCTGCAAACATAATGCTCCGTTTGTTCTGCATTTTGTGCTGAAAGCGCTGAGACGTGATTTGTGAAGCCTCCCTGCATTCATGAATAAATGCAACATTATGATTATTAACTCTATTAATGAAACTTCAAGGGAAACCTGAAGGACATTAGTTACCAGCAGCTCTGAATCATACAGTCTCAAAGGGAAAAGAACCAAGTAATGAAAACAATCTATCACAAAGATCGATTGTACCGCCTTCTCAGTACTGACAAACCATACTGCGCTACAGCGCTTGCAATCATAAACGGAACACAACTAAACCTAATATTACTGCGCTGCATAGTACTATTCATAAAGCTAATACCATTATCCATCATATTGTGTGAGAGTGTGTAAATATGTTCAATTGTGTAACTAGTTTCATGCACGCTCTCTATTATTCAGATTAGTTTAGATGGTTAAATTTGCAATACCAATGCAATAGCAGCCACTGGTGCTTTTTCAATTGATGGTAAACTGATATCTTGTGCTACAAATAAAGGCTCAGTGTCACAAATGTCCATTACAAAGGAAATAAATGTTTAATGTCACAAGTTGTTCCTAGAAATGTAATATATATTCATCCTGGTTACTTATGGTAACAATAAAGAAACATTTAAAATTGTGCTAAAATGTCATGGGGTGACCTTTTTTCCTTGCATCATGAATACTTTTTTAGAATTTTAAAAAACTAATTAAAAATCAGTTAAATATATATATATATATATATATATATATATACATATATTAGCTAAAGAATTTTGTCAATTATTAATAATTCATGTGTTGAGTTTATTGTCATTAGCGTCACTGGATATTTAACAGTAGATACTGTTTTTAACATTTAATACATAAAAACAAACAATAAACATGAAATATATATATATATATATATATATATATGAATATAATAAAATTCAGATAAAACTAAGAGAAAATCTTTTATAGTTTTCCTTACATCTCACAAAACAAGTCTGTTTGTCCTGATAAAAACTGTGATAAATACTTTAACTCTAATTTAAAAAATACTTAAATCATAAAAAGGTCAGCTTATATTTTAAGTTGTTTTTCCTTCGCTTGTCAACAAAAATTCACATTTTTGGAAAATTCAGCAGCAAAATTCAGTGTTATTGATCCTTGAGGTGCTTTAACATTTACAATTTCTTAGACACTCCAATAGAAATCCATACAAATCGGGGTTTCGCCACATAAAAGTTCACATGTTTCACTCATGCTTGAGTTGGTCACATGAACTCACCATGTTGACCTACAAAGAGTTACCCATTTTAAAATGGACTTCTGTGTGAGCAGCATGTAAGCACATACTGTAACCGCAAATCAGTAGTTTTACTAACTTCACATCATAATATCGTCCGATATTTAGTACTGCGCAAACACTACTTCTTATTGTGACCCTGACCTAACAGAGCCAGATCAAGGAGACTCTGCAGGGGCCAAACAACAGACATTCACCCTGTCCTGGAAATGAGGCCCTGGAAACAGCAGCCAATCAGGATCCCTCGAACAGCTCCATCCATCCTCAACGAGGCCTCGTGTGCGTCACCAGCCCACGCGCCAATTCCCCTGAGACTAACAGCCAATAACACTGAGCTGATGGGAATAACAAACACACAAATAAAGGCTAGGCATGCACATAGACGTGTCTGAGTGAAAGGACGTGCCCACCCGAAAGAAAAAAAATCGTCTGAGCTAAGAGTAAACGCCTGTTAAGATCTCGCCCACCGATCGCATACTAAAACCAAGCAATACCCGGATCTGACTGGCAATCTCGTGTCAGAGCCCTGACCTGCCAAATCCATCGCATGATATTACTATCTCAAACACGACAGGGTGCAATACAAGGCCACCGCCACCCCGGGTCTGATCAGTACAAAACACCAAGACCGTCTCCCATCAGTCAAATTGACCACTCTAAAGACAAAGCAATAACGCAGTAAATTGTAAGGCGTGGAAGTCTCGCAGCAATCTACAGGTTCATTTGAGCCTGGTGGCTCCTGGAGCGATTCAGGATGAAAAGCCTGTTGTTTATTAGGAGCCCGCCTGAAACCTAATGTGCCGGGAGAGTGGTGAATCCACGTCCCCATCGGTCCACGGGAGATTCGAGAAAGCCGGTGAAAATGGGTGCCACTCAAATTGATGTAGGCTACTATTTAAATAATGAAGCTCAAGCAGCAATGAGGGAAACATCTGATGAGGGGGCAAAGGGTCGGCGCTCAGGGGATACAACGGCTGCCACATTTTAACTCTGATTTGCATTTATCACACAGAAAAATTGGACAAGGCACATCTGCCCCCGACTTCATAAAATCAGCTTTGCAGATTCCTGTCATCAGAGAAAGGCACTTATGAACTCCTTTTAAATTTTACAATAATAAGAATGAAGGTCGACATTTCAGCTCCCATCAGGCTCGCAGCACGTGATTTTGACTAACAAGTTTGAAATTAATGAATAAGGTCTTTACAGTTCATTCAATCCCGTAAGGTAAAGCATACATTTTTGATCATCCTCTAATTAAATGTAAAACCAAATATTAAAACTTACGTAATGTAGCGTGTGGTAATCCCATTGTGATTTTGGCCAGTCTGTGTAACGGTGAGACTTAATTAACTGACACTATGCTGAATACTGTTACTGGAGTATTAAATCCCAGAATTATTATTAACCTTTTTAAAAGATGTACAAAATGTGATACAAAACATATTTTAGGCCTTGAAGGGATAGCTCATTTATAAAAAAATATTCTGTCATTATTATTATTCTTTGCATTTTTTGTTACTTAATCTGGTTACCTAGTTCAGGTTTTATTTTTTTTGTTTGTTTGTTTAAGAAATCAACACTTGTTCAGCAAGGATGCATTCATTTGATTAAAAGCATTGTTAGAAAAATAATCTTTAAAAATAAATTTCTACAACTTTCTTTCCAGAAGTTTCCAAAGAAATTTTAAACAGCTGTTTTCAACATTACCAATGAGAAATGTTTCTTTTCTTATCTTTTCAAGATAATAGAATGCTTTCTAAAGGATCATGTGACACTGAATACTGAAGACATTAGAAAACTGGAAAAATGACAAACATATGGGTTTACTGCACAAAAATATCGTGCATCCCTACTTTTAGTGTTCAGTGAAACAAAGCAAATAATGTGGGTTTAGAGCAACAAAAAATGAGTAGTACACTCACCTGCTCTAGTAGTTTTCTGTATCTCTGTGTGGCTTGTTGGATGAGATCCCGGACTGTCCATCCTTCTTTACATGGGACAACAACACCAGTCCTTCCGAAAGTCACTGTCACTTTCATTTTTCAATCCAGAAAAGGGAAGATTAATCCAGATGTGTCCCTAAACAAACTCCAGCAGTAGCAGCAGCAGGTGTTTGTGTATCTCCAGCCAGGCTGCAAACTGTTTTTCTGCGTAAAACTTTACAGCATCATAGATGACATGATGCTATAGAAAGAAAAACAAATACTGTTCGTAAAAACAAATAAAAACGTCAGATGTTTACTAGAAAGCAGTGTTTACTAAACTGTTTAATAAAACAGCATGTTGATGATTGGGTAGACACTGCACGTTGCATAGCAACAGCTGGTGGGAAACTTAAGAGTCTTGCACTAACTTTTAATCAAAATATAAATACATTTTGTGCACTTATATCTGACGACTTCTTATTTTTATTAAGTTAGATGAAGATGGTTAGCGTACGGTTTACTGTTGCTGAACTCAGATGGCTAACTGGTTAGCTCTGGTGACAACGCTTTCACTTTTTAAACTCTCTGCAAACTCTTAAAACAAGAAAATGCACCGACATCAAACGTTAAACATCTATAAACACGTTTGCGAGTATTTCGTGTTCACAACAAACTTGTTTTGCACTTACTTGGCAAATAAAATATGGAGAGGCGAGCAGGTTAGCGGCAAAAAAAAAACTTTGGCGGCGAGTTGTTGAATACTCTCAAAAATCATGCAGCCATGGTGTCTTAAAACAATTACCCACTTTAGCGATGATCCACGGGACAAGCGAGCATTTACTGAAGGCACTGGGCATGTGTGGATGGTGTTTGCATCAGTATTTTGCCCGGATGGAGTTGCGCCATTCCTGAAGTTCCCGAGCAGCCTCCAGCAGTGTTATCCCAACATACAAAGCTGGGCCACACAACTTTATTAAAGGGCCAGAACACATCTGCAGATGGACCACTGCAGCAGGACACAAGACACAATCATTTTACAATATGTTAAGCACTGCGCTGATAGTATGGACCCACGTTATATTTTTATTTAAACCCAATAATCGCCTGTATAATTTATGTCTTCTATAATACTGTGCTGTTTGCAATGATAACAATGAGCCATATCCTAATTATTTTTATGCTGTAGTAAAAATCAACCAGGGATAAACAGATGATGTTAAAATTAATCATCATAAACGTACTCTCTGTGTGTGGTTTGGTTTATATGTCCTGGTGACCTGACTACACATGGGAACTCGTGTCATGGTGGGGACCTAAATTGAGCACTGCCACTGATCTCAATAGTGCATGCGCTACACCCTTTCAACAATCTAGATTATAAAACACTGCATTCTGTCAGCAAAGTAACGTGACAGTAACCTTGGCTTACTATACTCTAATTACTTATAACACGTTACATTACTCCACATTACTAAAAAAACAATTAAATTACAGTAACGCGATACTAAATAACACTCATAGTTAAATATTCATATTTTATAATTGGCTACTGATTATAATGCTTTTGGCTTTATGGGTGTGCAATTTAATGTGACTCTTACTGTAATTTGGTTTATATACAGTATTATATTGTATTGTAGTATTTTTGGTTAAATTTGGAATTCCACACCATAGCTGATATTAATATCTCTGCTGTATAAATATAATTTAATTTTTAATAAAAAGAGAAAAACAAATCAATAAAGTGCATTAAGACATGGACAAAGGGTTCTTAAGACAAAGCTGTTGAGCATAAATGTCAGGTTGGAGCAACTTATCACTTATTTTATATTGATTTATACCAGTTCTACAAAAATCAATTTATCCCTTCATCCTTCTGCGTATCCATTCATCCATGGTTTCATCCATCCTTCTGTCCATCCATCTGTCTGTGTGTTGATCACTGTTGGAGAGGAAATAATAGGGAAAGGGAAACACACTCACTCGCTCATAAGCAATAAACACTGTGTGCTGATAGTGGTACACAGTGCAATATCTGTTTTCTGGGTCATGAAATAAAACTTTTACTGGAAAAACTTTCAATTGCTAATGAGACCCCGAAATGAATGCAGAAAACTTTGAGGTTGGTGTTGAATAATTAAAACGTGTCCAATGAAATAATAATTTGCAATGCAGACATAATATTAGCTTGAGAAATAGATTTCATGAAAGAAGAATCAATGATAATTGTTAGACACCGGGGGCGGGTGCACCTGGAGCTTACAATATTTTATTGAACCTTGATGTTACGCAAGAGTTAGTTATTACAATCCACGGTGCAAGAATAGGGCTACATGTTTTAATTGTGCAAATCAATTAATTGAGCAGGCTGTATTTACTGCAGAGATTCTTCATTCTTTAGGGGAATTATACTATCAGCTTTGCACATGATTACACCATCAGCACATTTTATTTTTAGATGCAAAACAAGCCAAGATCCCAAGATAATGGTATTCCACAAAAACAATTTCCATTCCATTGTGATTCCATTATAAACACAACCCCCATTTATTTGCAGGAGAAAGAAAATGTTCATTCTGTTGCTTCCTACCAGCCATCACTCGTTTCTTTGCAGCAGTCAGACAGCAACTTATCCTGTGTTAACAAAACCACAAAACAGCCCCTTTCTCTCCTCTCTTTCACTAATTCTAACTCTGTCTCCATGGGACTCAATAAGGAATACATTAAAGTTAAGGTTAGTCTTAGGGCATTGCTATTTAGGATTACAGGATTATAGTTAGATACTGTCTGAGAAATCATCAGACATTTGATAATCAGACAGTTCACCCACAGAATCCTAGGGTTAATTGCTGTGCTTTTAGAAATCGTTTCCTTAAAATTCTGTCATTATTTACGCACCCTCATGTCATTCCAAACCATGATTTTTTTGCTGTGATTTTATTCTTCTGTGGAACACACACACACACACACACACACACACAAAGAACTAATAAACTAAAAACTAACATACAGATTTGTAAAAAATGACCAGGATTTTATTATCCAGTGAACAATTTCTTAACGCTCATTGTTGGGACTAAATATTTTTGACTTTCTGTGAGGATCAAATTTCAGCTCTCATGGGAAAAACATAAATCATAGTAAATTCTCTTTTATTGATTGATTGATTATTAAAAAAAAATGCATGTTAAGATTAGACAATATTAATAATAGCTACATATTTTTTTAATTAATAAAACAGAAAAAGCAACAACCCAGTATTTGTGTGCATACAAGCACAAGATACTAAATAATATTTGTATTAAAAACACCACATATGCAGAATAATGGGAAAGTGCATGAATTAAATTCTACTGAATTTTAATGAACAATAATATCTTTATGCCTGTTCTCTTATGTATGGTCCATCTGATAATACTTCTATTATCAAGCTAATATGTTTACCTATTATATTCTCTCTGTATATTCAAAGCACACGCTGCTCCTCACCTATGAGTCAGAGATTTTTCAGAAAAAATGGCTTATACTCAAAGCAATTACTAAAAAAATAATATTTGCACATGGTATGTCATGTAGAATGTAGTATGAGGTTAAGTACGTGAACGATGTCAAACAGATATATATATAATTCGAAAGCATTTTATTTTGATTAGTATCAGAAGTCGATGAAAACAATGAACGTGCAATTTCATTCAGAGACATTTCCCATCGACTGAATGGCATAATAGGCTGCTTTTAGACCTGATATGCAAATATGACCTCCTATTTGTATGCAAATTACCAGTGTATATTTGACATTGGCAAGTGATGTGTTTACATTTCCTGGATGTGCACCACTGCTATCATTTTACAGTATTAGCAGTCCTCTATGTCTATACCGCTAAATAAACATGCCAATCAGATGACTTACACTCCTTCCTTCCTCCAAAAACATGAGATAAGTGTCAAGCGATAAGCAAATCCAATCTCAAATTTAAAGCACAGCGTCTCAAACCAAACAATAACAAATAACCATAAAATGAAGGTTACAGGTTTTAACATCTCTAATGGAAGGTGTGATTTGCATGTATGTTCGGTCTGCATGGCTGCTTGTCTAGACCTGACCCCTGCAGATCCCCACTCAGTGTGCTGCAGGCACGGCCTAGTGTAAATGCACTCACACTGTTCAGCAGAGACGGCGAGAACAAATCGATGTGTCTGTACAACATGTCCAAACCGTGGAGTCGCAATGGGGGGTCATCGTCACCAAAGGCTTCCCACTGAAACATTAGATTTTCCCCTTTAATTTCCAGTTATGTGGCGTTTTAACCGTACCGGCATCCATCTTTCCCTGGGTTTGCCCATACAACAGAAAATGGCTTAATTAACCACATGGTGGGGGGAGAAGACACAACAAAGAAGGAGGGTTGGCTATATGAAGACAGGTTGTTTTTGTGTTTTCATTGACTGGGTTCGGAATGGAATTCTAGCATACTACTTTCCAAAAGCTGTGCAGCATAATGCTTACTGCATACTATTTTGTAGCTAATAAAGGTTCTTTATTGGCGGCTACGGTAAAATCATGAAATCATCTAGATGGAATCGTCATGGTTCAACTGTCAATTACCCAAAAGGTTTTTAATAGTGAAAAAAAATATTTTATATAAAGAACTGTTGACTGAAAGGTTCTTTAGGGAACCTAAAATGGTTTTTCTAAGAGTGTGTGTGCAAAAATGTGCCAAACCGTATATATTTTGTCACATGTTTATATTTAGGAGTTCAATACAATTTGGCGTAAAGCCGTTTTAAATTTGGCAATACTGTAGGTTCAAGTTTTGCAAAAACGTTTAAGTTAAAATGTATGTAGGATATATAGGATACAGGCTAGTTAGCAAAACCTAAACTGACTAAAAATAAAAAGTCTGTCCTCCAACAAAAAACAACCCTGTAGGTTGTTTGTGCAAGTACCTTTTTATGACCTATATTTACATTTTAAAGGCTCTAGTGGGTGTAAAAATAATGACAGTGTCGTATTGCATGACGTATTACCAATCAAAATGCATGTTTTGTTTAAATGCAGTGTGAGGACTTTTTATACTGATCTCAAGGTGATTAATAAACCTACCCGTTTACACATGCATTCGAGTTCACATTATCACGTCTCATTTTATAACACGTCGCTCTACAAACTGAGCTGCACCAGCCCTCAATCGCGAGGCAGGTAAAATAATGCAAAACATTAATATGCAAATGTCCTGTTGCCAATAGGAGCGTAATTGTAGTATAAGCTCTGATGGGTCGTATTTCACTGCTGTTGTTCAAACGACCTATACAGGGCATATTGGTTGGAGGACAGGTTGGACCAAGCACAAGAAATGTGTAATTTCACAACCTATAGAATACAATTATGTGAAAACGTAAGAAATATGAATGGTTGCAACAAATAATACAACATCACAAAGTGAATTTGTAGTGTACTGGATTAAGGCCTAATTCATAATAAACTCTCAAAAGAAATGCAACAAACGCTGCCCTTGGAGCATTATATAGGTATATTCTGTACCTCATTTACTTCTAAATAGAGCATATTAGTACATATTAATACCTGAAGTGTACACACTAGTATTAATTAAAATATCTACATTTTGGCTTTGTTTTGCATTATCGGTGTCTGATCGGTGTATGACAACAGTTTCTTATGTTTTCAAAATGCTCTTAAGGTACTTTGAATCAAAACAGTACAGAATGTCTGGCAAAAATGGCACATACCTAAAATTCTGTATGTTTTAAAAATGTACCACACCAGTGACAAATTTTACACCACCTTGAGTGTAGCATAGGCAGTGTATACACTATAATACAGTATACTTCATCAATAGTAGTATGTTAGCAAACTTTGGTTTTGTGTGAATCGATCCCCTTTCTTCTAAGCAGACATTCTACTTAAAACCACCAAACATATCTCACATAGAAATCAATGTTGCCACTTGCTTGCTCATAGATTCCAAACCCGTCATGCCTCCATGTGCTGGCACTGAGAGACAAAATGGACTTATTCAATAACAAATTCAATAGATAATCAGCTTTAGAAGGATGCAGAGCACAGATTGCCCCCATTCTTTTTGCTTTCCTTTATAGGCTGTCAAGGTAAATACAAAATAATCTCACTTACTCATGAAGACAGAATGCAAAAGTGAAATGCAGTTGCTCATATGGGTATTTTGTGAAGAAATACTCTCGGTTCGAGCCAGCAGTAAAGCAAGCAGATGCATCATTCAGATCACGTCTGAAAGGAATCAAATCCGCCGTCATTTAGAAGACAGGATGTCGTTTACCACTTACATGTTGTCTGGCTTCCATTAAGAGTGAACTAAAAGTTAACGTTAAGAATTCAGCAATGCTGAATATCAACCGAAAAGTTAACTGAGAAACAGCTGCACCCTTCCTTTCTATCTTAACCACATGTGCAATAGACGCATACGGGAATATTTCTCCAGTCAATGCTGGCAAGCTGCATCATTCCAAATAATGAATGCCATATGGCTGTGTGTACGGACACACCGCTGAGACAAAGGACAGTGAAGGAGAAAAATGTTTGTGACACAGAGCTATAATGGCATGTAAGCTAAATCTAGCATTACTGAAAGGATTAAAGAGCATGAAAAAACCTACCCTCATATCTAATGTACCAGGAGTCTGATGCAACACTGTAAATAATATGACCCACAGACATCACTCTACCTGTCTATATTCTATATCTGCTTATTCAAGCTGGAAGGCACTAAAATGCACTTGTCCTCGATCTCTTTTCGTTTAGTGTGACAATTTTATGTTGCACCTGACAACCCCTCATAGACCAACGCAGATGTGAGGTCTTTTTGTAATTTTTCCAGTCTTAAATGTTCCATAATGCTACTGACTTCTTATTTCGCTTAACTTTTCACCCACTAAAATAGACAAATGTGAATATATTGGGTTTCTCGCACTCTGAAACACAGTGGCTAAGTGTTACCGAGGAGTTATATTCACCAGGAGGATTGCAGGAACACGTACGGTTGCACCTGTGCCTAATAGACCAAATTAGCACCTTGTCACATAAGACCGAATTTTTGTGTGCATTTCCGCCTATCGCTGAAGGTGTAGAAAATAGGCAGTAATTAAGTCTATTGGCAAAGGGGTGCCTTTATGAAATTAATTAGGTGTATCATAATAGGAAAAGAAAATTGTTCATCTTCTTGATTTAGCGGTGTGGAACCATGGCAGTGATTCATATCAAGCAGGCTGCCACCATGTCAAGAGTAGGGAAGCAGTAGTGTGCTATGCACTCCTTTTTATATGAGCTCATGAAGATTAAAAAAAAAAAAAGATAAGCATTTAATTTCAGACAGAGCAGTGTTGTTTTTATGTTAAATCCTGAAATTTCAAAAACCATTTCTGTTACAGGGATAATTCCCATTTAAGGTGCCAGTCTCTGGGTGAATCTGGCCTCCTTTTTACTGTGAATGCAACACAGTGAAATCATTTACTCAAAATATTGACTAATTTACTAGAAATTGCACATGCTTGTTTAAAAAGACATTTGAAATCATATACTTTAAACACACACACACATAAGTCTGCGAGGATTAATAGTTTGCCCAAAAATTAAAATTGTGTCATTAGTGACCCAAATATCGTTCTAAACCTCTGAGACCTTCATGTTAGATGAAAAGGGAGCTTTCTGACCCTGCATTGACACCAAGGGTACTATTACAATCAAGTTCAAGCACTTTTTTGTGTGCAAAAAAAGTAAACGACTTTATACAACAATTCTTCAGCTCTGCATCACCCTAGCACCACTTTAGAGATTACTATAAGGGAAAATTATGGATGAACCACTGATGTAACATGGATTATTTTGTTGATGTTCTTGGGCATAGAGTTTGGTAGGACCGTTTTGCTGTCTATGCAGAGTCAGAAAGCTCTCAGATTCCATCAAAAACATCTTAATTTGTGTTTCGAAGATGAACGAAACCTCTTAGAGGTTTAGAAGGACATAAAAAGTAACTAATTAATTAACTATCCCTTTAAATGGATAATTCAAATCTAAAATACATTTTACAATGTTTTATTATTGTTTCAAATAAAAGCTGTTCTTTTGAACTTTCTGTTGATAAAGTAATTGGAAAACAAATATGTATAACTATTTTTAACATTGCTGAGAATTTCAACATTGCTTATAAATGTTTCTTGACTACCAAATCGGCTATGTTCACACCGGAGCAGAATATGGTTGTCCATCCTGTTTTTGAGTCCTTAACAAAGAGTATGGTACTTCTATACTCTGGCCGCATTCACACAGCAGCAGAATATAAAGGATTGACAACCGTATTTTGTTTACAAGTGTGAGTCTAGAAATGCCTCGTTCACACAGCAGCTTTCGGTTGTGTTTAGAATTCTGTCTGTATGAATGTGCCTCGGGAGTCAGGCCCATATTCCTTACCAGTAACCATAGCGATAGCGAACGAAGTAATATCAAAGATATTAGTTCCGTTGACACAGAGTGTGTTCCGAGAACGCTGTCGTGAGTCTGGAAAATGAGTTTGGTTACAGAATGCTGTTGTCACAGCCATAATTAACCAAACTGTGTGTGAACATAACCATATTAAAGTGGTCATACAAAGCCAATTTTCCACAAGCTAATGATTCTTTAGGGTCTTAATGGAAAGTTTGTAATATAGTTTGTTTTAAAATTTCTCAAAGATAGTGTAAAAAACTCTAATTTTACTTTGTTAAAAACAGCTCTTTAGAAATCACTCTGTTCTGTGTACTTCCCCTTTAAATCTTCAGGAGCTCCGCTGACTCCGCCCCTCTTTTCCGAGGCGCTCTCGGAGGATGTTTATTTAGCCGTTTTCATAGTGAAACTTGCTAATTAGCACATTATTAGGAAAGGCATTTGCAAAGATTCATTAAAAGACATTATACTCACTGCTTCTGTAGGTGAGGCTGGATCAAGAATGATTTGCGCAAACATAAACGCATTTCGGTGTGTTTCCCTTCAGAACCAAACATAACTTTAATCTTCCGTGTCTTCAGTCACTCAGATGTCAGGATAAATGACTACTGCTATGCTCATTAATACATTCAACAACAAAACACCTCAATCGTTTAGGAGTCTTGGTTGTCTCTGCACAGGGGCGGACTGGCCATCTGGCAATTCTGGCAAATGCCAGAAGGGCCGGACCATTTTTTAAATGTGGGCCGGGCA
>JAUCMS010000153.1:4569248-4584411 GCA_032357445.1 Enteromius radiatus | reverse complement strand
GACTGAAGAAAGAAAGACATGGACATCTTGGATGACATGGGGGTGAGTAGATTATCAGCAAAAGTTTTTTGAAAAGTAAACTTCTCCTTTAATTTCTTTGAAGGAGAGAGCACAACCCCAAACTGATCCCAAACCTCTCATTAATTGATTCCCTTATCTAAGAAAACAATTCTCAAGACCCTTCTTCTCGTCAGTTGCATCTCCTCATCCTCATCTGCTCCTCATTCAAGAAAGAGCAAAATGATGTGTTAAAAATAAAGCGCACTGCTAATCTGTTCAGCGAGAGGGAGTTTTTGAAGGCAGAAGAGTTACACTTTCAAAGCAGCTTTAATATTATCCAAAGTGAAGCTGTTATTTAGTTTAGCTCCTCAAACTCTATTCAGTGTGCCAAACTCAGTTCATGCATCGTTCGGCCAACACGGATGCATTTTAATGTGACATCTTTCCCACACATACTTGATATATCCCACTCTACTAGCATAATCTAAACAAATCTATCTCCTCAATAGAAAGTCTTTCGATCTGGCTTGAATATCCAGTGGTTTCACGGAGCTGGCAGTGGTTTCCATGGTTTCGAGATGACACTATCTTGAACTTGGTGTGGTATGATCACAGCACGGCCCTTGGAGAGGCCCAGGAGTGGGAATAGATAATTGGCCACAATAAGAAAAGGTAACATCACATTGTAAGATGAGAGCTCCAGCCTTGTCCAAAAACATATGACCTCTTCAGAGAGACAGGACCTGGATGCACCAAATGAAACAGATTTCTTTTTTCCTTGCACCCCTCTCAGATTATAACAGGAAGAAGTAAAGAGGGAATTTGTGATGGTGGTGGGGGGTTTTGGATAGTTCTGGCAACCAAACAGATTGGCTTGTCATATAAGGAAAACAAAATCCCCTCAGGCAATTTGGCTGTCAACGGATAATCCGTTATAAGTTGTAGGATTTGTGCAAGGAGAGGAGCAATATCACGGCCATGGTCCAGGAAAGGGGCTCAGGGAGTCTCAATTATGGAGCCTGAGCTCTCCTGAATGTCACATGGTCCCCTCAAAGACCCTTCTGTGTGAACCAACGTAGGCCGGTTGTGAGCCCTCCAGTAAGGAAGCTAAAAGAAAGATTGCTAAAAAAGAAGAAAGAAAGAATTCCAACAAACACACCAGTAAAATGCTTCGTTAAAACTACTAAGGTGTCGAGACGTATATAAATGTCAGAACATTTCCTCTGAGCAAGAGAGCCTGACAAATTAGACATGCATGCATGTAATAGTGATCATAAAGTGAAAATCAGACCCATAAGTGAAGCTGCTATCTGCTAGTTAGCGATGCGCACGTTGCACAACAGCTGCCGCTAATTAAACATTCATGCTTAGGTTCCTGTGAAAACTCTGTTTGTTGGTGAATTCTGGGGGAGGGCTGGGAAAACGCAGCGAGCATAAGGTGGTGAGAAAATGCGACTTGTGGAATTGTCAGAGTTTGTCTTCTCCAGCAGAGCCATGTGGTAATGAATCACACACACTTTTAAAAGGAGCTGCTAAGTCAAAGAATGGTGCGAACATTTATTATGAAATTTTACAAACTGCATACAAAGGCAGATGTTCCTACAATTGCTCCAAATATTAATGAGCTATTTTAACTTACCTTGTTTTAGGAACAGGGCTGTACATAGTACAGCGTTGTCCCAGTTTAATATTCATGCAAATGTGCAATAGAATTGATATAATCGTCAGCTGTTGTGAATGTTGTAAATATGTATGCAGTAGTTGTGAAATAATGATATGCACATATAGTGTAATTCATCTGGCAAGTACATTTATGTAAAAACCACATTAATCAAAGTACCCTTGGGCGAAATTATAACACAATAATACACTCTGTACACATAATTAAAAAGTATTTAATTATCCAAAGTCCGGGGAAGCATATGCACTGACAACAGTACTTTAGCACAGGGTGATTCTTCAACTACTTGTTATCCCATTGACTTTTATCAGCATTATTTTTAATAGTTTATCTGTCATAACATACATATGTAGGAGAATTCAGTTATTTCTGGAATTTTTAAAAATGATATCTTGTATTAGATAGCACTTTGCCGTTAATAGCGATGGACATTTTTAGCATTTTATAGAATAAAATGGTCAGTTACTTTTCTATGCAAAGGTTAATTTCATTATCCCATTCAGTAACCCATACATAAAATTAAATAATATTTTTTACAGTTTTTGGACAAGATGAAAAAAAAAAGAGTAAAACATAAAAGAATTTAGTGAGCATTTAAAATGTTTTAATGCAATAGCTGAAGAAACAAAATGACCTCTTTGCTTAAAAATAAACTAGACATTAAGTATCGATTTTAAACACATTTTCCACATAGTGCCAGTACTGAAAGAAACAATTGCATTACACCTTTAACTATATCCAGTTATTTTCTTTTCTTATGAGCAGGCAGGGCTCAATTCAACCCAGTGCTATTTCAAGCTGCCCTCATTAACACAGGAAACAATACAAATGGACTGAAGATCAGGAAGAGACCCCATGATGTCTCATTCGAGCTGTTCAAATCATTTCTATCACAGTTTGAGTCATTTTATGCGAACAGGTCTGCGGTTGAAATCCAGCTGCAGCGCACAGCAGCATATCCGGGTGTTGGGGAATAGGTGAGAGTTAAAATCAAGGCCGTGGGTTCCAGTTCGGGGGAAAGCTCTGTAGGTGAAGCCAGCTACACACTGTGGGCTTTTACGGTATAATTACTCTCTCTCGAGAACAATCACTGCACACTCAGATCTCCACAGACTAAAGCCACTTAAAAAAACTGTGTTATTTAGACATTTTGCAAAACAGCATCGCAAACTTACTGTAATAGAGAATTCACTTTTAGAAATACAATGAAATTTGCCGGTTAGGAAATCACCAACTCGTCTATATTCGTGTTGCATTATCTAAACTATTTAAATATTTTTATGCACGTTTTGTTCCATTTATTATTAGACAGGAGCAGAATAGAACAAGATACTGAATTATATACTGAAGAAAAAAGCAGCATTGATTAGTCAATTCAATTATACTCCTTTCAAGTCTGATATATTGATACACAAATATTTTTACTTAACTTTAAACGCATTACACTCGGATGCCAGTATTCTTTATTTCCCACGCTAAAAAAAAATCCTGGAAAATCACTTACAAAGGGCTCCGGTTTCTGTAATGATCTGTTAAAATCAATGGTCTGAGACCAAGGATGAGAAAAAATGCTCTTGATTCTTTTGGTTTGCGGACCCCAACGCATTTCACAATGATTTATTAAATCGGCGGGTAGCACACAGTCTTCGTTTAAAGCAGGGAATGTTTGTCTTTGAAAGGACGTCATTTTACAAAATAATTAATAGTGTTTTAGCTGCTGCACCCGGGCTATCGGAGCACCATTTGGTTTAGATCTTTGCTGTGGTCCATTAAATATGAAAGTTCGCCGGATCCGGGCACAAAACTTCCTTTAATTAAGCCTACATGCTACATCACACCACTGCTAGCTGCTTTTAAAGGACAATTCCGTTTTTACTCGCTGACAGCCGACTAATGCAGTGACATGGAACAGCGGTACTCTAATGCATGAAGGCCGGCTCCAAAGAGAGTGCACAACACAGCACATTTTACCTTTCTTTTGCAAAGAATGGCCTTCCCGTAATAGGTTTAGGAACATTAGGAAGAAAATGGAAAGAGAGGCCGAGATGGGAGGGAGAGACGAAGAATATGCCACGTCTGCTTGGAAGAACAAAGAGCTGATTAAATTACTTTCAAGCTTTTATCCCCTTACATCTAATCAGAGATGAGAGGTGCTGTTTTTCACACCTTGCTTGTGTTTTTTTGTGACATTCTAGTTTGCCTTGTTTAAATTTGACAGTCTAATGGCTCGATGTGGACATTCTCTACACTCTTCTGCTCCCTTTTTTTCCCCTCCCGTGCCCCTCTCCACCTCTTACATGCTCTTTTCTCATTATGGCTCATGGTCAACACGCTGAGATGCAGGGGCCACTGTAATGGTCTCAGCCTGCAGGAAATTGCAAATGCCCCATAATGAAATATCACAATCCATGGACGTAAATCACTGGCATAGAGGATGTGTCATCTTCCATCAAAAGAGCATAATACCCATCCTCCTCCAGAGTGGCTGATTGGTGATGATTGAGAAGAGTCCTTCTCGTCTTGTTAAGTTCCTTTTCATTCTATCCTCTTATCCGGCCTGGCGGCCTGCCGATAATGGAAAACAGCGCCTGTGTGTCCAGGCTCATGATGAAGACCAGGGACAAACAGAATGAATTAGGTCTGCTTAGACACAAAACACTTTAGAATAGCAGCGGTTGTGGTTTTGTAAAAAACAAGCACTTTACCTTGAGGAAGATGCATGGGCCGTATGGCTGAAGAAAATACAAAGAACTTCTGCCACAAATAGCAGTGTTAAATGAGCAGTTGGGTCACGCTGAATAAGATTTCAAGAGATATGTCCGTGAAGACTGATAAATGAGTGGACGCAAATGTTCAATATCCTCCATATACAAGGCTTATAATGGGTTTTAATAGGAAGTAAATAAGACCCAAATGAGGCTGAATGTGTTTCTAAAGCTCATACAATAAAAGCGCATAAACAGTAAATATGGTATATTTAAAGCTTTGTATTTAGTAAACCAATATGTTGGGACACACTTCCTTTAAATTACTTTGTCATAAACACACCGCCTTAGAATATACCTAAATTCAATAACCTGTATGTTTTAACCCTGAAATTACTATAAATTCTCTTCAATTAAGCTACATTTCGTGCTTAGTTACATTTTCCAGGAATGGTAAGGGGTTAAGCATGCATTGTCTTTCATTGTCTTACATATAAATATATACTGTATATACACATTTCAGTGAATTATTGACCTTGATCTGGTGGTGCATCATATAGTATTGACAGTACTTGTAATGAAATTTAGCCAAAGAAGCAGATAATTCAATAACATTCAAGGACTGAACCAAGTGTCGAGTCACAATTTTAAGAGGACAGTGATCATTTGAGAGGACATGCTGTACTTGTTAAATAAGTTAGCTGGTTTCCAACTCCTGGTGACTAAATCTGCTATAATCCTACTCAGCACTACTGGATTAGTAAAGCACAGGGCTAATGAACTCTGCATGAATGCTCTCATTACAGGCCGTGCTGAGATAATAGAGCAAAGGTTTAGGAGGGAAAGCTTGCCATCCTCCACTTTTATCCTCTTACTCCCCATCACTCATGACCTGGAAGACGTCTGGACTAATCACCGGGTTTGTAAGCCACTTCAGAAGCAGAGGTAAGTCCCAACCCCCGCATAGATAGAATCGGAACGCCGCAGCGAGAAGCAAAATGAGCCAGCCCGTCCGACCGAGACAGACTCGGAAAATTCAGCTCTGACATCCACGGGATAGCTGTTTACCTGGTCTCCATGAGCCCTGAGCATGGTGGGGACAAAAGGGACAAAACCTCAGCTGCAGACAAGCTCAGTGGGGAGGGGATTGCACTACACCTGATTGGATGATTGATGGCAGCAGGAGATCCAATCAGGGCTGTTCAGCGAGTACAGTTTGTTTAAGTGGACTGGCAGAAGGTATTTCAGTCTGTCTGGCCCAGCAGGGTCGACATTTGGATTGCACGTTTCAGTTGGATGAGGGAGAAGGAGAGGGTATAAAGCGCTATCAGCAAGTTGCCGATGTCGGCTGCCAAGAAAGAAAAGCCTCATAACCATGGCAACGGGCGAACAGAACACTTTCGAACGCTATTGGCGCACATGTCCGAAGCTTTGCTTTATTTTTCTTAAGCAAACAGCTGTCTCTTGTTCCAAGGGGAGCAAAGACCGCTGTAGATTCTCCTTGTTTAATGAGCAGTTTGACAGGAAACGTCTTCACCCAGGGGGCTTCTGAGGAGCCGCTCGACTGGGAAAACATGTCGCTACTAGCCCAGCGCCACCCTCATGCAATTAATCACAAATTCAATTGCCTAAACATTTGATGGGGGGGGGGGATCAAAGATGTGAAATGTGAAATTGGTTGAAGATCGGTTTGACAGAGCTTATCCTTTTCTCAGTTCAGTCTTGCAATACAATGCTCTTTTAGCGTGATCTCCCCCCTCAGGAGGTGCCATTGTTGATACCAATCATAATTTGTGAGGGAAAAAATAGCTGCTATGTCATAATTCTGTAGTATGTGGGTGTTGCTAATGGTTACTGTTGAGAGTGGTTTTCAAAATGAAAGGGGTTCGGTGTTGCGTGTCATTTTCGGTCATTGTATCTGTCCTCTGTGGTGTTGTATTTCCACAAGTCATTGATCTGTATTGGACAGAAAACATTCTGCATTACATGCAAGAATTTGAATAGATCCGACAAAGATTACAAAAGCTTTTGGCGTGTAACCCAATGAAACAACTATTGATTCGTCACGGTAGCTGGTTCGCATTGGTGACTGACATAAGTGATACGGTCAGGATGAAACTCATTTTGCTTCCAAGCGTATAAATCTACACTCGTAGGTGTTTTAAGACTGTGCATATACAGGAAGGTCACAAACAGCATCCTTACACACATACATGTAAAGAGCTCGGTCTACAAATGTCAGTACTACTGAAATAACCAATGTGTGGGTCGATGACAAATAACAGTGTCCAAAATAAAAAAGATAAACATTTTTGGAAATCAAACTAATAAGTGGTAGTCTTAAAATGATAAAAGATAAAAATAATAATAGTATAGGCCTATAAATTATAGAATTATACTATAATATTCTTTATTATACTATAAATAATAATAATAGATATAATAAATAATATAATTTATATATTACTACTATAATATTTATTCAATAATATTTAATACTATAAATTCAGAAATATAGTGACACATCATTGGCCCATATACTGGGGAAAACAAAAATATTTTTCAAAGTTGCAAATTAAAGAGTATTAAGAGTATGGTTTGCAAGAATTATTGATACATCTAATTTGTTACTTGACATTTCTTTGTAATTATTTGTGAAATTTATTACCAGTTTTGGGAAAATGTATAAATTAAAAATTTTCTTTTTCAGCATACTATCATGGGAAAACATTGGAGAATCCAGATTGCTTCACATTGGTACAGTTTTTAGACCATTAACACATTAATCCAAAATGTAGCTGTTGGAGTCCTTACCAGGTCAACAAAATATGATCATATCACCTCAAATGTTTTATATCAGTAACAACATATAGCTACTTATAAAACCTTCTACACAATCCACAATTTTAGCAATCCTATAAAATCATTACATATCACTCCGTGCCACATAGATCTAAAAAACTTAGGTACAGCATGCATGTAGACTACGTATGATGATAACACCTAATGACTATTACGCTAATGCTGTATTCAAGTCCACCAGAGAAGTTCGTACTTATGCATTGACAAGTTGTAATTATGACGTTAGGTGCATTCAACTCAGAACAAGATGGCAATTTTAGCCTGGGCCCGCCCATACTTCCTTTGACGCTACATTCAATTCGCGAGCAAAGTTAGTCTGGCCAAGCTGCCGTTTTAGAGCATTTCTGTTCCCCGCAAAGTGAGAACCAAACTGGCAAAATCGCTTTACGACATTTTCCTACGGCTTTCATGAAGCTAGCTACAATTGTTTACAGTGGCTTCAGGGCTACGCATACGTCATCGGAATGAGTGCTCTGATTGGTTGTAGATTCGTCCAGTAGTATACAGAGGCATCTGATGGACGCAGGTTAAGCGTATCTCCCAGAAGGCGGGTAGTAAGGTAGCTTGGCCAGACTAAGCTCCTATGAGCTTTAAAGTTGCGGAAGCCAGGCTATGGCGATTTACCTTTTCTACATAAAATTCAACATTTGAAGTGAAGTGACTTGTGGCTAGGTATGGTGACCCATACTTGGGGTATGTGCTCTGCATTTAACCCATTCAACAACACACCCCATGTGTGCAGTGGCAGCCGTTGCTGCAGCACCCAGAGGAACGGTGCCTAGCTCAAGGGTCTCACCTCAGTTATGGTATTGAAGGTGGAGAGAATGCTGGGAATAAGCCTCCCACCACCCACAATCCCTACCGGACCTGGGTCTCGAACCCGCAACCTTTGGGTTACAAGTCCAACTCCCTATCCATTAGGCCATGACTGCACTTCTTCCTCTTACAGTATTTTGTATATGCACTGTAACTATAGTTCTATTGTACAAAAATAATAATATTGTTCAATTTTAACAAATTTACTGTCAATACAGATGCTGCATATCTAGTCCTTGGCTACGTCCATTGGATCTAGCATGTTTTCTCACTCAAAAACTCAGGGTTTTAACATTCTGGGTCTGTTCATGCATGTTCAACTCGTAAATACAATTCACCAACATGACTTGAATGCACACAACTGTCAAAAAATGATTGTAGGCTATCTTTGGCCGCAAGACCATAAAAATGGCTGGCTTTAAACTTCTTTCACTGTATGACACAGGATCACCGATTAAGAGCCATGATCACAGAAATGACCATTATTGTTTCACGAAGCCAAGGTCCTGCTTATTTTGAAGATCTCAGGTCTGCAGTTATACCTACTTGGAAAACCTTAAGGTTTAAGGTTTAGCTACCTAACCAGTCTTTATAAGGTTGCAAAACTAGAATATTTTAGCATTTGGCTCCCAAACTCTTATATAGCCTTCCTCATAATGTTTGGGGTTCGGACACACTCTAATTGTTTAAATGTAAAGACATACAAAACTACCTAATTTTCTGTTAAAGTGCCTGCTTTGCAATGATATGTAGTGAGGAAAGTGCTATAAAAAAGGAAAAAAAAAGATTAAAAACCAAAGATGGGTTTGTGTTTTACATAGGATGGAAAAGGGAAGTTTAATAATCACTAAGGTGAAATTCACACCAGGATTCCACCTCCAACTAACGATGCCTCAAATAACCCATCCGTGAAATGTATCAGCACATGGAAATTAGGTAGTGCATAGCCTATATTTGTACACTATTTTCTTAATGTTTATTCATTACACTCTTTTCAGCTGCGGCTGGAGAACGCATTGTGGTGAAGGTGGAGTTGTGTTTATGCACAATCCAAGGGTTTGTTTCTACAAGTCAATGCACTTCCTGCAAACTCAAAATTAGAATTCCACCGGCGAATCAGAATGAACACTTGAGTCGCTCGATCAGCAGAGCAGACAGGGCGCTGGAGGTCATTGTGTTATACTGCTGGTTCATTACAGTATCCAGAAGACCACAAGGGTAACCCTATCTGTTACACAGTGCCATCTAGTGCTGGAGAGTCACAACACAGTAAGTTACCTTCAACCTGCTTTGTTTCTTACTAAACAAGCTCTTGCGTGGTTAAGTTAATTTAATGTTCTGTCACAATATCAACCATAAATATGTATTCATGCAGTGACACTGATTTTAAACACTAAGTAAGAACAGTGATTTAAAACTTATTATAATCTACAAAATTGTAAGATTGCTGTATCAATAGAAAAATAAATATATTACATTAAACGGATAGTTAATAATGTTATTCTGACATAATTTACTCATCTTCATGTCATTCCAAACTTTTTTCATACTCATTTCACTTTTATTCTCTGGACAAAAAACACACTGAGACATTTTTCTAAATATTTTATGTTCCACAGAAGAAAAATATCATACAGATTTGGAAGAACATTATGGTAAGTAAAAGATAACATAGTTCATTTTGTTTCCCTTGTTAAAGAGTTGGATCCTCATGCTAAGCGCGGACAAAGTTTTAAAAAATACTTTTTTTAGTATTTATGTAACAAAAATCTTACTTGCGGGTTCATACATGTTTCAGAGAGGTTTTTTTTTTTCTATCGTTGGTCTTCATAGATGACGATGGAAATCCTTATATGGGCATTTCATAGACTAGAGCGAGAGGAGATCGCGCCCATCAACGTGCTTCATTCAGCAGCAGTCGCTCAGGAAGAATCTCAATTGTTTTGTAAATTTTGGTAAATAAAAGATAACTTTGTTCAGCTACTTGAAGACCTCAGTGTTACGTGTATAGTGGGTGCATTTTGGTTTTCTGGGGCAGCAACGGAGTTTCACAAATGTTGAGGAATGTTTATAATCAAAGCCCAGTTTGATGCTGTATTTGCACATCGTTTGATACTGAAAGATGGCGAAGTCCTAGCTATAAAAAGATTCAAGTGAAACGACATCAAAATGTCTGTGTTTTGTTGCAACTGGCACAAGTAGTTCTGCCCACACGACAGAGAATCGTAAAGCGGTATATTTTATATATAAATATGATAAAACTAAAGACTTTTTGGAGATATGAAGGTTGCAGTAATACTCTACAGGCAGATTAACATGAGATTGGGTGAAACTGTGTGTTATGCACAGCAAAGGACATTTTACAAAACAGTAAAATGTCTTAAAGGTTCTTTATGAAACCATTTAGACAAAATAACAACAATGGAACAATCACCGGCTCGTCTCCCGCTTACCTCCAGCCACTGCTACCAATCTACACTCCCTCCAGAACTCTGAGATCCGCCAGTGAGCGACGCCTCATTGTACCATCACAAAGAGGCACAAAATCTCTTTCCAGAACGTTCTCTCTCACACGGTTCCTGGCTGGTGGAATGACTTTCCCATCACTATCCCAAATGCCAACTCCCTTACAACCTTCAAACGACTTCTGAAATCCCATCTCTTTCAACACTATTTGACATCATAAAAAAAAAAAACTTAACCCTACTCTTTCCTTCCCTTTCTAGCTTGCACTTATTTAAAGATTGCCTGTTGTACGGTATTATGAGCACTTCCTTAGTCGTTTTTGCCTCTTATGACTAATTGCTTGTTGTTTTTCCCCACCTGTAAGTCACTTTGGATAAAAGCGTCTGCTAAATGAATAAATGTAAATGTAAAATAAAGGTTCTTCTATGGCACCACAGGAGTGTAACGCACCACATGCAGGCATTAAAATCCAAAAATCCTTATTTATTTAACCCTTACACCATCTGAAACGGAGGGACAATGGTGACACTTGTTGGTTCATCAGTTTGGCAAAGACTGCAGAAAACACAGCTTGATTGGGCATTTCCTCTTAAAGGCACGCACAAGAGTCATCATCATTCCTCACTATATTAACTGAGTCCAGACACAGACCTTACAGCCTCTGCGCTTAAATCAACCCGGGAAGAGAGACAGAAGCGACACAAGCACAAAACAAAAGTCATTAGGCATTCCTCCGTTTCCTTGACATTATTGCGTTTGTGTGAATGCGTTCTGCGGGGGCTGTAACGGACGAGTGGAATCATCCGTCAGGGGCTGATTATGTAATTTGGGGGTAATTGCCCCCTCCCACCCCCCCACCCCTCCTCTGAGCTTGCGGTACGGTGTGATTGTGATGTCTGCTTCGTGCTAACAGGCACTAATAATTCTGTTTATCTGAACCGGCTGCCATATGCATATCCGCCCTGTTCCTCTGGCAATCAAATTACAGTCACCCTACAATAAATCACTGACAAACTGTTTATTAAACAAAGAGGCTGCGATTGCATTAGTAATGACAGAGATTAATTTGGGCTCTGTTGTGTACCAGAGAGTGTGGCCCCCTGGGCTTGAAGTTTTATGCATAATTTGATGCATGACTTTTCTATGTGTGCCTGATGCAGTGTTGCGACTGACTTGGCAGGAAGTAAACACCACTTGTGACCTCAAGCCATCAAAGGTGCATTATATGCTCTCAGCTGAAGAGTTTAAAGATGCATCAGTTGAGTTAGTGCTCATATATAAAGAGAGGTAACGTGATCAAGTAGCTGAGGTGATTGATGTCCTCAATGAATAACTGAAGCGTAAAGAAATCACATGCACTCTTTACAATGTCATTTCAGAATCAGATCAAATGGTTTTAAGATTTGGCTTAATAATGCCATTTTAAAAAGTCTTTGTAACAATAGATATGATATAACATGCTGATAAATCACCAACTCTGAATGATAATGAATGACTATTGGTTGTTTTGTATCAGCAAAACAAAGAAGAATGAAGATTGATAATTGGCGACTATGATTTGACAAAGAACCCTTCTATTAGACAGAAGGTTCTTTATAGTGGAAAAAGTTCTTCACATGATTATAAATGTTCTTTATAAGAAAAAATGGTTCGGTTAAGAACTGTTCAATAAATGGTTCTGAAGCCCTTAGATATAAAATATTAAAGTACCACCTGTATATTTACAATAGCTGAACTACAGATCCTCCTTCCCTGACTCTGAAGCTCCACTAAAACTGGGATTGCAGTCCCGTAATGTGAAATCAATTTCAACTACTGGCATTTTATCTCGTATAAAAACAAGGCTAATCTATACCTAAAGTCTATTGATTTACAATATATTGAGATTTCAGTTTTTACAAATAAAATCCCCCATGATCATGATTTCATATTCGATTCAATTATTAGCTCATGAACCCCTATTTTCATCCACCCATGAAACCCTTTAAGTGTTTATAACAAAGACAATATGAATGCATATACAAAATACACATTACTTTCCAGAGAATTCATATTTAAAATGTCTCATAGCATGCAATGAGCACAATACCAAAAAATTCACATGGAATGAAATTCAAAGAAATTCAGCTGCTATACATGTCATTTTTATTGATAAACGTAATTTTCAGAATGAATTACCCATAATAATGCTATCGTACACGCACATATGGGGTACTTTCAGAAACGATCAAAGCATAATCTATGCTTAAAAGGCCACCTACAGAAACGTTGTTTAATTTATATATTTAATTAATTAAATTCAGTTTCCTGAATCGCATTTCAGTATATTCCTCTTCCTGTCATTCCAATTCAAATTCCAATTCATCATCCTGTGGAGCGTGACCAATTCAATTCAAATTCAACAATAACGCAATCAAAGGGAGCCGATCTTATATTCTGAATTTACCCAATCCTGCCATACACAGTTCCTAAAAGCTACATTATTTTGATCATCGACCATTTCCACAGCCCATTGGACAGAGTAGCACCACCCAGGGTGTCCTCGGCACATGCTCTTGCTCTATAATTCTCGAACATCTTCCACACACACAAACACAACAGATAATGTGTTTTATAACAGTACAACACATATGGGGGGGAGATGAGATACTCTGTACAGTGGTTACTGCTGATCAGCTCTCTCCACTCTCGTTAAAGGGACCCAGAGCAGCTGGTGGTGGAGGGAGAGAGGCGGAGGGCTGCATTTGGGGAGTATTTGCCTCCTATTCTCCGGGCCAGATGGGTGCTGATTATTGGGAACAAAGCTAGAGACACTACGAAGCCAATTTGAAGCTCCCCTGGGGCCCATATACAGCCTATTAGCAAAATCCAATTGAAAATGGAGCACAGGACCCTATTAGAGCGATGTTTTTGGCATGCGTGATGCTTTTGCTGTCACCAGGGCCTGAGATATGCATACGTGTGCCTGATCTGGAACTGCTGCATTAAGAATATAGGAAATAGGTACATTTATCTGTAAATGGCTGTTTAAGTTTTCACAGTGAGTACTACTTCCCGAAAGGAGTCTGATCTTAACACCCGGAGCCTCTAATGAGAAACAGTTGTTAAATAGGACTTGTTTAATGACCCTCAGTATCTAAACCTGAACGTCATACACAATGGAATTAATTAGATATTCTCTTCCATGCCTCGTGGAAACGCACAGCGATATCCACTGAACTGTTGAGACCTTCTCCCGTCGTTTCAGTTGAGGAGTCGTCACTTTCCGCTCGTCAAAGTTGGTTGGGTGTTCAGGTGGGGGGATTCGTGACTTAAGGGGAGCATTGGTCGTATGCTGTGCGTTAACCTTGTCTGGCACATTTTCAGACGTTCTGCGCTTGAGCTCCTAGTGGGAGCTCCTGCGGCAATGAGCAGATGTGTCCGGGTGTCTCTCAACATGTTTTTGTAAAAAGTAAAACGCAGACAGAGTCTTAAATATTTCACTGAGTTTTAAATATTTTACAATCGCCTCTTTCACACGCTACTACTATGCACAGGAAATCTTGATTTCAGATAACACCGAACTGTAAAAACAATGACCGTTTCAAACAGGTTTCCTGGACATTTTTCCATAACTATAATTGGTTACACAAACACTAAAATGATTAAGAAAGTGTTTCAGTGTTGGGCTAGTTGGAAACAAATAAGAAAATATGAAATGTAAAAGTTGGAACTAAAACTGAAACATTTTAAAATTAAACAAGAACACTATAAGTAATATTTCAAGTACAATACATGTTCAAATCAATCCACTTTCCCCTCTTAAAGTCACAATGAAATGGAAGTAACAAGTTATATCTTGTGGTAATGATAAATATTCTGTTGGTTCATAATTAAAATATTCGAGGAGTGTCACTAAAAGTTAATGCTGTATCCTGTTGAAAATATCCTCTATATTATATTGCCAAAGAGTATTGAACGTTCTTCTCCTGTATTTTTACAGATGTGAATTTACTTTTTGTTCAGTCTGAGGTTCATTTGGGACCCTTTTTAGTGTGAAAGGGCTTTTAGAACTTCTTATATTAAAAACAAGCACTCATGCTCTGCCCATATCTAAAAAGTAACGCAAAAGTAACATATGCATTACTTTCCATAAAAAGTAACCAAGTAACATAATTAGTTACTTTTTTAGGGAGTAACACAATATTGTAATGCATTAGTTTTAAAAGCAACTTTCCCCAACACTGGTAAGTAAGGTGCATGATTTAAACTAAATTAATAACCTCATTAAATTAAATTAGTAATCTCCCTGTTTTGTTGCTCTTTTTTTAAAGAAATCATTTAACGTTGTGCAATAAATGCTGTTGACTGATCTTGAATGTAGGCCTACATATTCATCAGCAATAATTGGTTTCAAAGACAGAGGTGACAAAATACTCAATTACGGATTGTGTCAAGTACACTTGGACAGAGTAATGAAGACTATAGCTCAATTCTAATGAACACTACAGCTCAATTATAACTCTGCATGTAAATGAACGCGCAGTCTTTACACTAAATCAACCTACAAATGGTTTACTTAGGCCCAATCCCAATTCTATTTTCTACCCCTTTGCCTACCCCTCGCCCCTTCCCCTTGCCCCTTGAAATAAAG
>JAUCMS010000153.1:4530633-4557513 GCA_032357445.1 Enteromius radiatus | reverse complement strand
CCGAGTGGAACTAATACTCCGGGGATGGTTCCCGCTGATGACGGTCGGAGAGCGCCACAGAGGTCGATGGTGTTACAGATTAAATATGGGTCTGTGCCAACTTTTTAGTGTCTTAAAATCCACTTCGATTTTATTGGTCGCACCACATGACATGAATTTGGTGAACAAAATGTTTCAAATTTTTAATAAGCAATACTGTTAAAAATAAGAAATAATAAAAGTTGTTTCAAAAAACTGTTTTCAAGAGATTGTTATAAATTCTAATTAAATATTATTATAGTTATAGTTGTTTTATTATTATTTTAATTTATCTTATTGAGAAATATGGGTCTGTGGCAAATAATCGCATTCAGACCTTTTTAAATAGTTTAAAATCCACGTGACTTTAATTTGGTGAACAGAATTTCCTACAAAATATTAATATGCTTTTCTTTTAAAATAGTTTTCTTTTTTCAAGAAATTCTAAAAGTAGCCTACAATTATTTTCAAGATGATAGCTTGATTGTTTATTATAAATCCTAATTAAACATGATTACATAGTTGCATTTTCTTATTTGCACTTGGTATAGTTTTCTCCGTTTTCTGAAATCCCTTCAGAACAGAACGACATTTTGAGAAAACTAATCAGAAACGAGATTCTACACCTTTAGCACTTCAGAGCATGCATCTTTGATCAACTACACAGAATAATAACCAATTTGTTAAACTACCATAGAGAGTGGAGGAATTTCCTTCATCTGAGAGTATTGCCAAATCAAATATTTGGCCCTTCATACATCATAGAGCATCTGACATTAAGTAGCTCAGTGCGTCACGGCAGGGTAGAGAGGAAGGCCCACGAACTCACCACAGATTGATTTACAGAGACATAAGGCAGTAAATCACCAGCCAGAGGGCGAGACCGCCTCACAGGGCTCGAATAACAGGCCAGCAGCCAAAGCGCCATGTGAGTAATCTATCAAGACCTGTTACAGTCAGACGCAAGGGGGTATGGGGGGACTTAAAGCTCAGTTGCATCTCTGAGACACCACTTTTGTCGTCACATCGTTGTACAGAGACCAGCTCCATCACAGACTGTGTAACTCCTTTTATCATTGAGAGAACAAATGTCCTTTAAGACCGGGTGGAATTTTAACTTTCACTCAGAATCAAGGAACAAGGCCTTGATGGTTATATTCTTTGGCTGTGTTAAACTGTGCATTACTAAACTTGGGATATAGATTAAATTTACCAACTCCAACATGTGTGTGAGGTAAATTGGCAAAAAGGTAATCACTTGCTTGCTTAAAAAGCCATATATCAAGCTAAATTGACCTAACAGCTCTCATAAACATGTTCCTTAATTAAGATTTGAAAGAGCAGGCAGCATGGAAATGAATGAGGGAATTTAATTAGTGCACAGACAGAAGTTCCAGATGCTCCGGACACTGCTGATCCTCAGCCATTGTAATGCACTGCACTGACAGCAACAGAGCCAGGAAATAAACAAGAGTGGATCGTAACTGAACAGAGCATGATCAGATAACATGCACACTGACAAATGAAAAAAGCTGATGGTCATGTGACCCCTTGTGAAAAAGAAAGACATTTTCCTTTTTAAAAAGACCACTTATTGAAGGAATTATACATATAAAAAATAAAATAACTTAAGTGCAAACTAAATGTAATGTTTTCGGACACTTACTATAATTGCAGGTTAACTGCATTTAAATGAAAATGTATTACATCTTAAATTTAGAATATAAGATGAACTTCAGATACTGTTAATTCAGTAAATATAAATATTAGATATTCAAGGTGCTTGGTCTATCACCATTTCTGTCAACCATTTTAAATTGATGATGTCAAAAAAAAAAAAAAACAATATAAAGAAGAAAAGGGTCAAATGTCATCATAATCCATCACGCCTTAAATAGTTCAAAATGGCTTTCTGTATGCTGTATGCATCAGATGGTTAAGTCACACATTCCAAAACTAGCTTCCACTCACCATTATAGGTTCTTTTTAGTGCTAATATTGATTTGAATCATTTACGGACCAATCGCATGTAATGAGGGCCCACAAAAGCATACGCATATAGCAGAGCCGGAGCATTCACCACTTCCACCACTGCAGACTCATAAATCTCAACAGTTTTTACACAAAACTATGGGCCATTGATCACTTCCATACTTGAAAGCAAGAGGTCGGGAAAACAGTGAGAGTGCTAGGAAAGATTAATAGAGATGTGTTGGTCAAACACACAAATGGCATATAAATTAATTGATGGACAAGCTGGGATATGCAGACTAATCAATCACATTGCTAAAGATGGATGAGAGTATTGGCGATGGAGAGATGTAATCTACAGCAACACAATGGAAATTACCATTTCACTTCTTTTACAAGCTCTGTTGCTCTTAAAATTCAGTGAATTACAAGTGAACCTGGAGATCCCTCATTACACCTTGAGATTACAGACTACTTTTTAAGTCAAATTAATTCAGGACGAATGGTTGACGTTATTTCAAATAAATGAAAATTCCAAGTCTAAACGTGGTGTTTAATCATTCCTTGAAAGGTTGTAAAGACATCTTTGATCATCAATGCATATTTTAATGGCGGCTAATGTAATCACGTGTTTCAGTTAAAGACAATCAGATGTGGTTGACTTGTCTGCACCTTGTTAACATCTCACTGAACTGGTGTGATGACTACATGCATATACCCTCCATTCAATACATGGCCTGGACGAAGCAATTATGAAATATGCGTCAGAGGAAAACAGCAGAAGTGAACGCAACAGGTCTTTTGAATATGTCCATTACAAACAAACTTGAGAACCATAACAAGATGTAGAATGAGGCGGCAGTCTCAAACTGTGTAAAGAGCAATACTGCCATCTGCTGTGGAAAAATAAAAACATCAGTCAACCTCTAGTATAGATTGTTTTCTGCCCAAAATAAAACTGGAATGGAAATGTGCTTTTCTCAAAAACAGCCACGTAAAGTGAAAGGGTCAGATATGTTTAATGGCACATTTGATTATGTGGCAGTTTTGTGATTATTAATGTAAATAAAATAGCCTATAACAACCAACAGAAGATTAATCTATCATTAATCTGTTCTGTATTATATCATTTTCTTGTAACTGGGTAACATGGGACTGGGAAATCAAACCTGGCAACCCAGTATATTCAAACATGTACAGTAACATAAATTGTTGTATTAAACTAATTAGGTAACAAATATTGAATTACAATAATTAAGTACAATATTTTAGAGCTTAACATAACTAGAATTCATTATAGAAGCTTTCAGAGAATTACATAGAATTTCCTTGACTTCTCAAGAATTGAGGTCTAGAATTCCTTATGCTTTTTAGCACTGGGTTCTTAAATAAAAATGACAGTTGTTGATGAAATGAAGAAATATGATCAAAGCTGTTTAGCTGGTCAAAGATTTAAATTTATATAATTTTATTTAAAAACATGAAAGCCCCGATTTTGAGGACCGATACAGTCACAAGCTGTATATCTGCGTTACTATGAAATGTCTTGTGATCGAGATATCTGATGACGTGATACGTACATAAGCCTTTTTACATACAGTACAGGCTGGATCTGCTCCTCAAGAAGCTCAAATGCAAATTCCTCTCAGTCCTGAAGCTCAAATGTAACTGAAAACAGGATTTGAACCAAACATGCGCTGTCTCAGGAGAAACTGAATGGATCTGTCTGAAAAATAGAGTGGCAGAAGGTCCTAGCTACATCGGTGGTAACCAACAATCTTCTTTAACAAGGGAACACCAATTAGTATTATCTTCAAGAAGAAACAAACAAAGAGGGATTTCACTCACAAAGAACAGCTCAGTTGCAGCCAAGCCAACCTCCATCTGTTCAGACATCGGAATCACTGAAGGAAAAGTATGTGATGACTTTCTAATTTAAAATAGCTATGAAAATATTTACTTTTACAATGATTCGTTTTATTAATTACTGAGATACAACAGCAACAACAACAACTGTAATGATAATAATGAGTTTAAAAAAAAAATTTATATATATAGTCACACACACATAAGTATATCCCTGTAGATTACTGTTTGAACACTACTGTAGTTCACAAAGTCTATAATGGTAAAAATCTATCCATTTCTTTTCTTTTTTTTTAAATAATATCCATAAATCAGAAACCGTCTGAAAATACGCCGTTTTGTGATGTCACAGACTCACAGTAAGAGTAAGGCCCGCCCATGACTGGTGGTGATGATTTGCCCTATTTACATTGACTCCGCCCTGATTGTATCGCACATACTATGGTCCGCCATGTTTTTAATAGCGATATAGCTCCTGTTTACATATTTGTCTGGCCATATAACTGTAACTAAATGTGTTTTTTTTGATGGGTCAATACTAGCTGTCCATGCTCAAATGTCATATCCAAGTAAAAATTACCTTATATTTTCTGTTTCCAAATTGTGTTTCTGGATGTGGTCGATAGCATGCTGTTGATGTGGCTAAGATATCACTGTCTCTGACCGTACTCACAGAGAGTAAAGCCATTAGTTTTATCTTGAACACAATCACTATCTGCATATTTCATCAATAATTTCTGATATTTTGGTTAAGTGAGATTCTCCAGTTTTCCTGTTTACGTGTATCGCACATACTATAAACCTGAAACACAAGCTGTGAAGGCTCCGCCCTCATCTGGAAAGGGGCGGAGGCAGTTACTTATTTGCATTTAAAGGCACACACACAGATTTTTCAGACATTTTACAAAAATGTGGCACGCTGATATCTGTTAGCCTAACTAAAAAGCACAAAAAAATAATAACAACAACATACCAGCTGAATGCCATGTAAGCTTCTGACAAATAGGTTTTAAATCACAAACATTGTAAAAAAATTTTTATTAAAAAGTATTTTTGTCCACAGTAGTTAAGACTTTGGCACCTAAAACACAAACATTAAAACAGTATACACCCATAATCTGCATTCCATCAAAACATACATAAAAGGGATAAATAAAAGAAAAAAAAAAAAGTTCACTTCTTCATTAACAGTGCTTTCCTTTGTCTCCTGACGAACACAAAGGCCACAGATCATCCAACCAATCAGATTAGGGAGGGGTGAATATTACATCATACAAAAAGGATGCCTACAAGGCACAAAGGGTTTCATTGTGAGACAGTGCTTGTTTTAGAAAAGAACACAAAAAAAAAAATGTTTTGATCACTGACAAAAATACACAGTCACAAAAACATTTTAAAAACACAATCAGACAATAGGCAATAATACTGAAAAACAAAGGCAAGATGTGTTGATTCTCTGCTGATGTTCCACTGATTTGGGTTTCCAGAGGATGTGGAAATGATGTCATCAGCAAACTTCAAATCAGTGAAAAATTCGGTGAAGATGGATGGTGTCCTTCCATCCACTGTGCAGAGGGAGACTGGCTGCTTGACTCGACCAATCAGAAGAGTGAGAAGTTTTGTCTCTGGGCGTGACGTCACAGGTGGAAGCAGCAGGACAGAGTTTGCAGTGTGAGTGAAGATAAGGACAGAGAGGCACTGAGGGAGCTAGATACAGTCTCTGGGGTGTCCTCTCCATTACTTGGCAAAATTGATAGATACATTTATTCTAGAGGGCTCTGAGCATCTGCTAAGAGGTCTGGTCTCAGGCACTCAATTGGACACTGAATGTTCTGGAGGGAGAAAGCAAAAATTTGTTTGTTTTATACAAAACTCAAAACATTTCCAGATATTAAAAGTCAATTCGGAATTAAAAGTCTCTTTACTTTTACTACGTTACTTTTATAAACTACTTTATTAAACTCTTTAGACTGCTTATCTGATTATGCATGATTAAGCAGTGTACATTATAAAAAAAATTAAATAATAATATATTTGGGTTGATAATCTTATAAAAAGGAACTAGCTCCACATCATTTTCCTTCTCAATTAGGAAACAGACTATTTGACTAATTTACATTTTTAAAAACCATTAACCTTTTAAATGGTAGTATGTACTGTACGTAACACTATACTATAACTGTAATTATACTCAAATCTGGGGCCAGTTGCATAAACAAACACCATGATCAGACATTAAGACTAAGACCGAGTCTTAAAGGAATATTTCACCCCAAAAGTTTAATTGTGTCATCCTTTTTTTTTCTCTCCATGCCTTTGTATGTCACATCTATAAAAGACTCACCAGTTTGCGAAGGGCGTTCTCTCTGTAGCGGTCGTAAGCATCAGAGCGCACTGGAGGCTGAATGAGGTCCGCGTCAACTTCAGCACCAGGACGACGACAGTTCTCACAGCGCCAGCCCTGGAGAGACAGCAGGGGTTTAATCATATATGATATATAATGTAGAAACTAATAAATGTTTAAATAACCTTTTTTTAGTTTTTATTCAGTGGCGGAAACGGGCTTCCATGCTAAATACACTGAAATACAGAGAGACATGGTTACCTGTTGTCCTCCATAGCAGGTACATGTGCAAATCGCTCCAAGATACTCCTTCTGCCACTGGTTTCCAACCTGGTAGAGCTTCCCGTCATCATAGCAGGTGGATTCATCTGCAGCAGAGAACGAACGTTAATCAACCAACCATTACATGTTGAAAGTAGCTCAGACTAAACTGTTGAAAAACTCTGCTTACGGGGTTCACACTTGAACTCTCCTTTCCCGTTGCCCAGACAGGTGCAGCTCATCGTGTTTCCGTTCTCAGCACGACGGTCCCACTTCTCACCTATTCTGTAGTTGTGCCCATTATCATGGCACCACTCTGTAGATTCAAAGATGCGTGTTGGTTAGTACATAAACCTTCAAAAGTGTCCGGAGAAATACATTTGAGAATTTCCAGTGAATTCATCCCACACACACATTCATACAGGAGTTATTGCATATAACAAGCTAATCTCAGAGTTTAATATCGTCTGGTTAAAAGCTGACAATACAAATCTGAGACATGAGCCACCTCATCTCTGGCTGCCACGTTTGACGGTCTCTACAAACATGTCAGGAAAAGCTAGTATTGAGTTTGCACTATATTTGTGTTTTACTTTACAGAACACATTTGCAAGTGGCAAACGGTCACCCGTGCTAGAGTGAGGTGGTGTTTTTAGCATGCAGCGGCACTGCTCATTCACTCACTGGATGAATCACATCTGAAATGACCACTGCCGAGTCCAAGGCACTTGCACCAGAGTTTAAAGCCTGTCTCGGACATGCGCTCCCACTCCGCGTCCACTTCATGGTAGGTGGCGGTGAATGTGTCGTAGCACACATCCTTGCTTGTGGGAATCACTCCAGCCCCTGGAACTAAAGCATATGAGGAGTCAGGAACAAGCATATAAACTTCTGAAATCTGGTTACATATAATGTTTGTTTTAGGGATGATTTACCACTGTTTCCGACAGTCACAACATCTTCCAGGACTTTCTGTTTCTTGTCTCCGTTAACAGACTCCACAAGAACATTGTAGGAGGCACCAGAGGTGAGACCGATCAGTGTAGCGCTAGTGGACGTACCAGGCAGACGCATCTGAACGGGAGAGAGTATTTGTATTAATCACTGATTATTTACTACACTATATATACACTATTGCTAATTAGTCTTTTTTTGTGCCTGTGGGTTTGTTTCAGCATACCAGTGAATTAGGGCTGCTATATATAATGCGTTTAAATTTCTTTTTTTTATTTCCAGTTTCTACCACAACAATTACAGGACAGTAATATAGTAAATTCTCTTGATTTAGTAGCTCGCTTTAGCAAATGTTTATATTAAAATAAAGTCATTTTCTTTTTAAATAAATTATTTATATTCAGCAATAATGCACTAAATCGATTAAATGTGACAGTTAAGATATTTATTTATTTATTTAATTATTATTTGTTTTGAAGCGGTACATAAGACAAAACATACTTTAGTTTAATTACTCCTTTTATAATAAATTATTTAAAAAGTTATTGCATTTAACCTTATTATCCTTTCCTTTCCTTTCCTTTCCTTATACATGTAATGCTCTTACGCAGAAAATATTGATATATAAATTTAGCTTTACTCACCTGGAAGCTCTTCTCACTGATCTCCGTGATGGGACTGCATGACACCACGTACTCTGAGGTGTGCGGCACAGGCTGCCACATGATTGTGGTCTGGGTCAGAGCTTCCTGAGGCAGGTTTGTCTCATTGTAAAGACCACCGAAGGGGAAGTCAGGTTCAGGTCCCTCGCTCACCTGCACCACTGGCACTCTCTGGCCATCTGCTCCCGGGAGGGGGATGTAGACCAGGGGCTCGCGGTGGCTTGGAGGATGAGGCTTCTGGCCTTTATCGCCCAGGTTGAAGCTCTGATATTCAGTGTAGATGTGTTGGCCCTGCTGTCCCAGTGTGTTGTGTCTGTTTGGCCCCAGCATATGCACGTGGTTGTTGAAAGGTTCACTGTCTTCTGGTACATCCAGGATGTCATGGCGGGGTCGGCTGGGGTCGGGAAGCTGGGGGGTCAGCTGCAGAATTTCCAATTCTAGCAGGAAAATTGTGTTGGGGCAAGCAAATGAGTAATGCAATAGCATATTTTGCCAACAGAGGGCAATGTAAACAACATTACAAACCCTGGACCACAAAACCAGTTTTAAGTCACACTGTGTGGGTTAAAAATCTCAATTTTCTCTTAGGCCAAAAATCATTAGGATATTAAGTAAAGATCATGTTCCAAGATATCTGGTAAATTACCTACAGTAATATATATATATTTAAATTAATAATGTGCATTGCTAGGGACTTTAATTGGTTAACTTAGGGTTAGGCAATATTTCAAATTTGTGCACCCTTGTATTCCAGATTTTTACATTATTCAATATTGCCAAATATTGTGATGTACAAATCTCAATTTCAACAAAATAGACAATTATGACTGATTTTGTGATCCAGGGTCACACTGCAGAAAGTATACTACAGTTCCAAAGTTTGGAGGTAAAGAAATAAATAATTTTATTTAGCAAGGACACATTTTCAAGAGAGTCACTAAACATAATATTACAAAAGATTTCAAACCCTAGTTGTTCTTTTGAAAACTCTATTTATCATAAAAATCTCAACATTGATAAGATGTGTTTCTTGAGCAGAAAATCAGCATAATAGAATGATTTCTGAAGGATCATGCGATACTGAAGACTGGGGTAATGACTCAAATTCAATTTTGAATCACAGGAACTCACTGACCTCAAACTTTTAAACTGGAGTGTAAGAGAAAGCTTAACAAAGGTGTACTTACGAGTTTTTGCCTTTCCAATCAGTGGAATGCTCCTCTGCCCATTATTTAATGCCACAATCTTGATAATGTACTCAGTGCCCGGTTTCAAACCTACATAGACCACAAAAACGTTAATAAAATAACTAACAGCATAAATAAGGAGAAACAAAAAGGCACAGCATTATGAAAATTATAAACAGAGAGCAATACCAGAGATGGAAGCGAAGGTCCTGCCAGCATGGGGTCGAGGGGTCAACTCTTTAGGAATGTCTCCAGCCTCTTCATAGGTCACATAGTATCCAGTGATAGTACTTCGTGTTGGCTCCCAGGTGAAGGAGATTGAAGTTGGAGTCAGAGAGGTGAAATGGAGGTTTGTGGGTGGGCTAATTACTGGTTTTGCTGAAGAAAAAAAAAAAAGTTAAATATTTAATAAATAATGAGATATGCTATGACAGGGGTAGGCAAATTCGGTCCTGGAGGGCCGGTGTCCTGCAGAGTTTAGCTCCAACCCTAATCAAACAGGACCGAATTTGCCTATCCCTGTGCTATGATATGCTATGCTATGCTATGCTACATGATATAATATGATACCTGTATTAGCTGTGAGGGTAAAAGGCTCACTACGTGAGCTTCCATTCAGAGTATAGATATTGATTTTATAATTGGTTCCTGGCTCCAGACCTATGGAAGGCAAAATAAGATCAAATCAATCTCAAATATTTACCCAGCCTGTAAAACAAGTTAATATAGTTATATTGTTCTGTACCAGTAATGGTGTAGGTGCGTGAATCGGGTTCAATGGTTCTCTGGATAGGGTTATGGCCGCCCGTGGTGGGTGTGGCCTCCACCAAGAAGCCAGAGATGGCCTCGATCTTAGAGCGCCAGGTGAGAGTGATGGAGGAGTCCTTCACATTGGATATACGGACACGTCGTGGTGGACTGATGTCTGCGAAAATTAGATCTAGATTGAGTATTGGCCAGCCCACAGTTAACTGGTGGAGAATGCAGGTCTATGTTTAAGTGAAGGTGCCTTACTGTCAGGTGTTGTGATTTCTCCTTTGACACGACGGCTGGTGAGAGAGTTCTTCACACCATAAACCTCCACTTCATAATCAGTGCCAGGCTATAAACACACATACAAGGGGAAAAAATGAAGCGAAGCTTTGAAAAAGTGCTTTAAAAAAACACCATATAATTTTCAGAAAAAATCTGGCACAGGCTTTTAATCTTTCATCTACCCACTGACCAAAATGACAAGGTAGAGGTACAATGTGAGGTTTGCCTGATGGAGATTAGCATTGCTCTCTGACTACCAGTAACCCGCAACCACAGCTAAAATCAGGAAATAAATGCCTCAAAACCTGACGAACAGCTGTTTCAATAGAGATTTTTCCATGAATCCCCTCAGTGCTGTTTTAAGCATTTTTTGGCATGGAACGTATGAGGGAAGTTTGTTCTACATTACATCTAATATCAGTAAGGTTAAAGTTTTAAAGAATTAAACTCAAGAGTGAGATGGTTATTCACCATGAGTCCAGTGGCGTGGAACTCAGTCGAGTCAGGGGAGATGATGTCCTCTTTAGTGGGTCCATTCTTGCTCTTGGGGGTGATGGCCACACGGTAACCCGTCAGCCTGACGTCAGAAGAAGACCAGGAGACGGTGAAGGATGTTGGACCCACCTGAGAGAAGTGCAGATGTGTGGGCCCAGGAATAGCTACAGGGTGAGAAGAGAACATTAAAGAAAAATTAAGTATATTATTAGATTTGAACATTTTCACGACACTAACTACCACAATACTGGATATTGTTGTTGGTGTTTAGCAATCTGGGTGATTGCTAGGTGATTACTAAAGTTAAGTTACTGTCAAAATACAGTAAACACAGTAATATTGTGAAATGTTGGAATTCAAAATAACTTTTTTTCTGCTTGAATATATTTTAAAATATAATTTAAAAATCCTGATTTGGTGCTTAAGAAAATGTTTTTATGATTATCATCAATGTTGAAAACAACTGGGTTGCTTAATTTGTGATTTTTTTGCATAGCTAGGACTGAGTAAATAACAAGCAGCATAAATAAAAATTGTGTAATACATTACATAATAAAATTATTAAAAATATTACTAATAATCATTATAGTTAGAAATGCTGCACTTTGATAGACCTGATCGTAAATAGTAGAAGAGTAGCAGTTTAAAGTAATACCTGTTGTCTGAGTGCCCACCAGTGGAGTGCTGGGGGTCCGGTCATGCAGTGCGATGACTTTAACAGTGTATTCTGTGCCCGGTCTGAGGCCACGCAGCACTGCAGACTCATCCTCTCCATGTGGGGCAGGGAACAGCTCTCTCTCTCCCTCCTCTGGACTGTAGTAAAGCACTCTGTAGGAGGAGACGACCCCATCAGGACTCTCCCAGGAGATGCGCATGGAGGTTGAGTCCACATCAGTGAAACCCAGGTCTTTGGGTTTGTCCACCGCTGGAATTAGAAATATTCGAAACGATCAATTAATCTGCTTCAATTGAACCTTATGTCAATACATCTGCAATAATTTATAACATTTGCAAATTGATTAATTAAAAGGTGACATTCTTAAGACTTACAGTACCTTGTGAAAACGAAGTGAACTTAACTTGTATACAAAGTACATTATTTTTATAATAAGTACACATAAAAATGTTTTAATTTCAAACATTAAAAAAAAAAAATAAATAAATGAAGTGTTTCACATGGGATCCAATTACATTTACACACTATATGACACTGAAGGGGAAAAAAATATCTATATACTTTTTAAGATTTTACACCTACTTGTGATTATATTTTCGACCAGAGGGGGGCTCTCTCCGTCCTGTCCCAAAGCGTACACGCTAACGGTGTACTCTGCTGTCGGCATCAGGCCAGAGAACGTCATTTCAGTCTGGTCTGCAGTTACACGTGAAAAGCACAGCTATTTAACTCTCACTCTGACAGCATTACCTCCTTCATTTCAAGAGTAGGCACAACACAGTATTTTTATTGAGAATGATATGCATTACCTGGAGCAACCACTTCAGAGAAAGTAGGTCCCTGTCCATTTAGTGGAGTTCCTGTGACACGATATCCTGAGATGGGACCCACCGCTGGGCTCCAGCGTACAGTAATAGTGTTGTCCTTCACATCAGTCACCTCCATCTCTGATGGAGACTCAATGTCTATGTTTAAAGAAACAAAGGCCATTGTTTATGCCTTTTTGCACTCATCTCAGTGTCATACTGTAATTTTACACCATCCTGTCTTCCTAAATACTTAAAAAGGTATGTCAAACCAACAAACAAAGACCTGACAAACATTCTGAGATGCATCAGTTTACCTGTTCTGTGTAAAACATGGATGGGGGTGCTGTATGCAGGGCTGTCCCCTCTGCCGGTCACAGCGTAAACAGTGATGGTGTAGTCAGTGCCTGGACGGAGGCCTTCAATAGTGGCAGTAGACTGGGAGCCAGGGACAGTAAATTCCTGAGGAGTGTCCAAATCTCCTGGATGCAAAAAATCAGAACAATTCAGTCAATGTGAAACAAGCTATAGAAAAAGGATAATGTAAACTTGTATAGTACTTTGTGTCTTGGAGTAACCAGGAAATTACTGCTTTTCTAATACCACCATCCATATTCAGTTAATCTGCATTTTCTTTTGGACTATCTGCCATTTTATGCATCATTCTGAACTTATACATTGCATTTGAAAACCAAACTAAATTTTTTAATGCCAAATATTTGTATTGGTGTGAACTGGCCTTATGTGATGCAAGCTTAACAACTATTTCAGCAGGATCCAATCACCTACCCGACTCTCCGTGTGTGATCCTGTAGTACCTCACAGTGACAGAGGGGGCGTCCCAGCGAACGGTGATGCTGGTTGGCGTTGAGGAGATAACTTCCAGGTCAGTGGGGGCATCAGAGACTAACAGACAAACAGTGATGAGTGACAGTTAGTACAAATAAAATGAGCTCCAATGAGAAGTCAGAAAGTTGCCACATACTGGTAGACTGAGTTCCAGTTAGAGGTAGACTCTCGCGGGATCCGCTGACGGCATAGACGCTGATACTGTATTCGGTCTCCGGCGTCAGCCCTGTGAGGGTAAAATGGCTCCTCGACGGGGGCAGCCTCTCCTCTTTAGCACGTCCCCCACTGGTCATTTGGAAGCGGATACGGTATCCTGAGATAACGGCCTGAGGAGCTTGCCAGAGTACGGTGAAGGAGTTTGTGCCAACATCAGAGAACTGCAGGCCAACAGGTGCATCGAGGACTGTGAAGTAAAAGGATGCATGATTTAGCCAACCAATGAAACAGAACTATTGTTCTACAATTTTAGGCAACAAACTCACCTGTTCTCTGAGTGCCAATGGCAGGGGAGCTCTCTCTCTCTTCATAGACACAAATCAAGCTCACCAGGTACTCAGTGTTGGGCACAAGATCTAAAATAACACAGGAAGTCTCTTTACTAATAAGTACACAGTATGGACACTAAAGGCATAAATGAACTTTTTCATAAATCACGTACGGCGAAGAACAACATAGTTTGTGTTTCCATCTACAGTGCGCTCAGTGGTGTCATCATCGTCGTCGACTGGATGATAGCGGATGATGTAGTGGTCAATATTAGAGGGTTTGGGCACCTGAGGGGCTTTCCAGGTCACCAGCATAGTGTCTGCCGTCACTTCTCCGAACGACAGACCAGATGGAGCAGGAACAGCTAAAAGAGACAGGAAGGAATGCCATGATTTTTCCTTTTCATTCAATATCTGCTTTGTTTTATGACATTATTTTTTTGATGGAAGCAACATTGGAAAAATATTTCTGTGTGTATTTTTATGACACTGTTTTATTAGCGTCACATTCTGGAGGACTAGTATTTATGTACTATTACCATGAATTACATTAGGAAATCATAACATTATCAAATTGAATTATATTTTAAGGTTTCATTTGACTTAGTTTGTTTTAGTTTATTTATGTTGATATGGTCTTTTGTCATTTTTAATTAGCTTTATTATTTTTGTTTAGTAATTTTAGTACTCCCACTTAAACAAGAAGTACTAAAACACTTTATTCAGAGACGAACCTCTAGTTTTATGGCTTGTTTAAAAGCCACTGGTAGAAGAAAGAGTGAGAAAATGAGCACTTTTAGAGGTCTGACTGAGAATCTGTTTATGTGAAAGCAGACTTCACACAGTCATGTAGGTCTACACATCAGTTTTCTTCAGTAAGAAGAGAATGAGGAAGAAAGAGACAGAAGGAGTGGGGGAAGAGAAGAATAAAGTGCTGAAACAAGTCACAGCTGCTAGTCTTTCTTCAGTCGGCTTTCAGACCAGGATATGGCTGCCATATGTACTCGAACATTCTTGTTTTTTGTTGCTACAGTATTTCTTTGTTAAATAAGTACGAAGGCACAGATTTACTGCACATTCATCTGGATGAACAAGTCATTACATTTTTCATTTTTCTCTTCATTTCTAGTCCATTTGTTTAAAATGTAATAAAATAATAGCACTTTATTAATTAAAGTGCCCCTATTATGCCATTTCCAATATTGCCTTTCATGTAGTGTATAATGTATGCAAAGTCGTAAATTTAATAGTACGCAATAAATAATGTTTTTATCTCCCAAAATAAAGAATTGAGTCTATACAGCCTAAACGAGTCCTTAGTAATTCAAATCCCTTTTCTGTTATGTATTTCTATGTCTTGGAGACATTGTTCAGCAATTTTGTCCCTAGTTAGACACACACAAACTCTTACCTGTTTGCTGGGTGATGGTGATCGGTTCGCTCTCTCCATTTTCTGTGACTGTGGTGACGGTTATGTCATAATCAATACCAGGCTCCAGACCGTGCACAGTATAAAATCCTGTTGTGGGCTCCACAAATTCAACAAAGATTGGGACACTGTCCCCAGCAGCCAGCACCGTAATGCGGTAGCCAGTAACGGCGGTTGAGTTAAGAGGACTCCAGCTGAGGCCAATAGTTGAGTCAGTGATGTTGCTGAAGCTAAGGTCAGTTATTTTGGGCACATCTGGAGGAGAGAATGTACCAGAGACCCGACACAGACATAGACACAACACAGAAAGACAAGGTAAGTCATCTGACTAGAAAACAGAGCCTTCATGGTTCATTGTGAATACTGGACCATGGAGATGAGTGTTAGCAATTTGTGATTTGAGAATAGTACAAATATGACTTTAATACCATTTTCATAAAACTGACCAAAACTGTGAGATGAAATTAAGCTGCTATGTTCTGTTTGCCAAAACAGTGCGATTAGGATTAATGCTGACAACAGAAACATATGCTTTATTAAAAATTACTGAGAATGCAATGTGTATCAAGTAATTTCTCTGTATTTAATGTCTCAAAAGACATTAAAAGAAAGTACTGTGCTGATTACAATTCACATGCTTTCCCAGTTTATGCATAGTTACTGATATAAAATTAAGGTGAGTGGTGATTGTGATTAAAAAAAAAACATTTCTAATACCTACCCGGAGTCACGGTGGTGGAGACAGGAACACTCTCCATGTCATCCTTCACAGTAAACACACTGACATTGTACTCCACTCCTGGACTCAGATTATCTAAAGTGCAAGAGTTCTGTCCTGCCTTCACAAACTCCTCTAAAGAGTTCCCTTGCTGGCCTTTGGTAGGAGTGCAGGTCACCCTGTAACCCGTGATGTCTGCGGGAACAGAACAAGTGTCACCAAGCAGTACATTTCTGTAGTGAACACATGGGCTCATTTGAGGACAGAACATACTTTAATTACACAGTGTCCCTGCATTTTATTTTAGACCGAATACATTTCCATGACTTTTCATGGAAACGTTTCGTTTTTTGCATGCAATTGCTGGAATATTGGGATATGGAACATTTTATTACTAGTTTCAGTGATTTTATTGATAAAGATCAGCATATGAGATGAATTCTCTCACAAATAAATTTCTTGTTGATGAAGTATTTTGTGTAAAACTATAATATACATATGTACACATATTTATTTATATATATTATTTCATGACAATTCTATTTCATTTTTAATTTCAATTGCTACTAAGAATATATATTATTATTATTATTATTAGATTAGATAAAAAGTTTGGTATCAAATAAAAACATATTTTTATCCGAAATTGTTCAATAGTATCACAATTTAAAAAAATTGCTTTCCATTTTATGATTTCCTGCTTACTAAACATTTCTTATTATTAAATTCAAATTTTGTGCTGCTTGATAATTTGTGCATATTTGAACAGAAGTGTTTTTAAAGTTTAACAAGCACATATAAAACAGGATTTGTTCTAGGAGCATCTCAGTACTAACCTGGGATTTTAGCATCATTCCATTGAACCGTCAGCTCTCCAGTGTTGGGGTTGGACTCCAGGTTCAGATCCGTGGGTGGAGAAAGAGCTGTAGACAGATAGTCATAAGACAGCTGTACTCCACCAATAGTGTGAGAAACGTCTCTCTCTCTCACACTTCCAAATGTTTTATAAGCTCAATAAAATGAGGACGGGGAAAAAAACTGCTTGTTCACACTTACGAGTGACCACACGTCGAGTGATGGGGTTGCCATGCTCATGACCATTGATGACCGGCTGGACGCTGTAGGTGTACTCAACTCCAGGAGTTAGACCTGAGACGAGGACACTACCAGACTCTGAGATCACGTCCCTTGGAGCTTCTCCACCTTGGCTGGGCCTCACGGTCAACTGCGGAGCAGAATTAGACGGTAAACACTGTGCATTGTGTAATCATGGATGAAATGTGTGTGAACTTGAGAGAAGAGAAGACTGTCAAAAGTGAGTTTCTCAAGGGTACTTTCACATGTGTCTTACAACAGCCATTAAACTAAGAGTGATTGCCTATAGCTGTGCCAAAACGGCTCTGGCATGTCTCAACTCTACCTTGTATCCAATTTTAGGCACAGGGGTCCAGGAGACAATGATGGAGGTGTCTGTGACATTGGTGTTGAAGTAAGGAGCATTTCCCATCGGCTCAACTGAAAGCCAAAATATACAGAATATGTTGCTTTAGCATTTTTTCAGCAAATGTATTCGGAACAAAAAAATCATAAAACAGAAGCTCACGTGTGGTGAAGGAGGCAAGGGACCCCTCACTAAGCACATTGCCTTTTTCTGCATGCAGGGTGGCAGTGTACTCAGTATCAGGCTGCAAGTTGAGGAGTGTGTACTGCGAAATGCGGGCAGGAATACGCAGCTGTTTGGGGTTTGAGCCCTCCACAGTCAGGAAAAGTCTGTAATTTGTGATTTGAGCCCTAGGAGCTGACCAGATGATTACAGCACTGTCTTCAGTAACATTAGTGAAATGAATATCGGTGGGTGGGTCAGGCTCTGTGAAGACAAAGATTATGAAATAATTCTTGAATGAAATTAATTTGAGTCATATTTTGTAAATATATTATGCAATTTTGTTTCTCAAGCAGATTTCTCAAGAAATATTCTTCCTATTTAATATTATGTATTATTGTCTTGTTATTTAGTAAAAATCTCAACATCCTTTACATAATTTGTGAAATTAATTAAACATAAAAATATATAAATATTTTTCTAAATATTTTCCCTTGTGTTCGGCAAAACAAAGAAATTCATACAGGTTTGTAACCACATAAGGGTGAGTAAATTAAATAAATATTTACTACTTTTACTGCAAACCATGACCAAAATGCTAACAAGAATGGATGTTTAGGCATTTTTACTAGACATGAAGACTATATTGATTGAGAAACCTAATTTTTGTTGTACTGAAATCATCTTTGTTTATGTTCTTACTTGTAGCTTGCTCTCCAACCAGCGGCTCGCTCTCTTCCCCTGATTTGAGAGCAAAGATGAAGAAGCGATAGAGGGTTGCAGGTTGGAGGTGTGTGATCTCAGCGTAGGCGTTCTGGGTCACTGGAAAGGGGAGCTCTCTCTCGAGCAACCCATCTGGACCCACCTCGCCCACAGACACACGGTATCCAGACACCTCTGTGGATGGTCCGCTCCAAGTGATTGTGATCTTAGAGTCAGAAACTTCAAAGAACTGCAGATCGGTTGGAGACGGAATTTCCTCTGTGGGTAGAAAACAATATATTTTCTTGTTTCAGACTACCATGGATAAAGTTTCATGCTATCCTAATACTTGTCCTCAACAAAACCTCAAAAAAATCTGAGTCTGACCTTTCTTTGAAGGGCTTAAGTTTACTGTAGCCTCTCATTCAAACATGGCAATCCATGTGTTTACCATCCTGTAAAAACTTGCTCATGTGAGCAAAGGAATACAGACAACCTACTGACAAACCAGCCGGCCTGACAGGGAAAGAATAATAGGCTTTCATGACTGTTTGTTTTAAAACCAGCCATAATGTTTCACCATCAAAACCTTGTGGAACCATTTTTGTAGCATTTGCATCATCAAGATTACGTAGAAGAATCAGAGCATGCTATAAAGTCAATGTGGGTTAACACCAGACAAAATGTCTCCTCTTGAGACCCAGACAGTTTTGCAAAGTTGCAATGTTTGCTGATTTGCCAGATCAGGATGAAACAGTCAGACCTCTAAAATGTTCTCCCAGCCAGTCCCCATAAAAATCAAGATCTGCACACATTCGACATATTACCCTATAAGGGATTCATAGTGCGTTTGGACGCAGACTAGCTGACTCAACTCAAATGTGATCTTATCTTTGGACTGCCAGACAAAACATCTAAATCTAGTCAAAAGATAACAATAAAAGACATTTATGGCTTGATGACATCATGTTATGTTTCCACTGCACTACAGAGATCAGACCATTTGTTAAACAGAAGTTATTATCTTCAGATATATCCTGACACACATCTGAGGTCAAGTAACACATCTCATCTCTAAAAATCATGGTAAATCTCATAAAACCTGTCAAGAACAGATACAGACAGTAATTCACCCCAAAAATGAAATAAAGATAAGGTTATATTTGATAAAACAGAAGCCTGTTATAGAATTTTTTTTTTTATTAATTTTATAATTTTCTTTTGCATTGTCACCTCATAATAGTTAATTATGCGTTTTAATTTCCCTTTTGCGAGATTCATCCACATACCTGCCAGTGGTTCACCAGCAGTTGTGACCTGAACAAAAATAGGTTCACTCTCCAGATTCTCTTCCACTGAGTAGATGCTGATGTTATAGAGCAGACCAGGGCGAAGGTCACCCAGGGTCACTGAGGTAGCTGTGTTAGGCAGGTTCAGCTCAGTGCTACCAGAGCTACCCTCTTCAGATGGTGTGTAAACCACACGGTAACCTAAATAAGACATACATATGTGTACAACTTGTGTATAGTCACATAATGGTTTGTTTTACTACTGAATTAAAAAAACCCGTGTTTACCCGTGATGGGAGCCACAGGTTTAGACCAGCTGATGACGATGGCGGTCTCCCCCACATCCCCCACTTCATGATCAGAAGGAGCATCAGGAGCTGTGGAAGCACAAGCCAAGATGTTCACGTCACCAAATAGTCAAACACTTCAAGTGAGAGTATTTCTCAATATTTTCCTATTCTAACAAACCATACATACAGTAAAACAAAAGCTTATTTATTAAACTTTCATATGATATATAAATCTCAATTTCAAGGAATTGACCATTATTACTGGTTTTGTGGTCTGGGGTCACATATGGCTCATCCATGATAGCTTTATAGGACAAGAAAAAGGTCAAAACGACCAAGAAAAAGCATAAGAGTCAGAGAGGAATGGTTTACCTGTGGTCTGGGAAGTAGTAAGGATCAGGTTAGGTTCTCCTTCTCCTGTCACTTCATACACATTTACGGTGTATTTCCTTCCTGGGAGAAGTTCACTGATGTTCACAGATGTAGCCGTATGAGGAAGGTCTAGAAACGCATACTCCGGTTAGCAGGTATTGCAAATATAGGTTCTACTTGAACTTATGGTTTGCTATTCTCAGCTGACTAAAATAAAAACGTATGATGCACATACTAACCCAAAACCATGGGCTGTCCGGTCTGCCCTCCCTCCTCACTCAGCTCATATTCCACCCTGAATCCAGACACTGTGTCGGACGCAGACACCCAAGAGATGACGAAACTGCTGGAAGTGATCTCAGTCACAGACTCCGAGGTGTCCACCATCGGAGGAGGAGGGGTGGTCTCTCCCTCAAAGGGTGTCACTAGGGAAGAAACAGAAAGGGGAACATTAACAAACGTGACTTCCAAACATTTGGATACAATAAATCCTGGTCAAATTACAGATTAATTCAGGAATTAATTATGCTTGGTGAGTTTTATGCACAAATACATGCACATGCACATTTAGTAAATGAGAACCATAGCCATTTTGCATCGTTTGATGACTTACATGAGCCATGTACGGTGGAGAAATCAAAGCGAGTGGATTCTCTACGTCCAAAACGCAGGATGCTAATGAGCTGACCCTCATAGGTGACTCCAGGCTTTAGTCCAGCAATAGTGTAAGAGTTCAGATGACCTGGAATAGTGACCTCCATCCATTGGGTATGGGTGTTTTTCTGTTTAAAAATGAGTAGGTTGCAGCTGACTCACATAGTTTTTTATGAGATACATAACCTCTCTAATGAAATCAGAATGCAATTTGATTAAATGAGCAAAGGGCATGCAGCATACACACAGAAGAGACTCACCGGTCTCCATTTGAGTATGTACTGTGTGATGTGTGCAGAAGCCGGCGCGTTCCATTGGATGGGGTGGGAGTTGGGCTGGTTGCCAGATTCTGATATAATCACCTGGACTGGACGATGACCACCTGATAGAGACATTTAACAAATATTAAATTTTTGAATATTTTTCTTTACAGCCAAGAGCATGTTTATCATGCCCATCAATACTGTAAAACAACAAATAGAGTATTTGAACAGTGTTTCCACAACTGGCATTCTGAGAAAAGATGTTTTCTGGCCTAAAAATACTTTATGGTTGTTCTAGTAAAGAGAAAAAAAAGTGTTTACAGCGTTTGTGTGTCCTGGTCCTTTTGGGAAACGCTGAAATGGGAAACGTAGCACTAGCTTGTGAGATTCTTACCACAGATTCAGCACAGAGACATGACGATGAGAGGACCACCACCGTCTCAGGCTTTTAAACTTTCAAACCCAGCTTTAACAATAACAACGGTTCTAAAACCCCCAGCAACTTTTCTGAAGTGGTAAATCTCTATTATTTACCCAACACATCTCATTTTTCTTCAAGTGTCTTGCAGCCTCATAAGGTAATATCCCCAAATTGCTTCTGATTTCAATCTGGTCCTCATTTTTCCCCAATTACTGCCATGAGGGTAGCCTGTACACAGCACTTAAAGTTCACTTAGTCTGCATTACGTTCCGCCAGCTTCACCCCCACTGTTCCCAGCCTTCTCGCAGCTGGCCGCCATTACTGAGGGATATTGCTCTGGGGCTGCTTCACCTCTATGAGCAAAGGGATCACTTCTGACCACAACAAGTTCTTATTAATGCAGATCTTGTCTGAGTTTGTAGTGGAGCTTTTTGGTTCTGTATAAATACAAGTAAATAAAAATATGTGGTCTAAAAAGATTTGGATTAAAAACAAAAACTGTAGTTACCAAAATATTGTACTCTTATATCACATTAACAATTAAAGAAAATCATAAAAAGTGTAAAAGTATAACATGTTTATATCATATTATACACCAATGTTAAAAATATTGTAGTCAGAAAGATTCTTCTATATGATTAAAAGAGACAGTAAAATAAATGCTGCTCTTTTACTTTTTTTTTATTAAAAAATACTGAAAAAAAGAATATTATGTATTTTACTCTATTATAAATGCAATCACATAATTTCCCAAAATTGTAGTCACTAATAAATGTATCGAATAATACAATGTAGGTTTTGCATGGCACAGCAAATCAAAATTAAATCACTATTATAATCAACAACGCAGTCTACTGTGGAAGGCTATGTCTATGCTATAGCTGCTTAATCTTGGATTCTTTTAAAAGAGCAGAATCTCACACTTCTACAATCACACTGTCTAGCCCTAACTGTCAGTTTTTCCAAAAGTTTAGAGACTTGAGGCAACCATTAACAATGGAAATTACATAATCGCTAAATGACTTTACACATGCTGTGCAAGCAGAAAATTAACAGGTTTGGTTGATTCGCACACTTATTCCTAGCACAGGACAAAAGAAACTTAAAGATAAACAAACAGTGCCAAAAGGGCTGTAGGGGGTGATTGAGACAGCTGTGTTGATTGGGTGTGTGCTTTTCTCCATCCACAGAACTTCAAAAGAACAGACGGCAAACACAACACACAGGCTCACCCAAATCAAGGTGTGGACGAGGGCATCTTAAAACCAACATCCTCGATTTCAAACGCTGCCAGAGGATGAGCATTTGTTGAAAGTTGTAAAAAAAAAAAAAAAAAAAAAAAGAGATCACAAGGAATAGTGAACCCTAATCACCACTCAAACAAACACCTGGGAGAAACTGCAAACAGCACTCTTGCTCTCAGTAAACATCTGGAAGCCTTTGACTTCCAAACCTCTCCCCACCCATGCCCACAAGACTACTTTTAGAAGTACACAGCGTTACCCACGTGTGTGTGTGTGTGAGAGAGAGAGGGGGAACATGTGCCCCATAAAAGATGCTGTTTACTCACCAGAGAACGTCTGCTGAGGCTCGCAGCTCAGCTCTCCGATGCCATTTCCATAGCAGTAACATCTGTAGTGGATTCCCTGAATGAGTTTGTCCCAGGACTCTCCAATCTGATAAAACACTCTAGTCTCTGGCTCCTGGCACTGATCTGGAAATGGAAATCGGAGTAACACGGTCATTATCCAATCATTAGTTCGGTCATTTATAGGGAACAAGGTTAAATCCTGTTGATCCTAAAACTCCAATTTGGAGTAAAAGACATTCTAATCGTTTCAAGAAATGTTCATTTAAGCAAATGAAGACAAATGTCTCTTTTCTCATCTAACTGACGAAATCCTAGCAGCGGCCGGCTCACCAATAGCGTCACACTTCCAGCGTCCGCGGCCTTGACCGAAACAGGTACAGTTCATCATGTAGCCTTCATCGTGCTGTTTAGTAAAGGTCTGATTTACTTCGTAGGTCAAACTATCCACAATGCACTGGTCTGAGGATGAAAAGACACATGTATGTTTGCACAATAATGCATAAGTTCACTTCATTACAAATGAGAAAGAGAGAAATGGCAAATCTCACCTTTGAGTTGCGAGTAAGCAATGCAGCTCCATTCTCCACGGCCATTGCCCACACACGTACAGCGCATCATGTGACCCAGGACATCGTGGCGTCTGTCCCACTGATCACCCACACGATACATCACACCCTCACCAGTGGTACACACCTCCTCATGGGCTGATGGAAAATAATTAACAAACATTTTAGTAAACTGCTGGAATAATTATGGTCAAACCTGCAGATCTTTAAAGTAACCTCAATTGACCTGTAAAAAATAACCAAACTTATTCAACCAATGAAACAAGCATATATCTGTTCTTCGTAGTGGCTTCATGAACAAGAAAATTAATGAAGTACAGCAGGAGCCATAATGGATCAATGGGAACTTGGAGGATTGGCAACAATAGCTTTTAAATTAAGTAATTAAGTCAAGCCACATTTATTTATATAGCGCTTTAAAAAATACAGAGGGTTTAAAAGCAGCTTTGCAGTAATAAACAAGAAAATAATAGTATTAATGTTCTTCAGTTATAAAAGGAATACAAAGCCATACATCAGCTCTAAAAAAGGTAATTATTCAGCTCAGTTTAGCTCAGTGTTGATTCAGTTAAATTCATGTTGCATTAAGTTATAACTAAGTTCATTAGTTATAAAGCAAAATCAATTTAGCTAAAAAGCAGCTCTACAGAAGGAAATAGAGTCATTATTCAACTCAAGTGTTGATTTCGTTTAGTTAGTAATAGTGAAAGTTCAAATTATGAAACAAATTTAATTCCACCAAAAGTAGCTCTACAACATCAGAGCTTGTTTTGAGGAAGAAAAACCTAATCCAGTTAGCTGGATTGTTTTTAATGGCCTAAAGAGATCAGCATAATTAATCAGTTTGAGGGTCCATTAGGGTCAAACAGCTAAAACTTAATCCTAATGACCACAGATCCATAAAGCTCAAGACAGTTCCTCACAATCAGCCTAACTGTTTTAACTGGGATCTCTCTAAATTGGTGTATCTGGTTAATAAAAGAGGACGAGAGTGAGGAAATCTCTCCAGGGTTAAGAGTGGAGGAGGTTACACAGCTGCCCTGGAGACCAGCCAGATGTAGGATATGTTCCACTGCCGACCAGACTCTGGTCCAAAGCCAAGCTCCCCTCCGACTATGTGCACTTAAACAATAGCTGAAGCTTCGAAAACTACCCACATTTTGCAGATTCAGTACAGCAAGTAAAACCAAATCAAGACATTACTTGTACTGAAACCCAAAACAGATTTATGATAATGGCTCCTGGGTTGAGACAAGAATCTCTACCCCCTACAAAACAAACACGACAGGGCAACACAAAAAGCAGCTCTGGTTTCAATCTATGTCAGATCACCAATATCAATAAACTCTCCAGGGTTCCCCTGGCTCTAACTGGCACCCCGGTGACAGAGACACCCATCAAAGCGGAGTCAGAAAGAGGTGTTTATGTAAATACAGCTGAATAGGTGCTGAGTGATCTTTTGTTTCACGTAGTTAACATCCTCATCTTAACTGTTATCAGATCTCCTCCCATACAGACCACAAGGTAATTGAATAAGCTGTGAGACGCATGTAGTGACACTTATTTTATCTATTCAGTCATTTTGCTTATATGCCCGAAGGTACAGAATAGGACCTGAAATGCGATGGTTAAGAGTTTAAGCTTAAGATAAAATGATGTGCTCAAGGCACGTTATTAAGATCCAGGATAGAGCTAGAGTGCTTTCATAACATTATAATTCTCCATTTTCCTTTGTTCCAAGATCCTGTCAAGTTTTAACCTGCTACTCTCTCTTTCTCTCTGGCTCCAACATTTATTGCTAGTGTGCTTACCTGCCATGGGACAGAAGCCAAACCGCTGCTCTCGGTCATAGTTATAAGTTGTGCCGCACCATTTCATGCCATCTCTCCGGCCGTCAGCGGTGCAGTCGGTGTAGTTACGGCCATTGTAAAGGAACGGGAATTGACAGAGTGCACCATTGGAGTTTCCTCCTCTTGTTGCGACCATAACTAAAACAATAAAGATATTTACTGGTGTAAAGAAGTATCAGTTAAAAGGTAAGTCAACCTAGGGTTTGTGGTTAAGTGCCTTGCTCAAGAGTATAACTGTGATGATTCAGTGCTCTTTCAGGTTTGATGAGCATAAGAAAAAGTTAATAACGTATATAAACTTACCATTCTTGCTAGTACAGAAGGAGTACTTGTAGTCTTTCTCAAAGTCGGATGAGGTGCTGCACCAGAGCTGCCCATCACTGCGTCCCTCAGACGTGCAGGAGTAGAATGTTTTCCCCATGAACACAAAAGGGAACACACACGGCTGGCCACTTGAGCTGCCACCATACACCTGGGGCTGGCTCTCTGAATACACATGCAGACACACAACAATAAAACATGAGATCCAAGCACAGCATGCAATCTAAATAAACACTGCTCGACAATGACACTAACCTGACTCTTCACAGCTGACACCGTTACCCAAGCAGGTACATAACATCTGTTTGCTGCCCTGGGTCTTGATCCAGCGCATGCCCAGGGCGTAGGAAACACCTGCGTCTGTCAGACAGGACCCCTCCGCGGGGTGTTCAGGTACCCCCTGTGGCTGGAACACCGCAGGTTGGACATTGGTCACCACACGAGACCCAGTACCTAGTGCAAAAATAACACGTTGTCTAATGTTTTCTCTCAACCAGGGCCCACTAGGGGGCCTCTACAAACATCCAGGGGTGCCCCAAATAATATATAATTTAAAAAAATAGTAAAAAAATAAACTCTGATTGGACATCATGATATTCAGTCACAAGACATCCAAAATGAGTCCCATATTAAATGAACAAAGCAACTATGATTTCAGAACGATGATTTTTATATGATTTTTTGTGTGCGTGTGTGATGATACATACATGACAGTAAACAAATTTAATAGATTTTTTTAGGTCAGTGTTACTTTAGGTTTTTTACATTTTAGGCTTTTCAATGAATATTTATATAGTATTCAGCTTCATTTCAATTATCAACAATGTGAGGTTTTTACCCAGGCTAGTGGTGTGAAGTGATGCATGTCTCTCGCATTTCCACTCTCCACGTCCATTTCCAGTACACAAACACTGTAGCACATGTCCGCGAGAATCGGTCTTGCTCCACGTGTCTCCGATCCGGTAAGAAGTGCGTGTATCCTGGTCGTTACAGCGATCTGTGATGCACACACAAGCGTACAAAGCAGATGTTTCTCATCAGAATCATGTGGCGGTTAATTCTTCTAAATAAACAATTTTTAAAAATGCAATAAGGTGAAACATTTTCCCCTCTTATACCCAGTTTAAAAAGTCCTTGTGCTGAAGCCAGAGGGTTTAACTGCACTTTGAGTGGATAATTAAAGTGAAATCCAGTTGGACAGA
>JAUCMS010000153.1:4462078-4477012 GCA_032357445.1 Enteromius radiatus | reverse complement strand
GATCAGTACATTTTTATTCTTTCTTCTTTGAAAGAAATGAATACTTTTATTAACCAAGGATCTATTAAATGAACAAATAAGTCATAGCATAGATTTACATTTTAGAAATGTTTTATATTTGGTAAAAATAAAAATGTTGTTTTTGACTTGTTATTCATCAAAGAATCCTGAGTGAAATTTGTATTTTTTTTTTATCACAGGTTGTACAAAATTACAAAATGTTTGTTATTTATATTTAGCTTTATAGATGTATATTTTTTATTGTTTTTAATAAATAATAACAAAAGTATATACAGTACCATCGATTAACAAATTCTGACCTTATCGTACATCTGTAATAATATTACATTCAAATTCATTATAATGTTAGAAGACCAGAATATACTAAATGGCCCACAAAAGTAAGCATGGGTATATTTGTAGCAATAGTCAAAAACATTAGATAGGTCAAAATAATTTTCTTTTATACCAAAAATCATTAAGTAATGATTGTGTTCCATGAAGATATTTTGTAAATTTTCAACCGTAAAAATATATATAAAAAAACTTATTTTTTAATTAGCAATATGCATTGCTAAGAACTTTACTTGAACAACTTTAATGGTGATTTACTTAATATTTAGATTTTTTTTCACCCTCAGATTACAGATTTTCAAATAGTTGTATCTCGGCCAAATATTGTCCTATTATAGAAAATAAAAAGCATATTTATTCATTTTTCATATTATTTTTGGCCATGGTCACAAATTTGATTTCTAAAATTCTTTGAAAAGCTAAGTGTACTCACACAGTCCACGCAGAACCACAGAACAGCTGCTTTCCCCATCATCTCCAAAAGCACAGCGGGCCTCAGCCTGATACACTAAAGCCTGCTGGGGTTTAAACTCTACTGTAACCCTACATTCTTCTCCAGGCTTCAACTGTCCAGTTTCAGGGGACAGCTGGAACGGAGGATCTACAAACCACCTGAATTCTGTCTGCAGCTTACTAGGGACAAAAAGTGCATTCACAGGTTTAAAAATTCAGCACGTTCTTTACACTTTCTCCATAAATCAGATCTTTAGCCATGCTTTACCTGGAATTACAAAAGAGGAAGCTGGTTTGAGAACTGTGCTGGACAGCACAGGGTGGCAACATCACCGTCTCTGGTACCTCCAGGGCATGATGAGGAATCACAGCTCGCAGAGACACGTGGAATGTGCCTTCCTTGCCCTGAAACTCTATAGTGTCCGTGTACTCGCACTGGAAAGAGCAGGGCAAGAAGAAGAATATATACGCAAATCTAGTCATGCATGTAATATCTCTCACTGCTTGCAGGAAATGTTGCTTATAAAATGCACCATAAAACATCATGATCAGGATTACTGAATGTTTCAACGATATAACAAGTTTAAAGTAATATATTACATCAGAAACAAAGATCATTTAAACTTTACTTTCTCAAGAGGCTGAAAAGTAACTGGGAGTGAGTAAGAAGTTCCTGGGCTCAGAAGGATGGTCTGAGGAAATGGTGTGCTGAAGAACCTGGAAGCTGGAGGTCTAAAATGAGCAAAATACAAAAGAATATATCAGTTTGAACACTACTGTTCAAAAGTTTTGTATCAGAAAGCTAAAAAAAAAAAAAGTTAATTAAGTGAGGGAAGCATTGAATTGATCAAAAGTGACAGTAAAAACACTAAAAATGTATATTTCAAATAAATATTTCTATTCATAAAACCATAAATAATAGATAATAATAATAAGAGATGTTTTTCAAGCACCAAATCAGCATATTAAAATTAATTCTAAGCGATCATGTGACACTGAAGACTAAAGTAAAGTAAGCTAAATCACATTTTAAAATACACTCAAACAGAAAACAGTTATATTAAACTTAAATAGTATTTCACAATATTACAGCTTTTATTGCTTTTACTTTTTATAATATAAATGCAGCCTTGGTGAACATAGGAGACTTTAAAACTATGAAAAAAGATCTTAATGACCACAAACTTAGCTTCAAATCTAGGAAAAAGAAACGTAATGGTCTTAATGAATTATCGTTTTAAGTGGACTGACCTGAAGGTGAGTTTCTGGAGTTTTCCATGAATGCTTCTAAGGAACAATGATTTGGTATACTCTCGTTGTGGCTCCCAGCCCTCCCAGACTAGCTCAGCCCAGGTCTCTACCCCAAAAAAGCAGTTTTGAATCCTCTTTAGAGGACTCCCTGATCTGAGGCGTGAGAGCCTCTGAAAATAAAGGAAAGCAAATCATAATGGTTATTGATCTTTGTACCAGCAGATGGCAGTGTACTTCACCAAAGCATTTTAGCAGACTAGAATCAGTCAACTTTTTGTTTAACGTTTACTGAATATTAAAATGTTTAGAAACTATCTGCAAACAATAGCAGAATAAAGAAACATGATTAAGCAGGCAAGAATCATTAACAACAAAAATTAACAGAGGATGGAATGAGTATGAAATTGGGCCTAGCTATCAAATAAGGATGCTGGCACAATTATTATATGTTTATATATGTTATATTTTGTGTTTTCTTGTCTTTTCAAGTTTTGAAAAGTTTTTTTTTTGTACAGCAGTTGACTTAAACTACAAAAAAAAAAAAAAACACACACTGGGAAATATTTGCCAAAAATAAAAAAAAACAAAAAGACAACTATCCTATACGTCCCATATACAGAGCTTAGAAAATATCTTACCTTTTTATGTGGGTTGTGTCTGACTCCAAAGGGAATGCCTGAGCTCAGAGGATTCACTGGATGATCCGTCAACATTGCACCTAATAACAAAAAAAAACAAAAAAAACCCCACAGATATTCAAATATTGTGGGCTTCAAATATTTCATGTATCTTTTATATAAAATTTCATAGGCTAAAACAGATGTGAATGTAGCGACTGAATGCTCTGGGCCTATATCAGAAATTAACCTAAACTTCATCTGACCAATATACACATATACTCCTTTAGGCAATATCTGTATTTCTTTAGACAGCAGCATGCTAAAGTTTTGTTCTTCTCTCAATGTATTGTTTTAGCAGGATCTGTTATATGTCTGCCTGAGGTTAACTGAGGCTGGTGTAAATTTATGACCCTGCCACTCACTTATTTACCTTTCTATTAGCTTAAGTGATCTGCCTTAAGAAAATCACTGACAGCAAAGGCGATTGCTTGAGAGCATCATCAAATGAAATGTTATGGATAAAGTGATATGGTGGGTTTTCTGGAGACAAAGTTATGCAAACGCATTTTCAGATTCATGTCTAAAATGACTGACTATTTGTCTTTTAAGTTAAACTGGCTTTAAAAGAAGTTGTTATTCTGTTGAAATCGATAATAAATCCGTTTGCTAAACATTACAACAGCTTATATCATGTAACGTTATTACAGGTACGCGCCTAAGTTACACCTAAAGGAGCAAAATTTGCGCTGTATTTATGTTATATCGTACTGAATATTAGAACTTACCACTGTATCTTTACCTCATGCAGTAATATCACAAACAAACACGAAAACTGAATAGAAATGTGTTAGTTTATTTGTTTCGCCATGCTGAAAGCTTTCCTCACAGTTCAGTTGTGTAATCGAGCTCCATGACAACGCCGACGGAAACAGTCGAGGGACATTTTTTTCTTCTCAAGAACTTAAACAATACCTTTAGCAGTCAGGTGAGATCGAAATGCAGGTGTAATTTTCCAAATGCGTGATAAATTTTCACAGTTTGCCTTCTTGAGTGCTCGAGTTTGCTTTGTTTTGGCAGGGTGTTTATTCCCGCCACTGCAATGCATTTAATCAACATATAAATATGTCCTATTCTAGCTTGGCTGAGAACACTGCACCTTCTCTGCTTTAATATTTAATTGTTGGCCTTACACCACACCCCTGTAAAAATGCTCTTTTGGTCACTGAGGTAATTCATCTTTTCAAATTAAATGGCCCGGTGACATCAGCATAAGGAGTAGATTATTTTGCTTTTCCTTCATTAACTTAATTATTTGCCTATCAGTAAACCCCCCTGAGTAATTCATATTTGAGAGACTGTGGCCATAAATATCAGGGCCTACGTTGTTTATAATGCACTGTAGATTCGTCTGCGCTTTAATCACCATCTGTGTCAGCTAGAGGTTAAAAAGGAGAGGAGAGTGGGACGGTGAATATGTAGGATGGGGGTGATATTCATTTACAGTTTTAAACCTTTCACTCACGAGCTGGACACATAAAAACAGCATTTAAGGGTTGAAGTGAGAGAAAGGCTGAAACTCATCTTCGATTTTGTTTATTTCCCTTTTGTCTCCAAGTACATGTTTTACCAGCAATCTTTGAAGGTCACACATCCTTCAAACCGAGTCCTGATATTGGTTGAATAAATTAGATATAATCTATAACAGTTAAATAACATTAAAGACACCAACATCAACAACATGACATAAACTAATGGACTAACTAATGCACCGTTCACAGTTTGCCCTTGTTCAATATTTGGAGGATTTACCAGTTCCTCTGTGTCAATGGTTACTGAAAGAAAGCTGACATTGATGACCTCTGGACAATCGTCTGTTCTTCAGCATCCACTCTTGACAACTATTAAATTAAACGTGTTCAAGAGACCAATGAGCACAAGTGTCAGCCTGTGACGTTCAGTGCAAGGCTTCCTCATTTGGTTCAACAGCTTTTTTTTTTTCAACCAAAATGTCCATGTTAGTACTATATAAAGTAAAGATTTTGATCACATAAGAAAAATGTTAGTTTTGAAATAGTATACATTTGCAGTTTACAAGCAGCCTTCAAGAAAAATATTAAGTGCAAATAAACTGGAAGACCATTTTCATGAATTAAGACATTTTTGACTACAAACGTCATAGACAATGAACTCATAGGGATAGTTTTGACATCAACAGCTTTCAGTCTTTAAACCTGTCCCATGGACATGCAGACTGCGGGTGTCATTAGTTCTTCATAACCCGAGTCTGATCTTTCGGTCTCCTCCGATCTCTTCTAGGTCGTCATCAGAGTAAGAGCCATGAGAGCTGTAGCTCAGGAAGTCCGAGGGGTGAGGAAGACCCATGCCTGTGTTAATCGATTTCCTGAACTCTTCCTCTTCTTCTTCATCTTCCTCCTCTGCGTCCAGATCCTCATCGTCGTCGTGTGCACTGCAGCGACTGAGGTCTTTGGGCTTGGTTTCTCTCTTGCCTGACTTACAGCCGTCTGTTTCCAGCTGCGCAGCCTGCTCTTTAGCTTTACGGCTGCGCTTCCACTTCATCCGTCGGTTCTGGAACCAAATCTTCACCTGGTAAATACATATCAATCATCACAATCAGTCACATAAAGTTTGATATTAGCATTTGGGAATATTTATGAGCTTATTATTGAATTGATAATGAAAATGGCTGTTCTTTGTTCTCAGTATGTCTTTCTTTCAATGCGATTTTATGAGTAAATGTAACTTTGAGGTGGTAATAAATTTGTACGATGCTCTTAGAAAAAAAGTAACCATGAAGGTCCACCCCAAACCTAATTCCTTGATGAACCCTTAACATTCATGGAACCGTTTAATTGCACAAAAGCTTCTGTAGGTTCTTCAGAATGTTCTTCACACTGAGTGCACAGGTTCTTTTAAGAACTGTGGACTGAAATGTTCTTTGGAGAACCAAAAATTGTTCTTCTATTGCATTGCTGCAACAAATTATCATGAGCGTGTTGCTTTCTCCTCACCTGTGTCTCAGTGAGCATGAGAGAAGTTGCCACTTCAAAGCGTTTGGGTCGTGACAGGTACTTGTTGAGTTTGAACTGATTTTCCAGCTCTAAAAGTTGCTGGCTGGTGAAGGCTGTGCGTGGTCTCCGGCACTTTCCGATTAAACCAGACTGAGGTGCCCCTGAGAAGAAAGTTAGTTGATAGGAGGTGTAAGACTCGTGCCAAAAAAAACCCCCAAAGACATACGGTGAAGACACCAAGCAGACGCAGCAAACAAGAACATGTTCACCTCTTGTTCCTCCCCCCTAATAGATAATGATAACAGCTTTACTTCAGTTTATTGTTGATGACAGGGCCGGGAGATATTGCTTTAGCGGGACAATAAAACACCAGAGAGCACCATTAACTTAATGAAAATTCAATAAATGCTACCAGATAACTTTATTGATGAAGCTCAGACTGTTTTAAGTGTTTCTTTATAGTTTTCCTGTGGATGAAGGCAGTTTTAATGGAGTTGTCATTTATGATGCTATGAAAAGACTGAAAATAAAAAACCTTACATTATAGTTCAGTTAGCAGTAAATACTGCTTCAATTATGCTAGATAATATTTATAGCATGCTAGTTCACTCTATAGTGTTTTTGCAGAAAGATACGTGAATATAATAGCTACATATTTAGGCTATGCCATAATTTTCCCAACATTTGAAGTGTTACATAAATATATTAGCAAATTTATTAAATAATAATAATAATTGCTGCAGCTAAATGCACATAAGCTTTAAGTAAAAATAAGTAAATAAAATTTAGGCCTGTTTTCCAGATTTCTGTGACAAGACACATCATAGTAGCATCATAGACTTTCTTTGCTTAAAATAAGCACTACGTTTTAATAATTAAAAACTAAAATCCTTCCATAGAAGAGACACATACCGCTGTAGTCTGCGAGGCGAGGCATTATGAGTCCAGCGCGGAGCCAGTGCTCTAACGGAAATGAACCGGCCACGGCCGCCGCTTTTAGGTGCTCAGGGTACGGCTGCGCGAAGCCTGAATACGCGAAGGTGGGATGCTGCGCTCCAAGAGCCGTGATGGAGTACATAGGTGAGGGATACATTCCTGGAATAGACCCTTGGGAAAGTGATGTTAATCCTGGGTGAGAAATGTTCAGCATGCCTGGTTTGGGTATGACCCCTGTCTGGAGCTGAAAAGCGTGACGAGGAGGAGAGTTTTCTGTCCGTTTGCAGGTCGCAGGCTCGATGTCGGTGCCGTCGGTGCACAGTCCCGGCGAATCCTCGCGGACCATCCGCTGAGAGCTCTCTGACAACAGAGCGTCTATTCGAAAGTTCCTCGACTTATCCATTGAGAAAAAACTTTAGCTCTCAAGAATGTTACGAGCTAAATGTAGGCTATTAATAAAATAGTATAATTTTTTTCTTTCCCCCCTTTTACTAGTCTAAAATTATACTTAACTTTTACTTAAACTATTTGCCTGACCGTGGGTAATATTATCTAATTCTTTAAGACAATTGTGGATACTCTGTTACTCTATAACTGCGTGTTTTCATCTCTATACCCGTGACGCAACGTTATGCCCAGAGCGCGTGCAGACATCCGTTTTTGACCGTCTCGCGCTCCAGCACGCTCCTCCTAAACACTCTCTGATTGGTTCATTTCAGTGCCCTCGGTGTTGAGAAACTTCCAATGCTTTCTAATTAATTCATTACACACGCATTTATTTTTAACGTCAAGCCATAGATTTCAGATCATTTAAGACTTATAGGTCGAAATTATAAACTGGCCACACAAACATTTTTTTTCCCACCACAAGTAATCCTTTAAAAATAATTTTGATCCAGTTTGCAAAATGTAGCAATATTGGTAAAAGGGTAAAACGATTAGTGTGCTCGCCTATAGATAAGCTATTATTTATTTTTCTTATTTATTTAACTTAATTTACGCTAAGCGTTGATAATAATTTTGCTTTCATCTATAAATCATCAATATATAGCCTATATTTTATATCATTTAACTTTATTAAACTTGATTTTTCTCAATAGTCTATTAAATTCGAAGTGGTGGAAATAATAGTTTGAACAATAATTACAATTTAACATTAAAATTACAATGATAAAGGTTTTAAATGAACCAGTAGCCCAGGTAGCCTAAACAACTAAACGAGACAAAAGTAGATTTAAGGAATACAATAGAGTAGGAGCGAAATGTTTAATTGGAGAATAGAAACAGGTGATTGTCAAACGGCATGTAGGCTGCAAATCACTTGTAAACAAACAACAACAACAAAAAAGTTTAATAGAAAATGTAGCCTACGTGTCCTTGTCATAGCCTTTGTCACGTTCAGATGGTAATGCATTTCATTTCACAAATTAGCTTCTTTAAATACTTGGGTTCAAATACACTGCTAATGGCGCTAACCTTGACAAAGAAGCGGACAATGACGGACAGGTTGACCTTTTCCACCTGGCGCGCTCGCAGGTGCGATGCAGCCTCGCTTTTCTCACACCAGTAATGCGACGTGTTTGCACGACCACCCTATTTCTTATCAGGTGCAAACATATACTAATGAACAAATGAATCAACAAGCGGCATAAACGCAACATGCTGCATTTGCGTCATTATTTGTTGCTTGTTTTTCCAGTATCCAGCAGTACCTGCTATCGAAACAACGGGTTATTTTACACGAGACATTGGCGTGCCAACACTAAAAATAGCTGGAAAAAAACTGAAAAGCATTACTGTGTCAAAGTTCGAGTACAGATTCAAAAGCGAGAAACATGCCAACATTATCCAATCACATTTAGCCTACATCCAAGAATCGCTGTTTTAAATGGTTATTTGCGGTCTTTTTTTCTATGAATACTATTTCTCATGGGAAGTCAGGTAATGCACTCAGCACTGTCAGTGTGTTCCCAGACAAGACCTTGAGGTTATAATTAATCTCAGTTCATTAGGAAGATAAAGGTCAATTATTAGGCTTCTAAATGTAAATCATTAACACTGGTAGCGCTTGTGCAGAGGAACAGATAATAAACAGATTTGCTTTAGGAAACATATTTAGAGGTAACCGGCGTTCGTTTTTGTAAATGACCAATATTAAGGAGCGACCAAGTGATGCAAATTTATCTCCAACAGCTAAGTGTTATCAGAGGAAAAAAGTTAAAGCTGTGTGAATATTGCTATTACATTTTATTGTAGTTAATATTTTAGGTAATATTATAATAATTATAACAATATAAATGTTTTATTGTATACAGTATTAACAAAAAAACAATTAAAAAGTGCATGAACATTAAATTAAAAAGTTTACAATAACTGTATTTCTGGATTTTAAAATTCTTCAAAATTGTTGGGAATTTACTTTTCCTAAAATTCAGAATGGCATAATCCGTATCCTCCTCATTGTTTCTTCTCTCCAATAAGGGCAAATTTGTATATGTATTTTGAAGCACTGAATCAAATCAAATATTATTATAAAGTCTAAATATTATAAAATATCATTTGTGACAATCAATCAAATAATGAATAAAACGAATTATTTGATTGCATCATCATTTTGTCAGGTTAAAAAAGGACATGAAAATTAAACTGCATTTAAAAATATCAATTTTGAATAATTTTGTTACAAAGCATCCTTAAATTTAGTGATGCTTAAATTTATTTAGTGAAAGTTAGTGACTACATTTAGTGATACTCTAAAGAAACCAGTATTTCTCAATTAATTTTGAAAAAAGCATTTGAGCACTTTTCTGAAACTGATAGACTATTTGAAAATGGCCTGACTGACTGTGTGCAATGTTGTGTATACGGCAAATAAAAAGACCTTAGTGATTAATGCTGTTGAATATGCCTTTATGAGATGACTCAACAACTGTCCAAACATTTTCTGTCTAAAATGTGTGATAAAAATGAAATGCATGCAACTTAATTTTTCCAGTAAAATAATAGAAGTGAATGGTACCGTAAGTGAATCTACACATAAATGTCCTCTTTCTAAAAAAGGAGACCACAGATGCCTAACAAGCCTGCCAAAAGTGCAATGCACTGCATTCTGACTGTCCAGAAGGGAGCCAACACTTGCATTCAAGAGACTGTAAAAGAGCCATTGAATGAAAGCTATTCATACACAAATGCAACATGGTGACATGGGCTGCCCCTTTCGTAACTGTCTGACCTCTTGCTCTAGGTCAGAGGTAAAAATAGCAGTGTGCCGTGCTTGTGTAGGTTTCAGTATTAAAGCTAAGGAAATACCTCTGTGCTGTCTAATGTCCAATTCCAGCCTTCCTACTCAACAAATTTAACTCTTTGTTCAGACCTACCAAAATGTAACATTGCATTGCTGGAATCCACTGAATGGTTGCATGTTATTTTAATTTCCATTCATTACCAACCCATTGTTGCACCCTTGTGTCCTTGTGATTGACCAGAGGGAATTGAAAACTTCCTCAGTAACCAGGGCTGGGCGGTGCAGGTTAACCAGTTCAGGCCTGCGTTGAATCGCTTGATTAATGACGGCTATGTTGCCCAGACATCAAGACAATGGCAGAGGCAAGAGGGGTGTGTTTCGGGATAATTACTGCTAAATCCTACCGTTGTGGAGTTAAAGCATAACAGAAAGTTGGACACATACACGTGCACGTACTAGACAAAGAGGATGACCGGGATGGATAATTAGTCCAGCGGAGCTGCTACAAACATCTGTTGCTCCGGAAAAAATGGTGGCAACATCAGGAGCTGGTGGCGCATCGTGGGTGGTTCTTCTGCTGAGACATATTATGCATATAGTAAAACACAAAGAAATAGATTATACATTTAAATAAAATAAAATGAATGAATTATTAACTAAATGCAATTGTATGAGATTATGCATTTAAAAAAAAAACTAAAAGTGAAATGCCAATTATGAGGTTATATATTTAATAAAAAACTAAATGAATACATAAATAATGAGATACATTTAAGTGAAATACCAATTATGAGATTAGACATTTATTTAAAAAAAAAAATAAATAAAGTGAATTATGCATTTCATAAAAAATATTTAAATAAATAAATAAAGTACAAATCAATTATGAAATCATACATTTCATTAAAAAGTGCAAAAATGTTGAAATGTTATATTTCATAAATTAATAAAGATCAATATAATTTTTTGCGATACCAATATGATCATACATTTAGTAAATAATACACAATAAATAAGTAAAGTGCAATACCAATGAGATTCTACATTTCATGAATGAATGAATTAATAAATACCAATTATGAGAATGAACGAACGAATGAACAAATGAATACTTATCTCTGCAGAGTATAAGGTGATGTGTCCTACACAAATATTAAAAAGTTTAATCAGAACATTCCTTTAGGCCAGTTATTTCTCCTGGGCCACAATAATTTATGGGATATCATTCCGGATTTCTGAACCACAATGTAATAACTTCCAAAGTATAGCCGTATTTTTATTTGTCAGGGTGGAATTTAATTAGCAAAGCAAAAATCAAACAACATGCACAGAAGGCAGGGCTGAATTGCTGTGCCCTTTGTGTACGGGTATGTGTGTGTTTGGTCAGTCTGGAGATATATAACAGGACAGGCATGATGGATAACTACTACATCTAATCAGCCTCTGTGTTTATCTTCCAGGACCATCCTAGTCAGCTCACAGATTCATCCAGGGCTGTATGTGTGTGTGCGGCTGTCAGAGGTGAGCAAATTAAATATGACAGTTCAATTAGCCCAGCTTGTCCAAATGGTTGCACCTAATCCTGCTGTAGGATAAGCAGCCCCACCCACCAATAGACTATATGTTTTTTAATCAGACAGTCCTCAGACCACACAGCTATAATTCAAAACCATGCTTTAAACTCACCTCACCTTTCTGAATCGTGCACCCCTACCTGCTATCTTTTATATGCTATAAAAAAAAAACAAACACTACAATGATATTTGCATATCTTAAGACAGAATAGTATAAAGCGACACTACAAAAATGATACCTTTTAATTCCAATCAAAATGTATTTGCAATTTGTGGTACAAAATAACACAAATAGTATATCTGCGTACAGCCAGCGATCACTTTATGTACTGATTATGTCTGTGCTTTTATATCATAAACCTGTCATTCATAAATTACAGCATCTGATTTCCATCAGGAATTCATTAAAATATTCTCTTAGATAATGACATGCGCACATTAAATCTCTGTGTTTGTCTGGAAGGTTGTCGTTAAAATTTAATATTTGCTTTGCAAATCTATGCCAATTTGCAGAGTGACTGCATAGGCTGCTGTAGGTGTATTTAGATGGGTGATGATCTATGGGGGATCAAGTCAGGGGGCACAAAAAGGGTCCAAGAAAGCATATTCTCATCCAGAAACAAATCTGGCTTGTGAATAATTTAGTATCTTGCCCATTACTGAACTTGAGTGCTGAGAATACTAGTGAATATGCAGCAATTTTTCAAATATGATATTGGTAATATTTTATTGTACGGTTACACCTATTCTGGAATATTAACCATTTATCAGTGCTAATTAAGCACAAAATAATGGTTTATTCTACACAACCTTATTCTACATCCCAAATTCTACTCAATACCTAAACTTAAACATTACTAACTATTAAAAAGCAGCAAATTAAGAATGTATTGAGGGAAAAGTCATAGTTAATAGTTGATAATATAATATTTAGTAGTTAAATATAGTGTAAGTGTTACAGATTCTAAAGTGTTACCTAATATTTTTTCCCATTACAAATTTAATAGGAAGTTTTAAAAAGTTAATTAAGTTAATATATTATCGATTATATAGAGAGAGATTTTAACCTTGTTCCATTTTTTTCAATGTGGACAATGTACATTTTAAGTTTCGTAAAAAGTAAAAAGAATCATCAACAATCATCACTACACTAAAATGATTTTGCAGACAATAAGCTGATCTAAGTATACAGGAATTGTGAAACAAAAGTGTTTCTTATTGTTTTCATTTCAAAGAGTAGTTTGACCAATAGCATTGCACACAATCGACAAATACACAAACATATATATTTTGAAGACTGTATAGAGAGCGTATCAATAGAAAATTATTTAGTGAATAGTCACTCTAGCTTACTCCTTTCATTAAGCTTACTGTACATCTTTGTACAGTAACTCAAATTGTATGCATTCCTACAAAATTGGCACCTCGTAAAATAGTTAGGCCTACAGCTTTGCATGAGATCGGGTTGGTATTTCCGCATTTATGTAAAAGTTGCATGTTGCCACTGCTACATACCCATTTAGGAAATGGTTTTGGTTGTGTAGAGCAGTCCGAGGCGGTGGGGCCTAAAAGAGGAATTAGCAATCCGTTAACTGGCCGTTCTGTCAGAGGTTTTGACAAGCTGAAAGGGAGGAACTGTCAAAAGCTAATTTATCTCCTATGGAGCCCAACATGAAATTTCATTCGCTAATTAGAAACCCCCCACCCTTACTGTTCGAGCACTTCGTCACCTCTCCTCGATCCCTCCGCCTCTCCGTCATCGTCCCGAGGGCGCAACATCACATTGACAATGCGGCATTATGGAAATAAATAGTTCCATTATGCCGCATTGTGTAGTGGAATTGGACTCGCCGCACTGCTTTAGTGATGGAGGAGGGTTCTACTTTGATTAAGACGGATGATTTATTGAGGAACGGTCGCAACACGTTTGGAGTCAAAACCGGGAAGGTCATTCATCGGGTGTCTCTCATATTTGTAGGCGCATGCATTCAAAAATGCAACTATTATGCTAAAGCAGACTAATCCAACAAATTTTTATGCACATAACAATATAGAATTTATGCAGAATCTGAATCAAAAGTACAAGCTTTTTTGGTGGATATATTGCAATTAAAACAGGTTTCCACCACCTGTTTTGTCCAAAAAATATTTCTGATTAGTAAATGCATAATAGTTAAGAACTATTGGTGTATTTTCCTTTGTGCCTGTGATGTGAAGATTTCTTGGTATAATGTCTCAATTAGTTTCTCTGCGAGAATTAGCATCAAGACAAGCCAATGCCAGCTCTAAAAACAAGCTGGAGTGTTTAACAGCTCATCATTTTTATAGAAGCAGGGGACACTGCTTTCACAAAGGGTGTACAGCCACTTAAACAAATGCGGCCTGCGATGTCCTTTTCAAGTAGAGTCAACAGATGTCACTTGGTTGCTTTCTACTGAATAGGACTTGAGGTCAATCAGGCAGATAAGAGATTACTGTTTGGGAATCTCTCAATTATCGTCTCACTGACTGACCCCTGAGAGTCACAAGGGAGGAGGAGGAGGAGGGTGTGTGTGTGGGGGGGGGGTGAACGCAGCCAAAATGAACCCCAGCGCAGCCAAAAGCCTGTATTCATTGGAAGAAGCCATTTATCAGGCTGCTTAACCCTTAAATGCTGTGGTGTGGATGAAGGGTTGGTCATTCGCTGCAATTGGACTAATTAAAACACTGCAGCACTGCTAAATTGTACATCTGGTCATGCATTAGTTAAATGTCCTGCTGTTCCTATAGAGTGATTAATATGTCCTTTTCAAGAGCTGATTAATGCCTAGTTTAATGCCTTTCAGTAGTACAAAAACATTTTACAGAAAGAACAAATACAGTTTAATTGGAAGTTATATGCAACTGAAATACCCAGACATGGATTTACAATTAAGCATTAAAAAGATGCCCCAAAGTGAGTAATCAAAAACCATTTTAATACATTTATTTTAAAGTACAGTACAATAATAACATATTTACTGACATATCACTTGAGACTTACTGATATAAAAGTTATAATTAAACATTATTTGTGCACATTTGTGCATACTTTGTGTTAATGTCAAAATTGATGAGCATCATCTGAACTTTGAAAAATATGTCTTTAAATGCAAGATATTTAAATACTTGCAATAGTTCCACTTGAAAAAAAATACTTTAGTTTATCTTTAGCTGGATGATATTTTTATTAAGTGCATAAATATGTAAATATATATGTAGCGTATTTAATATGAAATAAATGTATTTCAAATCTATTTTCCAATAGGGTAAAGCACCATCCTATACCATTTGACTTACTAAAACAAAACTCATTATTAATTAAATCTAACAATTCTGTATTACATATATAAATTATGTTATGTTATGTTATGTTATGTTATATATATATATTAGTGCTGGGCAATGATTAATCGCGATTAATCGCATCCAAAATAAAAGTTTTTCTTTACATA
>JAUCMS010000153.1:4405731-4455037 GCA_032357445.1 Enteromius radiatus | reverse complement strand
CATTTTAAATGTTTTTCTTAAAATAAGATTTAAATGTTTAAAATTTAATGTGTTCACATTTACACTGTCATGCATTTTCAGTGATTTAAATAAAGAATGGGATATTTTGCAGTTGTGTCTGTTTGAATCTCAGTAGTAGCAAGATAAAATAGTAACATTTAAAAACTTAAAAATCAACATATTTAGGACAAATTGATGTAATTGCTGTAGTGAACTATAACCAATTTTTTTTTCACAATAATAAACCTATTATAAAATTACAGTAACATACTGTAAACTGATTTACGGTTGTATACTGTAAATCACAAATACAGTAACTTGCCAGTAAGTTACTGTAAAAACCCCTTGAAATGTCTAACAGTGTAGAATGTTGTACTTGGTGAAATCACACTCACCCTAAAGGTCCACAAGGGAAAGATTAATTAGACCAATTCTATTTAATTAGAAATCATCCTTTATAATTGTAATGATATGATATTTTTGTCACTCTGCATCTATGAAAGTGAAGACTAGCATACCAATAACAGAGGCTTCCATCAGCCCTGTTCTCACTGCAGAAGGTGGTAATTCATCAACTGCTGGAAATATTGCCAAGAAGAAAGAAAAAAAAAGAAAGTTAGATGAATTAGTCTTTTTTGTGTGTAAGTTAATAATGCAGTTGTGTCTTTTGGGCCATTAATACCAGTCTGATTTAAACATTTAAACTGACTTGATGTTTTTAGCTACTGTCATTAGTTGCAAAGATGGAAGATCATAATTAAATACCCACTAGTGCTAAACAATTACACCATGTGGTAAGCAGTCAGACAATATTATCAAAAAGACATTTGATGTTCTGTCTGTAAATAAATGACCTGCAACAGAACAGGTTATTCTAGTCACAGTTACTGTAACAGAACAAATCAAACACCAGAAATGTCAATAGTGCTATTCAATTCTGAAATGTATGATGAAGGTATTTATTCAAATATTTTAAGAAATTAAACAAAACTTTTGAAAACCGATTTTATTGCATTTGCATAATCTATAACAATTAACCATTTGGTAAACTTGAAATAAATTGAAGATTCAGCTTAAAAAACAAGATAAAGCAAAACTCTATAACCTTCCTGGCAAAAGTTTTTATTCGGATGATGCCATGATTGTCGTTGTCCTTTTACAACCACTAGAGGCCAGTATAAAAACTTATCCGCGTTCATGGAAAGTTAACATTAAAGTTGAATGAGTTTAGAAAGTGACAGTAGAGATGTGGAGTCAGTATTTATCTGTAAGAAGAAGAATTACTTTTGTTTGTTTGTTTTGGAATAGCAATATGTGCCAGACGAAGGAAGCAGAACATGAAACGGTGAAATTCAATCTTCCACACACATTAAAAGTAAAAGTCTTCTGTAGTAAAGTGATCCCTGTACAGTCATGTTCAACAATATATTGCTTTAAAGGCACTTTTGTAAACTGATACATGTAGTCAGAGACATAAAATTTATAAATTAACTATAAAAGTCTTTGCCTAAGCAGAAGATACTCAGGCTAAGGTTACAAGAAAAAGGATGTGTTGCAGTTTTTTTAGGAAGCCACATAAAACACAAATTTAAGGTATATAGTTCTCAGTATCTATACAAGTCAATCTGAGCAACTATTGTATTACTATTTTTCACTCTCTTGGACCAAACCTCATTCAGAGCACACACAGAGGATATCGCATTACTCTCTGTAATAAGAGAAGCTATTATTAATTCATGAAAGTGGTTCCTCTGCATGAGTAACCTAGAAATTCCTTCTTAGATATATGCTTCTTTGTGTCGAGAATACATCAACCAAGATTTTGCACATGTAAAGGCATACAGTTTGCTCAGCTGTGCTTTTGTGAAAATGCTCCCTGGAGGATCAAAGAAGCTTTTTGTCATATTGTTCACTGGTCTATTCAAATTCATAACTTGTGCTAACAATAAACTATTCCTATGAGTGTAGGAGGTGCTAACCTCATTTTTCTTTTTGTCTTCCTCCTTTTTCCGCCTGAAGATAGTATCGACATCAGTGGCTTCTCCGATTACAAAGAACACTGTTACCGCATGATGCTCCAGGTATAAATATGTTCTGTGTCAGACTTTGACACATTTAGAGCTTCATTCCGAACCCTGAGCATCGGCTGGAAGACAAAATACAATATGGTAACTTTTCATCTTTTGCACCATTATTTCAATATTGCTACATTTAGACTTTAGTGTATGATTAAATGAATTAATAAGAAATGAAATCGTTCTCAATCTGCAGCGTGAGTGCATTTCCGTCCATGTTGGCCAAGCTGGAGCACAGATTGGTAATGCATGCTGGGAGCTTTACTGTCTGGAGCATGGTATTCAGCCGGATGGACAGATGCCCAGTGATAAGACAATAGGAGGAGGAGACGATTCCTTCAACACCTTCTTCAGCGAGACGGCTTCAGGAAAACATGTTCCACGTGCCATCTTTGTTGACCTGGAACCCACTGTGATTGGTATGTGTTTTAAAAATGGTTTAAAATAGCATGTACACGAGAATACCAAGTTATGTGCTGATTGAAATCGCCGCCTTTGAATGTAGATGAAGTACGGACAGGCACCTACCGCCAGCTCTTTCACCCAGAACAACTCATCACTGGAAAAGAGGACGCCGCTAATAACTATGCCAGGGGACACTACACCATTGGAAAGGAGATTATTGACTCAGTCCTGGATCGTATCCGCAAACTGGTAATACTTTTTGGTCTGATTAAGCTACTGATTAAGTTGTAAGAAATTGGTGTATTGTATTCTTTTTGATAAGCTCTCTTTCTGTTATTTTCCAACAGGCTGATCAGTGCACTGGCCTCCAAGGTTTCCTGGTGTTCCACAGCTTTGGTGGAGGTACTGGCTCTGGCTTCACCTCCCTGCTGATGGAGCGTCTCTCTGTCGATTACGGCAAGAAGTCCAAGCTGGAGTTTGCCATCTATCCTGCTCCTCAAGTGTCCACAGCGGTGGTGGAGCCCTACAACTCCATCCTGACCACCCACACCACCCTGGAGCACTCTGACTGTGCCTTCATGGTGGACAATGAAGCTATCTATGACATCTGCCGAAAAAACCTGGACATCGAACGTCCGACTTACACCAACCTCAACAGGCTCATCGGGCAGATTGTGTCCTCCATCACGGCCTCGCTGAGATTCGACGGAGCTCTGAATGTGGATCTCACCGAGTTCCAGACCAACTTGGTGCCCTACCCACGTATTCATTTCCCTCTGGCTACATATGCTCCTGTGATCTCTTCTGAAAAGGCATATCACGAGCAGCTCTCTGTGGCTGACATAACCAACGCCTGCTTTGAGCCGTCTAATCAGATGGTGAAGTGTGATCCTCGTCACGGTAAATACATGGCCTGCTGTCTGCTGTATCGTGGAGATGTGGTGCCCAAAGACGTCAACTCTGCCATCGCTGCCATTAAGACCAAACGCACCATACAGTTTGTTGACTGGTGTCCTACAGGATTCAAAGTAGGTATCAACTATCAGCCTCCAACTGTGGTTCCTGGTGGAGATCTGGCCAAGGTTCAGAGAGCCGTGTGCATGCTGAGCAACACTACAGCCATTGCTGAAGCCTGGGCTCGTCTAGATCACAAGTTTGACCTGATGTATGCCAAAAGAGCCTTTGTGCACTGGTATGTGGGTGAAGGAATGGAGGAGGGGGAGTTCTCAGAGGCTAGAGAAGATATGGCAGCTCTGGAGAAGGATTATGAAGAAGTCGGCACTGACACCATCGAAGATGATGAGGACGGAGTGGAATTTTAAATGCAGTTTGTTAATGATCTCAGGGTAATCTAATACTCATTTTATCTTCTAAAATGCAGCATTTTATTCTTTTTGGGGGCTTTGCATTCTTTGGTATCACTTCATAAAGAGATTACAAGTTACCACAATAGCTAACATAAAATATTAACTTTTACAGCATTTATTAATCTGGTCATTTCTACATATATAAACATTGTTTACGTTGTATAAATTGTCATATGTTAATGAATTGGTAACACACATATGATCAATAATAACAATATTTTAATTCACTAAGATTATTAAATGGTGTAAAAACATTTACATTGTTAATTCATAATACTTCATGTTAATGCAATTTAATGTGTCTAATTCTTTTTCTGCTTTTTATGTCTCATGCAAAAGTTCAATCTGTTAAAAAAGTAATAATGAAAGGCAAACGTAGAATATAATTAAGCAATAAAAATTCTGCTGACAAGCTCTTTCTAAAGATGTGTTGTTATTTGCATTCCTTACATGATATACAGTTGGACATAATATAATATCTGTGTATATTTGCACATGCAAACGTGATAAAGGCCTACACGCAAAACAGAACGCTTTCCATCACGCCACCCTTCCCCCCAACGGTATCTATGCTGCAGCACAAAAATGACCACCTGCTGTAGCTGTTATTCATGATTCAGCTGTTTGTACATGTCAATAGGCATCACTATGAGAGGCTGGATAATGTCTGTGCTTTCATTATCACTGTAGCACAGAAACTAAAGTCTGATGACAACTGGGCTAGTGTTTCTCTTTCTCTATAGCAAGAACTATGTCCATAGAAAATCTTAGTCAAAGTACTTTTTCTGCTCTGTAAACAGAAAACATAAAGACATATCTGTTTTCAAATATAGGGTCATGTTTACAGTACTTACACAAAAGACTTATGAAGTAATTACTCATATGAAATGACACTTTCACCCTCAAGTCTCTAAATTCACTTCTCTTCATGAAGAAATCACAAAGAATACAGAATCCTGTGTAGGTATTATATTACAAATAGTCAAGATATCAATTTCCTGCAGCTGTAATGCAATTTTAACACATGACCATGGAGAACTTTTGACATATAGCCTGTAAAATTCCTTCCAGACTTTTCGCATTATTGAATGCCTAAAAAGCTAGTAAAGGGGCTAGATTGTTTTCACAGACCCAAAAGTCCCAAGAGGGAGCTAGACTATGCTTGTGTAGGAAGGACAGCCCTTCTGAATGACTATCCTCACTCCAACAGGCGATCCCACTTCCTGCTAACCCCCTCTCTTCCTCCTCCCTCTTCCCTCTCTATAAAAACCCCACCTCTCCTTTCTTCTCCACATCTGCCTTCTCTTTCCGAACCCTCAAGTCGGCCTGAAGGGAAATCTGACAAGATGGTAAGTTCATAGTGCTTGATCGATTCTTAATTCTAATCTTTTTAAACATCGCTCCACTAAAACGTACATTATTTCACATTTTGTGCATGAAAGGCAGGTAAAGAGATTTTGGCAAATTCTATAACAGTTAATACATTATTTTACATTAATGTATTATTTTTGTGTGGAAGACGAAGTTAAACTATTGAAACAGTTCTATATATATGTATATATATATATATACATATAAAAATCAGAAGTAAAGTATTAAGCCATGCTGAGTTTCAGACACAAAGCTGGCCTTTCATTATAGAGAGGATGTGGCTACGGCCTTCAAAGCCTGATCCCAGACTGTGACACACATGTCAGCAGGAAACCCCTGTACATTGCCTTTTCTGAATATAACATTTCTCTATGTTTGGAAGGTTTGCCCAGCCAAAATAGCTCACTGAACCTCTTTCAACTAAAAGAGCAGAAAAAAGGGAAGAACGGCATGAGACACGCAGTTGTTACTCAGAGAATGAATACATTCATGCCTTTATGACATACAGCGAGGCATTGGTAATAGATGAGATCATGAGTGACAAAATTTGCAGCATAGCAGAATAATAGATATAACTGTTCTAGCGACAAGCCCCGAGTGAGATATCTCTGTTTCACACAAAGAAGAGTGTACAGCTGGGACAGGGAGGGGGTGCACTGAAGCCTCAAAGGAACGCACTTAGTCTCTTCTTCTGTACTCTAGAGATCCTGTAACCCAATCTAGAGGAGAGGGTAAACATGCATGTAAATGTAAGCAAAAATAAACTGAGTCCTCTATTGAACAATAGGTCCAAAAGCTTAGGAAATTGCATAGTATTGAGAAAAATGATAAGCCCCTCCTCCTGTTTAAAAATTAAATAGTTAAATAAAAGTTACTGTGTCCTATTAGCTTAGATTATTCAGCTAAAATATGTACTTAGTTTCATGTATTTAATATATTTTTACCCTCTTTCTCCCTTTAGCGTGAGTGTATCTCTATGCATGTTGGCCAAGCTGGGGCCCAAATGGGAAATGCATGCTGGGAGCTTTACTGTCTGGAGCATGGTATTCAGCCGGATGGACAGATGCCCAGTGATAAGACAATAGGAGGAGGAGACGATTCCTTCAACACCTTCTTCAGCGAGACGGCTTCAGGAAAACATGTTCCACGTGCCATCTTTGTTGACCTGGAACCCACTGTGATTGGTATGTGTTTTAAAAATGGTTTAAAATAGCATGTACACGAGAATACCAAGTTATGTGCTGATTGAAATCGCCGCCTTTGAATGTAGATGAAGTACGGACAGGCACCTACCGCCAGCTCTTTCACCCAGAACAACTCATCACTGGAAAAGAGGACGCCGCTAATAACTATGCCAGGGGACACTACACCATTGGAAAGGAGATTATTGACTCAGTCCTGGATCGTATCCGCAAACTGGTAATACTTTTTGGTCTGATTAAGCTACTGATTAAGTTGTAAGAAATTGGTGTATTGTATTCTTTTTGATAAGCTCTCTTTCTGTTATTTTCCAACAGGCTGATCAGTGCACTGGCCTCCAAGGTTTCCTGGTGTTCCACAGCTTTGGTGGAGGTACTGGCTCTGGCTTCACCTCCCTGCTGATGGAGCGTCTCTCTGTCGATTACGGCAAGAAGTCCAAGCTGGAGTTTGCCATCTATCCTGCTCCTCAAGTGTCCACAGCGGTGGTGGAGCCCTACAACTCCATCCTGACCACCCACACCACCCTGGAGCACTCTGACTGTGCCTTCATGGTGGACAATGAAGCTATCTATGACATCTGCCGAAAAAACCTGGACATCGAACGTCCGACTTACACCAACCTCAACAGGCTCATCGGGCAGATTGTGTCCTCCATCACGGCCTCGCTGAGATTCGACGGAGCTCTGAATGTGGATCTCACCGAGTTCCAGACCAACTTGGTGCCCTACCCACGTATTCATTTCCCTCTGGCTACATATGCTCCTGTGATCTCTTCTGAAAAGGCATATCACGAGCAGCTCTCTGTGGCTGACATAACCAACGCCTGCTTTGAGCCGTCTAATCAGATGGTGAAGTGTGATCCTCGTCACGGTAAATACATGGCCTGCTGTCTGCTGTATCGTGGAGATGTGGTGCCCAAAGACGTCAACTCTGCCATCGCTGCCATTAAGACCAAACGCACCATACAGTTTGTTGACTGGTGTCCTACAGGATTCAAAGTAGGTATCAACTATCAGCCTCCAACTGTGGTTCCTGGTGGAGATCTGGCCAAGGTTCAGAGAGCCGTGTGCATGCTGAGCAACACTACAGCCATTGCTGAAGCCTGGGCTCGTCTAGATCACAAGTTTGACCTGATGTATGCCAAAAGAGCCTTTGTGCACTGGTATGTGGGTGAAGGAATGGAGGAGGGGGAGTTCTCAGAGGCTAGAGAAGATATGGCAGCTCTGGAGAAGGATTATGAAGAAGTCGGCACTGACAGCATGGGAGAAGAGGATGAAGAGGGAGAAGAATATTAAAGAAGCAGCATTACAGCCTGGAAACATTAAATCTGACCATTAAGATTTTTGCAAAAAGTAAAGTTACGTGAAAGTCAGTTTGCATTTAAATTGGTTTTATATTAATAAAATTTGAATAAGAACAATTTTTTTATTTTGTGTGTTTCTCTCTGGTCTGCAAAATAGTTTAAGGTTAAGCAAGTACGTATTATTTTTAGCACCTTTTGTTGAATTATCTTTTCCATTAATATTATTTTTATTTTGGTATATGATTGATTATTCTATTCTACAGTGTGAACTAAGTAAATATTTGAACTACTAAAAATGATGTAGTATTCACAATACAGATACTTTAGGTTAGCCATCAACAGAGATACCATGAGATCAAGGTAAGGCTGTTTTGGGCAGTTGGCTGCTGGTAGATGTTTTTTTTAACAACATTCTTCAGGCAAAAAGTCTTAAACTGACTCCTGGTGACATGAAAAAACGTGCAACACTTTAACACTGCCATCGTGGAAATGTGTTTTTGCAGTCAACCAGGGTGGATGATGTACACAAATGAAATACCTCAGTTAGAATATGGACATCCTAAAGAAAAATACCTAGTAAAAGCACATTACTTACATTTCATTTGAGTAAAAGCTCTAAAGTACGGAATTTGTAATGTACAAAATTATTAAAAGTAAGAGTACAATATGGATCACATCCTAGTGGTCAAAGAAGAAAAGAAAAGAAAAAAACTGGACTGAACTACTGGATCGAGGACTTAAAATTGCTAGTGCAGTTATAGGACAACCACAAAGACAACTGAATGAAATCTGTCAAATAAAAGCTAAACAAAAAGCATATGTTATTATTGAAGATTGTTCTCATGCTTTGAATACTATATTTCAGCTTATGAAGAGATGATGTACCTTGTTGTCTTTAATGTAAATGTATTTGTGTAGTGAAACAAGACAAATTTTCACTTGTGGACAATACAGTGCCTATACTAAACAGGATAACTGTTACAGAGAAGCATAGATTACATTAAACAACTATTACTGAGGATGTCAAGTGTTGTTTATACATTTAAATGAGCCTTAACATTCTATGTCAGTAACAGCAGACTTAGTTGATTTTTGAAATTAGCTAATTATTGCTGAAGCCTTGAAGCTGATCACTCATGCTACAAGCTTTTCAACTCTACAATTTGGTGAGTTTCATCTATTTGTGTAATTTTTAAGTGTTTCTCAGGCATCTCTATGGAGCAGCATCACCCCAGAAGCAGAAGAAGGGCTCTTCCCAAACACCTGAGGGGATTCCTCATGGAGAGCATCTATTCTATTCAAGAGGCCTGTGAGCTTTCACAGCTGGCAGCTGTCATCAGGTTACATCACACCTACAGCTGCATCCCTGCCAAAGCTCACAGACCCAACAGACTGGAAGAGCACTACCTGAAGAACGCAGTAGAAGAGAGTCTGGAGTCTCTGTGTCAGCAGGAAGATCGCATCTCCCTCCACTGCTGCTGTATGCAGGACTACCAGGACATTTACCGCTCTGTGGAGCCCATGATGAAGACACACTGCGGACAACAGCATCCCTACAGCCTTGAGCTGGGGCTGAATATCAAGCAGCGCCTGTGGTAGATGCTCCACTGCCCTTCACTGCTGGAGACAGAGCAGGCAGATGGACGCATCCTCATCACTGAGAACATCACAAGCAGCAGAAGCATTGCACAACACAACACAATTTCAAAAGCATTTTAAAAGCTTACGTTTGCTTTTTTAATTGTGTTGTTGTGTTGTGCATTACTGGGCTGGTACATTAGACCCTAAACAATTTTGAGAAAACCTATTGGCTAAAAAATAGCTACGCTCAGAAAATAATAACCTACCTCTCATAACAAACAAAGTGTGTAATAACAAAATCCCATTACGGCCAGGGAATTCTATAATTAAGTATGGTGAGTTATATCAAAGACAAGTCATGTCTTTCCGCGGCCATCTTTAAAAAGCCTCTTGGGCGTGCAGCTCCTATCTCTTTGAATGGGGAAACATCAAATTCTCGAAAACTGTTCACTAAGCTTATGGTTAAATTTCATATTTAAAATCACCAATGAAATCTGACAACAACTGTGTAATGAATGTTGTTCCTTTTGCTCAAATAGCGTTATAAAAAGCTTATTTTTCAGGCGACATAAGTCAGTGCGCATGCGCAGTCCTAGGCGCACGTCTCAGAATGCTGACTGTTTTTATAGCAAACGGAACTTCTAACTGACTTCACAGAGCAGCGATTGGCTATTTTATTTAGAAGGTGGGGCTTCTTGTGATTGATCGGCCATTGCAGTTTTCCCAATTCAAAACTATACGAGACGAGTGACAAGTCTTGGGTGATAGTCTTTGGTTATATGCTTTCCAGAAATAGCAGTTGTGAATATGGTCTTTTCAGTAACTGCTAACGTTACTGATGTTATTGGCCATGGTAGTGTGTTGCTAAGGTCTACGTTATTCACAGTTTCACATATACGTGCATTAATTGTGTTTTCATTTGAAAATAGTATCACACACTCACAATATGCTGTCGTAAGAGTGAATATATTCATTTAGAAAGTAAAGCATACTCACTTGGTGAATCCACAGCGCATATAAGTACATAGAGTACATAGATAGGATTCGCTACATTCGTGTTAAAAGTTGCAGAATGCTATTAAAATCTAGTAAATAAAATTGTCCTGTCGTATACCAAGCGATTCTATAGTTTGTAGCGACTCCTTGTGGATACATTCATTAATGCAGGTGCCTGAGTAAACCCACATATTGGTGAATTTATTTAATTATTTATTTATTTTTTATGTACTGATAACAGTATCTGTGACCTGAAAGTGATTAGTCAAATTATAAACAGCTGAAGCAGTGCACAGGATATCATGATGTTGATGCTCATGTAAGAACATGTAGCTCATATGTCCTGTGAATTTCCCCAAGCCTGCTTTTCATTTTATTATTATTATTTTTTTTAAGTGTTTCTCAGGCATCTCTATATAGCAGCATCACCCTAGAAGCAGAAGAAGGGCTCTTCCCAAACACCTGAGGGGATTCCTCGTGGAGAGCTCCATGACCTAAGAACAGGTGGTTTCTGTTTTTAACCAGCAGACAAAAATGACACATCATCTCCAGTATGGGTGTAAGTGTTCACCCCTTTATATATATATATATATATATATATATATATATATTTAAAAAAAATAAAATACATTTATTTGAGCAAGAACAACATTTACAGCAGGTCAAAATGGGCTGTCAGGGTGAGTAAATTAACAGTTTATTTGCAAAAAGATTTTTTATTTTTAAAAATCATGTTTTTTTATGTTATCATGTTTAGCATATAATGTGTTTTATTATGTTAATAATCACTAAATATTGCTGCTTTGCAGAAATCCTTTAAGTGAGTTGCATGCATTATGTTGCAGATAAAAAGAGGATTTATTCACTTATTTAATTTCCTAAATATGTTTTTCAAATTCAGGGTCCATATTCTGGCGCAGTCCCTGTTTTTATGACATTTGTAAAATTAGTAGAACAATCCGAGTCTGATAGAATGATATATCTTTCTTTACACATTTAATACATTAATACATACCTAAATAGATACATAAAAACTACATTCCGATAACAAGCAGACTTGTGTATGCTAGAGCTTCTGTACTGCACATGTAGGCTGAAGTGGGCGGGGTTCGTGACGTAAACAAACACTGGCATGTTCTAGACGGCGCTGTGTTTTTTGGACCGCAGCTCAGCTGATCGTGACGCACCGCGTTCGCAGCAGAGGGCGAGGGACGGACACATATAGAAGTTGGGTGTCGGTTTCACGCTGAAGTAATGAAGCCCAGCGTGCTAGCGGTCAATGGGTGATTCTGACGGAATTCCGTACTCACGCGGACGTTAAAAGAGCGTCAGTTCCTGTGATCCGCGTCTCGGGAGTCGGGACCGACTAGCGCTTCACCGAGATATCTCAGCCCTGTTTACAGAAGCACGGCTCCTCCTGGCAGCTGGATACACTTCTAAAAAAGGTAAAAGTTGTTATAATAGGGCGTCCACAGGGACGGTGGGATCTCTAAAATGCTGTATTAATAGGGAGTTGTGTGTGTCTCTGTGATGATCACGCGTGTTTCAGCAGCACCAGCTGTCAGTGGACATATGGCCCACACAAATCGCTTTTCAACTTTGGGCTTGAAATAACATCACATTGTGTCCGGTTTCCAGAGAGTTCCAGACATGGGCAGGCCAGACTCCAGGGGAATACCAGTCTATATTCAGTCAATTAATCCAAGTCCAGCACTTTGTGATAAACAGTCATAATAAGCAACAGTTCGTTGAGTCATCTGCTCTATATGAGCATAAACAGAAGAAATCCTGCCATTAAAGAGTCTGGTCAAATAAACCCTTAATAATCAAAAACAAAAGAATTGATGTTTGATGTCATGGCATCTGATTTGAATCATCACATGTTCCTAATATGTGTGTGAACATAACTGTAACTGACATGTAACAACAGTGGTGGAAATCATAAGGCTTTCAGAAACACGTCTTGACACATTTTGATGATTTATGATTTTTCACACATGTGAGTAACAGGTGGACTAAGCTGAAGGCCGCAATGGTGGATTACTATGATGTTCTGGGAGTGTCACGAAATGCTTCTCCAGATGACATCAAGAAAGCGTAAGTTTAAAAACAGCCTTCACTTATCAGTAGCTTGCAGTATGGGGTGGCCTATGGCATTGTGATTGATTGTAACTAAATATGTGTCTAACTGAGTACTCTAACTGTGAGTGAAGTATTTTGAAACTTAGGCCTGCTGTTTACCTTTATAAAGTATTCATCAACAGTGAAATACACTACCGCTCAGAAGCCGTTGCTTAACAAGTTTGCATTCATTTTACGAAAAATAAAGTGAAAGCAGTTGTCATTTAAATAATATTGCAAAGAAAAAATTTCTGAGTTTATAACAAGTTTCTACAATTTTATTATATTTTAAAATATGATTTATTCCTGTAATGCTGATGAGGTAATATTCTAATATGGAGCCTAAAATATGTTTATTGTTATTATGCTAAAAATAGCTCTGCATTTAAACATTTTGACTAATGGATTTTATAGCTATTCCACTAATTGTTATTTTGAAATAGAAATGAAGTAGCACGATCAATCTGATATGCCTGAATTGTGCAAAAAGAGACCATTTGCATATTTTAACTTTACTAGGTGCTCTAAAATGCGGTCCGAGATGCTAAATACAAATATGAACCACAAGAGTCTAACATGTCAGTATAATGTTTATATAGAAGAGGGATGCAAGAATGTGTCATATGTGAATGACCCCCTGATCCTATATATCACTCCATCACAATCTTGAGATGCCAGTCAAGCTAAGTTTACTTATGTTTATTTATGTTGTGTATACAGTTACAGGAAACTGGCTCTGCGGTGGCACCCTGACAAAAACCCAGACAACAAGGAAGAGGCAGAGAAAAAATTTAAGGAGATAGCAGAGGCCTATGAAGTTCTTTCAGACAGTAAGCAATTCTATTAATGGTTGAATTACTAGTTCAGAAAGGCTGAATGTCACTGTTGCTGTTTTTTCTCATTTTCAAGAAAGCAAACGAGATGCTTATGACAGATACGGTAGATCCGACATGCCGAGCTCAGGTGAGGAGAACTTCACATCGCTAAATACCATCGTAGTTTTACATGTGCTTACATTAAATTTTAATTATGCTTTGCATCTGTTTTACAGGCTCTGGTGGTTCTTCATTTCCTGATGACTTCCCAGGATTCAGCTTCACATTCCGCAGCCCAGATGAGGTGTTTCGAGAGTTCTTCGGAGAGCAGGACCCATTCGCAGACTTCTTTGGTGAGTGTTTGTCTGTTGATATGCTGATCTGGAATCTTGCTGATATAACCGTGTGAGTGTTTTCTCTGTGTCAGAATGACCAGTGGTTCTCAACCAGGAGCCTGGGACTTTTATGAGGCCCCAATATATTTAAATGTAGATAAATTAAGATGATTTTAATTAAAATGATAAAAGTTTTGGACCACATTAAACTGACTTTGTATTTTTGAGTTTGTGAATTATTTGTTTTGATTACCACAGACGTGCCAGAGATGCATATCAGTTTAGATATTAAGTGTAATTCAAGTGCATTACTTTAGTGGGTATACACTGCACAAAGTTGTCAGGTTGCTATTTTTCCCACACTACATGGCTATCTACAAACAAAGTTACACATGCAGAAGTGATCCAGAAAATAACGTAAGATCACACATAAGACAGGAGTTCTCCCTGTTAAACATTTGTAGACTGCAAGAAGCTTGCAATACAAGTTATTTGTATGTTGATTTGAAATGACAAAAAGAAAAGAAAGAATATGAAGGAGAGAATGGCTGCTTGCTGATGCTCTGTTTTAGGTTTATGACTCCTCCTGAACTCCTCCTTTGCTCTGTATCTTGCATTCACATTGGCTGTAGATTTAATATTAGTCAAAACACATTTTCAATCAAAATCTGTGACACATTGGCACTTCTAGATCACAAATATCTTTAAAAAAAATTGTGCGGTGGGTACCCAGCATTGTGTTCTTTAACCCTCTCAAAATTTCTCCACTCTCCCGCTTTGCTACTAGATGATTTCCCATTTGGTGGGATGCACAGCGGGTTTCACAGCTCCTCCTCCAGGCTTGGGCCCAGTCGCTTCTTCTCTTTCCCCTCAGCAAATGGTTGGTTTTTAAAATGGTTTTGTACTGTTATTTTTTTGTTGTTGCTTCAGCGTGTGTGTTCAGTCTCCTCCCAGAATAATACTTAATTTAGGTGAACTGAATGGAAATTTGGTGCTAAACTAATTTATAAACTAATTTTTTTTTTGTCAACAGCTGATTTTACATCCTTCTCTTCTTCAATGGGAGGGATGGGCAGCATGGGAGGAGCAAACTTCAAGTCTGTTTCTACTTCTACCCGCATTGTTAACGGAAAACGTATTACCACAAAAAAGTTAGTCGTCTTCTCATTATACTAATTTCGCCTAAAATATGCAAAATATATGCATCATGCACATTAAACAAGAAAGTTGTTTTGCAGTCAAATGCAGTTGATGAAAATCTGCAAAAAATGGTTTAAACCTTGAAACAAGGTGAAGGCCTGGCTTACAGAAAGTCAGAGGAATTCGAGTTTATGTGTTTTCTATTTATTGATAAACATTTCATTTCTTCCCTCAGGGTCAGAGAAAATGGTCAGGAGCGAACAGAGGTTGAGGAGGATGGGGTTTTGAAAACTATCCTTATCAATGGTAATTCATTTTTTGCTATCATTTAATAATAACCAAAGACATCTCTATAGTTGATGCACACATTCTGCTGTATAATAAAAATTCAGCTGATCAGCCCAGGATAAATTTGCCTGGGAAAGCAGACACATTTGGAATATTAATACACTTAACCTACCCTTTAGCCATTTGGGGTCAGCAAGATATTTGTAAAAGACGTTCATATTTTTAGTATTTTTATTGTATTTTAACTTTCACATAATAGCACAAACTAATGATAAATGTTATTTTTGTTTTAGAATGTATATTGTATTAAATATGTATATTGTGTGTGTGTGTGTGTATATATTTTTTTTATTATTATTCATTTTTGAATTAATTAAAAATTTTGATTAACTCAAAATCTTTGCACTCTGGAGCATGGACATAATTCTTTATCCTTTAACTTTGTTTGTTGTCTAATGTACAAAATTCATCTTGGTTTTAAATATTTTTCCCATTTATTACATTGAAAGCACACTTTTTTTCTCTCTAATTCATCCAGTTATCACTGTATATTTTATTCTCTTATGATTTGAGCTGCACTGCAGCCATACCAGAACCATTAATTAAATGAATAATAACATGTATTCCTCCAACTCCTTTATTTTACTCAATATTGTCTCAGAAAAGCCACTTAGGCTTGAAAGTAGATTATAGCTAATTCATTACATTTCAAGATAGCTTCTTGATTAGTCGTATGCAGATTGCTCATTTCCTGTAGGACCAGTCTTGACATTGAGCTGTGTTTGTTTGTCCAGGTGTGGAGGATGAGATGGCCTTAGTTCTGGAGCTTAGTCGTAGAGAGCAGTCCAGTCAGCCTCCCAGGCAATCCCAGCATCCACTGCTCCGCCCCTCCAACAATAGCTCTCCAAACCCTGCTCTACGCTCCTACAGCGCCGCCCCGTTCTACCACTGCCCCGATGCCACTGAAGATGAGGAGGACGAAGACCTGCAGATGGCGCTGGCCTACAGCTTGTCGGAGATGGAGGCCCAGCAGCGGGCAGACGACGTGATCTCAGGTGCTGGGGGAGGGAGGGGGAATCAACCAGGTGGTGGGAAGTGTGCCGGTCAAAAAAACAAAGATCAGAAAGAAGTACTGGATAATACTAAAGAAAGCACCCCCTCGTCTCCAGAGGAGAGACTGACAGAACAGGGTCGGGCTAGAAGTTCAGAAAGTGTTGTTGTACAGGATAAAGAGAACGACAAAATGGCAGCCAATGGGACTAATGTGGTAAAAAAGAGGAGGAAGTGTAAGTGCGTGGTCTGTTAGAAAGAATATGGATAATAACCATGTTTGTATGCGAGTTAACCTATGTTTTCATCTTATGGTTGTTTTTTAATCCTTCTTGAAGTATTTGACTGTGCTTTGACTTACAGCTCTGTCTCTTATGGCATTGCGCAAAAATAATTGTATTTTCTTGCATTGAGGTAGGTGCCAAAATGTGTTTATTCATCATGAAGTCAGGAAATTTTACAAGGAGCTGTTTGCAATATTTTAGAACCACATGCAAAAAATGTCTTGGGATATCATTTGCCAGCCTTTACTCTGTAAACAAGGAAAATTGTCACTAGTCACTTTTAGCCAATCAGAAACATGTCTGCATGTAAGTCGCTTGGCATCGCTGGCATCAGATTGACTGACACGTCTTTACCGAGGGTGATTTGGGGATTTTGGAGAGCAGGCAAAATGGTTAAGTTAATGAAAGGTAAAGTTTAGATCTAGTATTCAACATGACTTTTTGCTGTTAAACAAAGACACTTTAAATAAATTGCTACAGAGTTAGTTGCTGTACTCTAAACCAGGGGTTCCCACAGGCTTGGAAAACCTGGATATATGAGGTTACCCTAAATTTTAAAGTGTGATTTCTAGACTTGGGAAAAGTAGTGTAAAACCTCCATGGTATTTAAAAAAAAAAGTCATCCAGTAAATTCTGAAAAACTTATATTGTTGTGCACAAAGAGTAGTCCTGGCCGGTTGCATAAAAGATTAAGACTAGTCTTAAAAGTTAGACTGGTCACAATTTTTTAAAAATTCAGTTACATAAAAATGTATATTAGTCTAGGTAAATACAAAAAAAATAAAACTCTTGGCTAACTGCTAGTTGGTCAGACTAGCTCTTAAGACACTGTCTTAACATGAAGGCTAAGTTTATGCAACTGGAGTCAGAAAGATTGAGAACCACTGCTCTAATCAGTTTTAATGGCTTTTCAGCCATAGGTTCAGTCTTGCATAGCGTTTTAGTGGATATCTTACTGATTAGTTGATATCCCATTCCCAATGAACCTTCAATTTATTTTTTCAGCAGTAAAGTACTCAATTTCATTTGTGCTCACATTCATTATTATTGTTTCTTCTAAAGAGGTAAATTTCTCTGTTTCGCGTCCGAATGCGTCTGATTTTACAGTGTATTTGTCATTCCTTCAGAAGTACCTGTTGAATGTGAAAGTGTTTTTTTAGAGAGGAAATTTTGCACAAAAACCTAAAGATAATCTGCCTCTGAGGGCTCATGTTGTGAATAGCAATGAGTCAGTGACTGATGGCTAGTCATGAAGAGAATGTAGATCCAGAATTATCTCAGTTAATGAGAATGTGCCAAATAACTGACAGTAACTTGCATAATTAGTTTTGTAGGCTGTGTATCAGAATTAATCACTATTGATATTTCGTTTGTGCCTTTTTTGTTAGAATAGAAATGCTTGGCTATTGTTGCCAACATTATACAGTATCTCACTTGACAGTTTGTGTTTAAGTTAGCCATAGAAACAAATTTTATTTTTATTTTTTTGACTTGTTTGTGCATTTTGTTCCATAATAATTATCAGCTTTGTGATATAAAATGAACAATCAAAACATCAATGCATAAACACAAACTAAGCACAGAAAGTCTGAATGTGATGCTATGTGAATATAATTTTTTTTAAAAGATTGTAAACTGCAATCAAGAACACAAAACTGCTATTAATTAAAATGTTATGTATAACAAGATTATTCTCTCAGAAGTGTCCTAATTCACAGGGCTATTTAAATGACTAAATTGTAAATAAAAGCTGTTTCGGTCATTGTTAAGATGATGTTGTTGCTAATATGAGGAACAATAAAGTGTACAATACATTCTGCCCATAAGAATTCATTTTAAATTAAGTATTTTTTGATGGACTGCTATCCATTTACTACCAATTCACCTGCTTAAAATGGCAAATTTTTATAAACTACTGTGCCTTTTAAATAAAAAAAACAACAACTTGGTGCTTTGCATTATTTAAATCACTTTTCACTTGCTGCTGCAATCCACTATATATCACTATTTAAGATTTTTCACATTCATATCACCATTCCCACTCATATGCAAATCTCCATGTGCACTTATTATGTTTATACTTTTGTTTTTCCTGGGCTTTTTACCTGACTCATTCTCCCTGCCGTTACAGAGTCCGACTTCCAGGCCTTCACAGGCTGACCTGTGGCTGTGACACCCCCTCTTAACCCTCCCCAAGGTAAAACGTAGTGTAGATGACTCTGCAGCTCTTGACCCCATTCATAGTTCATTAACATTTGTGTATCTGTGAGATGAGTTTGCTGCTCCTGCTGTAGAGCAGGAAGTATTCCAGGACATTATTAAACTCTACTTGATTCATTTGTGCAGAAAAATGCTAAGTAGCGTCAAAATAGTCTTCAGTTTTATCACTTGTGTAGCTTTAGTTCACCAAACACGACAGAAGAAACTGAGACGACTCTAATACTGGATTCATCCGTCTGCTCTTAACAGGTGAAGCGTTCCCCGGTGCTCTGCGCTCTCTTTCTGCTTCTTTGTCTCTCTCTGCCTGGCACACCTGCTGCTCAGACCCTTTTCAAAGTTTTATTTGAAAAAAAAAAAAAAGAAAAAAGAAAAACCCAGGCAACACTACATAAAGGTCAAACGTGTACGTGCTACGTATGTTTGTGTATGAATGCGTCTTGGAGAGGGGATACTGGATTGCTTTTTATATATAAATGCAATTTATGGCCAGCACTGAATGTATGAAAAAAAAAAAAAGTGTCTTAAAGACTAAATTCTTTATTAACATTTTAATAATGAATGATTCGAACCTGTGATGAATGTATAGTTGAACTTGATATGCAATATTTGAGCATTTAAAATCTTCATAAGTTATGATAAAGGTTTATTATTTATTCAGAAGTATCTCTTGTGTTTTAATTGAAACCTCTGCTTTTTCATATCTAATTATTTTGTAGATTTTTATACACTACTATCTAGAAGTTTGGGTCGGTATGTTTTAAAAATAATCTTATTCTCATCAAAATTGCATGTATTAGGTCACAAAATGCAGTGAAAACAGTAATACTGTGAAATATTAAATAGGTGTTTTCTAAAAAACAGATGTTTTGTGGAAACCAAAAATATTTTTATTCAAGATTTTAAAAAGGTCCTTTATTTATTTAAAATCTTTCGTGACATCATATATGTTGTTTACTGACCCCAAACGTTTGAATGTTAGTGTAGATTAGGTATAAACATGGTCATAATGAAAGAGAGAAGCCACACACATTAAGCAGTGCTGCTACACAGATTCACATTTAATTCAGAACCATTTCAAAATTATAGTCATATACTTCTCTTTTTTTTGATAATTTTCTACACATTTGCTACAGGAATAAACAGAGCTCTCAGTGAATTATTTACAGTGATCATCACACAACGTAAAGGCGGCACTAGACATTACACATGTGAAAGCACTGAATGCTTGTAAAAGATTTGACAGGAACCCTAAGATATAACAGGTGACTTTCAGGTACATTCCAATGAATTCAGAGTTCAGACATGACTGTGCATATACCATCTCATGTTTGACTGCATGAGACATGGTGACTTCTTGTGTCATTTCCACATTTGGTACATGAATTGCATTTTGGCCTTGATGAAGAAAAAACAAACCTGCATTTTTCAACATCAAACATTATATGTATATATATATATATATATATATATTATAAAAAAGACAACATTATACTGTCAATTTACAGAAATTAGGACACTTTAAATCTGATGCTTACCACCGTTTCTCCCTGAAACTCAATTAGGACTGAAGCATTTGGCCCCTGCAGTGTTTCCAGCACTGGAAAGCTTTCATAGTCTTTTAAAGAGTGACGATATTAATTTCTGACTTGTGAAAGTGAGTGAGGTGCATGAAAAGGGTGTAAGTGAAATAGATGGGATAGTGACACAGTGGGATGTGGCTCACTGAGGAAGGGCTTTGAGAATGGCGTTCACCTCTTCTGCCACAGCTGTCAGGGCGAACTCGAACTGGTCCTGCAGAAACAATCAAGCTTAGTGTGTAAATTCACCTTTGCAAATGCATTTTGGCTGGGAAAGCATTTTGTACATACCTTTGTGCGTACCATACTTGGTCTCTGGTCGCGAATATGCTCCAGTGTTGCGGCAATGTCGATCTCCTTCACGCCTAACAAAAACAAACAACCTGTGAGTACGCGGCACGTACATGAAATGAAATGGAGAAATGAGGTGCTTACCTTTTGCCATGCGGTTAAGAACCATGTCAATAAGAATGTAAGTGCCGGTTCTGCCGGTTCCATCACTGTGTGAAACAGGAAAGCAATTGAAATCATTCATTTTCAATGATAACAGTAATAAAAAATGCCCATATTGTGAACCTGAGACTCATTGTAGCCATTTACCTGCAGTGCACAATGATTGGGCACGAGCGTCCTCTGTAGCACTTGTTTACTTTTCTAAAACAAAAAAAAAGGCAGGATAGAAAATTAATGACTTGCCGTGTCACAAGGTGCATATCGGTCAATTTGTCCATCCCTACAATCATTCTTTTGTGGACAAAGAGGAACTGAGCGACGCGTGAGGCTGGGGAAGGAAGGGGGAGAGAGGAGATGGAGCATCCGTTAAGCCTCACTCCTGCTGCACTCACACCTACCAATGATCATTTTTGTGACTATGCAACTGGACCCAGACTACTAGCTGCAAATCACAAAAATGACACTGGGAGGTGTGCTACGTCCAGGGACCTACCGATCTCCATCAGAGACAGAGAGAGTGATGGTGGAAGGAGGAGGAGGAGAGAAAGGCAGGGTGTCGAGCACAAACGAGGAAAGGTCCAAAGTGCAAATGCATTCAAGGGAGAGGAACATTGCACTTTAAGGTAAAGAAAACATCCACAGATATTTAGGGAATCCCAAGTGTGAAGCAGATCATCATGTTAGGGTGAGGAAAAACAGTAGGGAAGTATTTGCTAAGAAATGTGGGTGAGACTGGGTGTGTGTGTGTCTAAATTTAGTTTATTTTGTGTTTATTTAGTAATTTGTTCAGTTGTTCTGCATCAAAGCCATGTGGAACATTTTTTTTTACCTTATATTTACATAAATAAGAAACATTTGGTAACATTTTTTATTTATTTTCATTGATATTACTCCGTACTTAAATGTATAATTACACTGTAACAAGGACACCTTAAAATAAAGTTTATTAAGTCTTCAATACAGATATTCACAGGTGGACCTTTAACAGAGCACTCACTAAAAATTGTCTCAGTCACAGTTTATTTTGCATTTAATATCAATTCAGATCTGACCCAGTGGGAATGTTCTTTATTTGTTAATTATCCATCATTTTCCACTGGTTTTACCAATTTCTAAGAACAGTAGTGAAAGGAGGCAACAAATATGCAACTTTCTCCAATGGTGCTGCTATTTGGACAGTACTTGAAAATCATTTGCACCATCAATTTCAAGACCAGCTGCAAACGTTATGTCACATAAATTTGCCATTATGTTATCAATGAGAACACGGCGAGCACAAAGGGAGGTGTTGCTGCTATTGGACTGTATGATTAGCACACTGTTATCCTTTAGTAAATTAGTTTAGCTGTTACTGTGTTGTGAATTACTTCCTCACCTGAAACTTTTGAGGAGCTACTCCCTGATGTGTGTGTAATCTGTTTGTAGTCCTATCAGAATGCGCGTTGTGACAGTACCTGCGGAAGTCCAGCAGGGGGCGCGTGGAGGAGGGAATGCCTTGAGCAGGCCAGCTCAGCAAATGAAACTGGGTCAGAGTGCGCGTCTCTTGAGTCTGAACGTTCTTCAGGTAGAAACTACGAACCAAGAAGTCTTTACACCAGATGTGTTCGGACACAAGATTCACCTGAGACATACAAGAGAAAATAGGTAGTAAAGAGTAATAACTTAAAGCCATTAAAAGACTCTGAGGGCAATGTTTCTCACCTCATAGATGTTGTATAAAGATGATCCTTCATCAGGCCAGTAACGTTCACATTGTTTCTCTCCATCCTCCACAAGAGCGGTCATCATCACTATTACAGTACAGCCGTTCTCCCACACCATCTAACATATGCACCACAACACTGTGTCAGTACGCAAAGAACCACTTATATCGGAAAAGCATATTAATTTAATTCTAAATCACTTTAGTGTTGTGCTATTATTCCATTTATAACCGTTTAGTGATGGGAATATTTAAAAAGATTTCTAAATTTCATCACTTCTCTCATTGTTTGCACCTCACCTGCCAGAAATCAGCAACAGTGTGTGCTAAAGGTCCTTGAGTTGCAATGTAAGCAGGTAAACGCGGATCATGATCAATCTATGGGTAAAGATCACATTTGTTATAGAAATTCATTTACTTATCCAGCATACATATTAGTGATAAACCTTGTTCTGTAGTGGAATAAAGATTTAATTTCTTACTATAGTGCTGGCATTTATGTAGTCCTCTTTAGAGGGGTTGACCTCTGCCTTTAGTTTCACCCTCGAATGGTCATCTAAAACACAATGCATTAATTAAACATACTGAAAACTCAGTTTGGCATGCCAATATTTGGATTTTCCAGTTATATGAAGTCATTAGGCATTATGCATTTCTTTACTTTCACTTTGAGTCATTTTAATGTGTCCTTGCTGAATAAAAGTGATTGATTTCTAAAAAAATTAAAATCTTACTGTAATATAAATGCATGAGATCACTGAAATAAAAGGCACAGGGCTCTTACAGGGCACAAAGTCAGGATAGCGGTTCTTCTCCATGTTGCTTTCAGACTGGGCAATAGAGACAGAGCTCGGCTCAGCCTGGTACGAACACAGAGCCTCCCACTCTTTCTGCAGTCGGTCCTTATTCTTCAAATGGTCCTCCATATACGCCTGAACAACAGAAATGGATGCATTCCACTGACTGCTCTCTATATGCCTATTTTGCTTCTGTGTAATAAATAAACAACTTGACATGATTCCACAGTAGAGTTCAGAACACAACTTAAGCCTCAGAACTAATTTATATAAGTCAAGAAGACACAAAACTCCTTAAAGTTTTGTGCAAGTTTAAATATAGATTTGGTTTGTGCAAGCAGGTACTGCAACCTATTTACTGATATGTGCTGAAAAGTCAGAAATTGTAGTGCAATAATTCCTGTTAATTAGAGTCTCACTTTATGCAGCACATACAAAGATGCAGCATATTTCAAATTTGTAATTTGCGGCTGTGTACCAGTATCATGTGTCCGGTGGAGATGTCCATGTTGGACTGCGCAGGCTCCTCGCTCCAGGACGGTGTGCTGCTGTGAGAGCTGGGACTGTGCTGCGGTCCATCGCTGAACTGAGACGACACACTGCTGACTCGAGATGTGTCGGTCCCCCGTCGACCGCCTGGCTCCGGACGGGTGAACGATGACTTGGCTGCCATGTGCTGGCGACACAGCTCCTGAGAGAAACCTTATCATTACTGACTGAGCTTTAATGTTTTAAATGACATTTTCAGATCCATAATCATCACTGTTAATGTACTGGGATGCTCAATGTCAAATGAATTTAAATGCAATTAAAGTGCTGATTATATGTCAGTTACACTTGATTAGATCAAAAATGACAGTAAAGACATTTACTGTAGAATGTTAATTTCGAGCACACTTTATTTTAAGGTCCAATTCTCACTATTAACAAACTTTTGCCTCAACAAACTGCTGTTTATTAATGTATTGGGTAGGATTGAGGATGTAGAATATGGTCATGCAAAATATGTGCTTTAATAGCACTAAAAAACAGTCAGTAGGCATGCTAATGAACAAAAAGTTAAAAGTGAGAATTGTGAGTGTTAAAAAAACTTAAAAGCAGCAAAACTGTTTTAACATTAATTATAACTTCTGTTTCTTCAGCAGCAAATAAGCATATTACAATGATTTCTAAAGGGTCATGTGACCCTGAAGACTGGAGTAATGTCTAAAAATTATAGAATGTATATATATAATTAATAACTAGTATAATATACAGTTGTTTTAAATTGTAATTTAAATTGTAAAGGCCACAAAGGCATGTCTGGCTCTTAAGAAGTTGATGATATGATTTTATTCATTACGCAATATTTCAGGCACAACATGTTTCATTTTATTTCTGTGAAATTCATTTTTTTGTGCTGTCAAACAATTAATCAGGATTTATCACATCCAAAATAAATGTTTTTGTTTACATAATATATGTGTGTGTACTACGTATATTTATATATTGTTAGATTGGCCAGTGGATCCATAAGCACGTCCGTCACATATATATATATATATATATATATATATATATATATTTAAGAAAAATATATGTATATAAGTTTATGTTGTAAATGTATTCATATTCATATATAATATAAAATATAATAATATGAATATATAAATGTAAAACCAGTTTGTGTGTGTCTTTATATATACATAATAAATATACAGTACATGTACATATATAATGTAAAAAAAAAACATTTTAGAAGCAATTAATCGTGATTTAATCATTTGACAGTACTAGTATTTTTTTTTCATTCATTTTGTTCTTCTGACTACAGTTTTTACTTTTTTTTTGGACGATACAGTAAACATCTTTAAGTCATCTTGCTCTCTCTGTATTTGTGTGTGTTTAACATTGTACCTGGTAATCAAAGTGGGTTTCCGCACCAGCTTCTGGTCCCAGACCCAGTTTGCCAGAGGCTAACTGACGGGCGTGGTGTCGGAGACAGGCAATCGCGAGGGCGACCAACAACACCGTGCCCACACAAGCCATGGCCACCATTGTGAGGACGACCCCACGCGAACCATCCCCGACCCGTGTGGCCTGGGGCAAACCACGCCCCTCGCTCCTCTAAAAAAAAACAAAAAAAAATAATAACAGCAAGGGTGAGACAACATCAGAAAAAAACAAAAAAAATGGAGTGAAACATTTCAAAGATTGTGGAGTGTTTGTGTGGTCTCTCTGTCTTCCCTACACTCTCTCGTCCCTCTTTTGTCTCTCTCTCTCTCTGTTTGTGTAAACAAGTCGGATGTCATCATCAACTACTAATTACCCTAGCAACCCAGACGCACACGCACAGCCACGTGCCACCCCGAAATAATTAGAGGAAGTCAGTGACCCGCCCGCTCTGCTGAATAATTACCAGCAAGTACACAATTAAGGAAACCCCCCACACAATGCAGGGTCAATCACTCTGAGGGATCTCTCGCACACTTTCATTGTTTTTAGCCCGTCCTAGCTCCTCTGCACTTACGGCGCATCGAAGGAATAAGAAAACGCACGGATGCAATGACTGCTGATGTCATGCGGCCGGCGTCCCGTGTCTCCAACCCCTGCCTGTTGGTGTTGCCATGGTGTCTGGGAGCCTCAGCAGGGGAGAACAGGCCGTATCGCTACCATGGCAACAGCGGAATGCTCAATGTAATCCATGGCCATCACGGTGAGCAAAGGAAATGAGAGGAGAGCAGACGAAATATGCTATTGTCAATACGCCTACATTATTACACTGAATAATACGTGGTGTTATCTGCAAAAACCACCTTAGGATGTAATACTTACCGCCACTGGCATCTTTTTTAATCCATCTGCATTCTAATCGAATCATTCTAATCTTTGGGTGTTATTATTTTGGAATAAGCATATGATAATGTTAAATATTTTACTCCTATAAAAGAGAATATCCTCTGTACTAAAAAATCTAAGTCTCTGTAAGACTTAAACACATCCGCACGTGTTTCAGAAAATGTATGTTTGTTTTATATACTGCATTAGTATTAAAGTGAAGTACATGCTCTGTAGAACTTAAAAATACATAATCACATAACTGCACTTGCTCAAGTATATATATATATATCATTAATACAGTTATATGAATATGAATATCAGTTCATACTTATTATAGATTATAGATTTATATAATATTTGTACATGTACATAAAATATCAATAGCTTCTGTAGGACTGCAAGATACTAAAAATCAATAATCAGTATAATAATCAATATAATACAAAATACATAAATGAAGCAGTTGTGTGATTTTTAATCATCTTGAAGTCCTACAGAAACTGTGGTTTATTTTATAATTATATTTAAGAGTTCATATTACTTGCATTCAGAATATAAATGCATAGTTGGCATTAAAATAAATCTGAAAAGGCATAGTGGATCATTCAATTAATTATTTTCATATTTCCCAAAGATGGTCAACACATTGTTTTATTTTAATTTAATGCATAATATCAATATTTAATCTTCTGATGATTTCCATAAAACTATGTCTCTCACAACAAGCAAAACTGACTAAAGAATTACTTTAATTTAGTGTATAAATAGTTACTAATATTTGAATGATTTTAATGAAATAATTTTGCATTTGCAAATTGACTGATTGCAAACCTTTTTAAACTCCTGATGATGGAACTTCACATACATTGATATTTACAAAATTAAATTAAAGACTAATCGTCCCTAGAGCCATTAACAAAGTTATAAACTAAAAGCAAATTTCGCCATGCTAAATAAAACAGGAAAGAAAGCAACAAGTTTTAACAACTATTCTCACACCGCCTATAATTTTCGCTCAGACACCTGCTGTTATTTCTGAGAAAGTGGAACAGACCTTTAGGCTGACACCTCACCACCATCTCTGCAGCGCACAGGCAGCCGTTAGAGCTGAGCTAGCAAAAGAAAAAGATTGAGTGAAAGAGCACTTAAGTCTGACCACAAAGAGGTCAGGACGCTTTCCCTTCTTTTCAGTCCTTTCTCGAAATTCATCAACCATTTTCCCCCTCGCTCCCTGTCCTCCTCACACCCACTCTCCCTCTCTTTCTCCTTCTTCGTTCCTCACACGTTTCTTTCTGTCCCTCTTGTTCCCACTCAAATTCGGCCTTTTCTCCTGAAAAGCTAGAAGAGTGTTCAGCAGGAGAGACTTAAGGAGGTGGAAAGAGGGAGGGGGGGGCGGCGGCGTTGAAGCAAGGGTGCGCGACTGGACGGAAGGACAATGGGGGAGGAGATAAAGGGTGCAGGGCGCCTCACCTGCTACTCCAGAGAGGCCCCGAAAGGAAGACTGACAGGCTTTTAGAATCGAGCACGGGAGCAGGCAGGAAAAATGAGCTGGTTTAGGACAAGAGGACAAAGGCCCCCCAAGGTCTGAGAGGGGCAGGCGGAGAAATGAGGAGGCAGAGAGAAAGCGGGAGAGAAGGCAACTGATCACAAGGAGGGAAAGCATGGTTACAGGGAAGCAGAGGGTACAACCCTGCGCAAGGAGGGGTAAAAAGGGGTTATACGTGAGGAATAACCTTACGACGTAACGCACGGTTCTGCACATGCTCTGTGCGTTGCTGCGAATACTAATGTGCATTTTGAATCACAATAAGCTGTTGGCCGAGGAAGCATAATTCAAACATCTGTTCCTCAAGAAGCGGGAAAATCAGATTCAGGGTCCCAGGACCCCTCTGCCATTCCCCATGACCCCGGAGCCCTTTGACCTCAGCCACAAAGAAAGAGGAGATGCACACACACACACAAACACACACGTATGGCTTGTTTGTTTTGAAAGATCCCGAGGGCAAAGATCACCAAGAGCTTCGCACTCTGAATCACAATAGGCAATTGAGGCACGGCCAGAGACGTCCGAGTCAGAAATGGTGCACCGACCATCTCTGAGGCTCTCGGTGATCTAGGATTTCATCAGTCCGTCTGTCCCATTATGTATTTTCTGCTCCATTCACTTGCTGTGAATTGATTTCACAATTCAGCAGGACTCTGCTGTTATCTGATAGAGCCGTTCAGACTATGACTCGTCAGAATTCACATCACCGCCATCGTCTCGCTGCCTTTATATTGCACAGCAGAAGGTGTGCAGTTTTCATTTAGTTTCCTCTAAGAGAAAAAACCTTTAGGGAGTTGTTCATAATGAATGATTTTTCTTCCCCATATCATTCCCATATATATATTGCATATAAAAATATTTGAAATAGCATTACTGTTCACTCTAGATGGAAACTAGTATATGATATATACACACACACATATATATATATATATATATATATATATATCAAACTCTTTAAAGGCAAGCAATGGAATGCATTTCAAGGTAACATGAAAAATGAACATTCCAGTCACTTAAAGAGTGGTTTTATATCGAATTAGTACACGAAACCAAGAGAAATAGTATGAACTTAGGTGCACCTGCAATGACTACAAACGGATTACATCATCTCACTCAACCAGCCTGCTCTGCCCTGTTACCACAGCAACCGGTCCACCTGACATCACTATTCTAGAAAGCACACAATTCTTAAAAACAGCATTTAATAAAAATATTTAATCAAACGCGCATATACCTTACGCATGCAGCACATGGCACTGCGCATGCACCACACACGCATTTGTGTGTATGCCAAGCTCAAGATGCCAACTGAGATCAAATGTGAAATAATTTAATATTTCTAATGAAATATTAAATATGATCAAATAGTAGGCACATTTAAAGATCATCTGTATTTTAGTTGTTATTATGGTAAGATGTTGATATGATACAGTTGTAAAAAAAAAAAAAGTAAATGTAAAAGTAAATGTAAAAACATAAAAATATTGTAACTTTTTGAATAAATATTTGCTTCAAAAAGTTTAGATTTAGTTTACATATAAAGACAATTCAGTTGATAATATTTATAATGTATTTTGACCATTTATTTTGAAAAATATGTTTTTATTCTAGTTTAGTGCTGTACAGTAGCTATGTAGAAGTTTGAATGGTCGTGGTATTTGTTTTAGACATATTTATAGAACTAATAAAGCCTACAATGTATAATATAGATTTCCACGTAAAATATTATTCAAAACTCTGTCACAGTTTTTAACTGATATTATTATATATCATTTTTGAATGCAATACAGTTTGTACCTTTCCACGTGAGATAAAAGAAATATATTTTGAAAAAAGAAAAATTCAAATAAATATATAGATATAGATATATACACACACACAAACTAAATTACTACATTAAAGCTAAAAAATAGGACGCTTCAATTATGCATCAGTATGCTGATTGACTATTAAAGCGATAAGTAGCTTATGTCAATATGCACACACTTTTTTCCATTATTCATACGCAAAATATATCATGATGTCCAGCACAACCATTAGAATAACATCCAAATAAATAAACACACATCTCAGCGTTTAAATCCTACATAAAGGCCTACAGAATCAGTAGATCTAGTACGGAATAGAACTCACCGGCACACATCTCGTTTGCTCTCCAGACGCTCAGACCTCTTTACCTCACAACATCACCAGCAGGACCATCTTTAATCTCACGTTTTCAAGCCTCCACACAGTCCATGCATCCCCGCTCAGAAAACTTAAGCAGAGCAGCAAACAAGCGCTTCAAAGTAGCCCTTAACGTTTCAGAGCCGAGAAACCAAAACGGAGGGAAAAGAGTGGCATACGTGTAGTGCCGGAGCGAAAAGGTAAATGAGTGAAAATAAATGGGAAGGACAAGAAAAGGGAGGGGAAAGAGAGAATGTGCCTCCCCGAGAGCTGTGTCCGACTCGTATGAAGGCCTCGCTGCCTCTCAGCCCCATTCAACCAATGCCGCCACTTGTCACATCAAACGTCGTTGCCTTAGAGACAGCTCCACATGTTGCTGATGGTGAAATGGTGGGGTGGGGGGTGGTATTGATGCCCTGGATAGGTCGTCCGTGAGAGAGAGAGAGAGAGAGAGGAGGGAAAAAAACGGGCCGAAAGCAACAGGAGCAGGAGGGGGTACAACGAATGGGGTGTAAGAAAAGTGCCATGGGCCCAAAAAGGGGTTTGTAAGTAATATGGTTTGGCAAGGACACAAACACTGAGCCTTCACATCTGGAATAACCGTACAACAGAAGATATGTGAGATCACACAAGCTGGGGACAATACAGGTAACGGATCCTGCCAAAGATTTATAGAATAATAACTGACACGTCTGATAAATGTGCTTGAAACTGGAATATTATCATTTAAGCTAAAAAAGGATTTTCAGGACGAGTCATTTAATAAATATAGAACCCCTAGAGTACATAAAAGTAATGGATATTCGGTCATCATTTACTCACCCTAAAAAGTGTATATATTTCTTTCCACTGTTGAACACTTCCATTACACGTAAAAAATATTATGGTGACCAGCAACTGTTTGGTCACTGGTGTTCTTAGGGTAAGTAAACCTAGTTTTAATTTTTGGGTGAACTATCCCCTTAATAAGATTTCAGAGCAATCTCTGTGGGAGTGCTGAAAGGGCATTGCTATGTATGTCACCGTGGGCCGTAAAAACTTTAATTCATTAAAGAAGTAAAGAAAGAGACTCGCAGAGAGAGAAAGAAGCACGGAGAGACAAAACAGCCTAAGCAGAAAAGCATTTACCCCCATAAAAGGCGGACAAAAACAGTCAGGTGCAAGCAGGTCTCATTACTGAGGCAGAGAGAGAAAAATATAAGATAAAGGACAGGGAGAGCGCGCGCACACTCACTCACTCGCTCGCTCACTCATACGCCGTGCACTTCACAGCAAAGAAAGTGTCACAGCCCACAATGGAACGAGAAAGAATAATTAAAAATATGAGCAGCCGGATGCAACAAAAGACATTATTCTGTATTCAAGGGCCTGCAACAGCTGTACAAAGTGAAAGGGGAGCGAGCGAGGGAGAGCAGAACGCCTCAATATGCATCGAGCACAAAAGCCACCCAAGAAAGTGGGGGAGCGAGGGAGAAAGGGATGGGGAGGGGTCAAAGGCAGAGGTAACAAAAAGAGAAGGGCCAAAAGAATGGCAGAGGGGAGAATGGCATGGGACAAGAAGAGAAAGAATGAGTGAGGGAGAGAAATGAGGCACAGCGGGAAAAACGCAGGAGGATTTGAGACGGGGGAACGGTACAGTGGGGACAGTTCGAGATGAACGGGGACGATTTCAAAAACGGTTCGTTTCAAATGCCCTCCTTGTTCGGTTCAGTATTAAGCGCCAGAGTGATTCATGAGAACCCAGAATTATATCTCAGTACGTGATCTGTACATAATAGATGAACAAAACTATCGAATCTATGAATTTCAATGAGAACGTTCCCTGTTTGGTTGATGAGGGTGGTTATGTAGAGAATAATGACCTGTGTGGCCAATTCTGTTGCTGACTGACAAGAGAGAGAGGCTCATTATACTAACTGGTTCCCATAATCGCTAATCTATAGACCTGCTGATCACAGTGAGCGTGTGGGTTTCACGGTTTGCGGACATAAAAAAGGGATAGGCATACCTCTCCCACTCCGGTCTGGATGATTTTCAGTCCTGTCTCTCCCTCGAGGAAATTCTTCTCAGCAACTGTAATGCAAAGACAATAAATGCTGGTTAATGTGCGAGTTAATCAACGAGCGCCTGTGCATTTTTTTCCCAATTCATCAAAATGAACGGTCAAAACGTGAAGGCTTGTCACTCACCGGCTTTATTGGCCACGTCCTCGGCGCTGAGATTAAGAGAGTTCTGTCGGATCCTGAACGTCAGGGCTGAGCCAACCACGCTGCAGAGACAAACGGCAGATAGATCATGTTTTCTTTTATTCTCTCCATGTATTCACTAATCTATCAGTCTCTCTATATAGCAACGCACACACACTTTACCTAATGTTGATGAAACTGCTCGTGGAGAGATGGATTCTCTCCGCCAGGGTCTCTAAGAGTTTCACCCCATCATAAAGACTTAAAGGACTGGAGGGAAAACACAAGAAGAAATAGGTTTCTCTTATTATGAGCATTCAGCACAAATTAATTCAATTTATTTCAAGGAACATTTAGCTATATTAACACATATACATCAAGAAATCATCAGAAATACACTCCAGACTATATATTTCAAAGGTCTCAAAGTGAAAAAACCTAGAAACTTCTATAATATGAAAAAGGGTAGAATAAATTGGAGCAACTATTTGTTATAGAAAAAATAAATGAGATTTCATGTAGTCATTTCCCTGATAAACCTTGTCATAAGCTACATTTTTTGTTCAATACTTTTTTCTTGCCATTTCTAGTATTTTAACTGAAATGAATCATTTTAGAGCTATTTGCTGATTAAATATTTTAGAAATAAGCATAAAGAGAAAATGTATATCAATTACAAAAATACTACAATTTCATGCTATTTTCCATAATAGTCCATGTTTTCCATAACAACAGAAATACATTTCTATACAAATATTAATTAGTCCGTTTCATTTAGTGCTATCAAACGATTAATCACGATTAATCACAAACAAAATAAAAGTTTTTTTGTGTTTTGTGTATATTTATTGAGTATATAAACATACACACACATAGAGTACATATTTAGAAAATATTTACATGTCTATATTTATATTCATATAATTCATATTATACATAAATGTAATATATATAATATATAATAATATATAATTTTCTTAAATAAATACATGTGTTTGTGTATGTGTGTGTGTATATATATATATATATATATATATACACAGCACACATACATACAGTGCCCTCCTCTAATATTGGAACCCTTGGGAAATCTGAGCAAAGGTGACTATCAAAAAATAAATCTGCATTGTTTATCCTTTTGATCTCTCATTCAAAAAAGTCACAAAATTCTAACCTATCATTGAAGTAAAACAATTGAAAATAGAGAGAAATTCTTGTGACAAAATAAATGTTTTTCTCCAATACTTGTTGACCACAATTATTGGCACCCAATTATTGCTATATCCTTTTCTCAAGAGAACAGCTCTGAGTTTTCTCCTGTAATGCCTGAAGAGTTTGGAGAACACCTGATAAGAGAAAAGAGACCATTCTTTCATGCAGAATCTTTCCAGACCCTTCAGAATACCAGCTCCATGATGGTGCTTTTCCTCTTTAGTTCACCTCATTCATTTTCTGCAGGGTTAAGGTCAGAGGACTAGGCCAGCCATGGCATCTTCATTTTGTGCTCAGTGACTAATTCTTGTGTTTATTTTGATGTTTGTGTTTGGATTATTGCCTTCCCAGTGGAAGACCCAACCATGCCCATTATAAGATTTCAAATAGAGTCAGTCAGTATTAGATTTGTTATCGATTGGTATTTGATTGAATCTATGATGCCACATGTCTAAACAAGATGTCCAGGACCTCCAGTTGAAATATAGGCCCACAACATCAAAAAAACAGCAGTATACTTCATTGTACACAAGAAGTACTTTTTTATCCCTGTGTTCACCAAACCCATCTTGTGTGATTGCTGCTAAAAAGCTCATTTTTTAGCTTCATCTGATCATAGAAGCCAGTCCCATTTGTAGTTCCAGTCCTGTCTGACAACTGAACATGCTGGAGATTGTTTTTGGATAAGTGAGGATAATTTTTCTTAAACCCTCCCAAACAACATGTGCTGATGTAGGGGCTGTTTGACTCCTCTTCCAGGCAGCTTCGTAACATTTTATGTTGATTGGAAATTCTTCATTATTTCCCTGATGGTGGAAATAATTTCTTAAAAGCTCAATTATCTTTTGCTGCACATCATAAATATATTATTTGTTTGTTGTTTTTCTCTCATTGTGTTGATGATTAAGGGAATTTGGACTATATATAATCTGGATAATGTCATGTCCATAATCACCCTGGAGTGCTCAAAACTGTGAATATGAATGGGAATATACTTCAGAGATATTTTATTCATAAAAAATTCTAGGGGTGCCAATAATTTATTTCACATTTATTGGAAACATTTATTTCATCACAAGAATTTCTCCCTACTGTCAGTTGATTTACTTCAATGATAGGTTAAAATTGTGTGAATTTTTTGAATGAAAGATCACAAGGATAAACAATGCAGATTTATTTCCATAGTCACCTTTACTCATATTTACCAAGGGTGCCAATTTTAGAGGAGGGCACTGTATATTACGTAAACATTTTTAAAATTTTGCAATTAATCTTTTGACAGCACTATAGTTTCATTACATTCAGTTTTTACTTAAAAAAAATAATACTACTAACACTAAATCTAAAGTCAAATACTAAGAAAATTGTGTTTTTGGTAAATAATTTAGCACACATAACTATCTAAAATGATGAGGTATCTGCCATCTATGAACTCCAACATAGTCAATTTCAGGTAAATGAACTGTACAATATTTAGGAGCTCCTACCTCTGATTAGTGACAATGTAGCCATATTCCTCTCTGGTGTTTGTCCCATCCTTAGAGGTTTTCAAGATGTTGGCGGTTTTCTCTTTTAAATCCAGGTCTTTGGCTGACAGGGTGGGCCCCACAGAGCTCCCACTGTCTTCCTTAGGCACAGTGGCAGGGGCTGGTGTGGATGGGGGCCGAGTAGGGGCCCGCTGGTAGGTTGGGGTAGAGGGCAGAGCTGAAACAGGTAAGGGGGGTTTCGCTCCTTTTTCTGTCACTTTATCACTGCCTTCTACAACTGTCTGTTGAGGAAATACAAAGTGTTGTGTTTAAAGAGGAAAAAAACAGGGGTATATTTTACTTATTTTAATTAATTCCTCCTTTTTTAAGCTTTCTGATAAGTGTTAAGTGTTATTTAAATAATTAGATGGCTCACTCAACAATATATTAAAAGCAATGTTTAAAAAGCAAAAATCCTGGTGAAAGTGTTTCTTTTTGTTAGCATTTAGGTGAGAAATTAGACTGCAAATCTACCTCTTTTACCGTGACTGTCCCTGGGGACTGATCTGAGGAACACAAAGAAAAGAAAAAACATCATACAGTGCGTTTATCCCACATTATATGAATGCATAGAGCTATGGCTGTCCATAAATTGCAAAATGTCCATAAGACTAGGTGCAGTGACTTCGTCCTGCAGTTACTATGATTTAAGCAGTGTGACAATACATATGCACTGAATGCATGATTTAAGTACATTTGTTTGTGTTGCGATCTCACTCTATACCTGCATTCTCCATGTTTTGTAGCAGCTGTAATACTAAAGTTAGTCTTTTTATCTGCTGAGGGCTCAGGTCTCGTGGGTCCACCCCAAAACTCTTTAACAGGGTGGCCAGCTGTGCCAGAGTATCATCTATAACATAAATATTAACATGCTGGATGAAATGGAAACATAAGCGTGCATAGGCAACTGCAAAAATGCATATTTACACCCACACTAAATGCTACATATACATTTATGTATCTAAAGCAACTTACATTGGATTCATTTTTACAAGTTTAAGCATTTTCCTAGATTTAAAACATGTCTATTCAAAACTGAAGCAAATGGGAAAACATGCAGACTTCAATAGTGAATTGTTTACTATGACATCCTCTTAAGGGCACAACATTTGAAGCATCCCCAAAAAGGGATACTCACCATCAAGTCCAGAAAAAGAGCTGTAGTCCTGAGGGACTTTCTTGTTGTTGCGCTGGGCTGAGCTGGGCTGTTCCTGTAGGGTGTAGTCCTCTCCATATTCCAAAGGGAAATCTAGATCTTCATAGTATGGAGCAGCAGGGAGGGCTGCTGCCCCCCTGTGGCGGAAAGAGGGTTGTGAGGAGGAGAGGTAGAGAGAGACGGCATCTTCCAGGAGCTGACGGTCTCTGTCTCTTTGCTGGGCTCCAGCTCGAGAGGAGGGTCTCTGGTATCCCATGCTGGTGTGAGGATGGAGAGAATGGGTCATGTCCTCCTGTTAGTGAACAATGAGAGAAATTAATGTAAAAATATAAGATAAACCTGTGGTTGGTTTTTCTATAAAAAAAAAGAAAAAGTGTCTTACTTGTAGGTATGAGTATGGGTCCATTGGTAGGGCCTGCATCCGAAGCGAGGAGGACTGGTGGGGGTCTAACACCATGTAATCCATGTAGCTCTGAGCTGGACCAGATTCAGAGTTAGAGCTGGAATAGACTTTCTTAGCTGCAGGCTGTGGCGGTCTACAAAAAAGAAATCAGTCAATTACATTAAATCTAATACAAGAGATCAAACATCTGAAGTCTGAGAGACCTCTGAAATCAAGTTTTCCAGCAGCAATAACGCACACTCAAAGAAACGGATGAAAAATAAAAAAATTACTTTCTCATCCTCGTGCTGTATGATTTTATTATTTTCTTGTGTAACACAAGAGGAGACATTCTGAAGAACACTATTTTCATTCATATTAATAGACCATTCAAGCACCATAGGAGTATTAAAGTCATTTACATAAGCAGAACATGCAAGTCTAAGAGGTCTTCTGTGTGAGAAACACAGCAAGCTTAAAGTCAGTATGCAATGAAAATCTTGATATCCGATGGAGCTGATATGTCTGAGTTCTGGATTGTGGTACTTTCTGACTCTCTATAACTTCGCTTTCTGTCAAGGGTCTATTGTTCTATACAAATAGAAAAATAATTGAAGTAATTCTTGACAGCCATGCTACCACTACTTAGAAAATTCATAAGGGAAGTGAAAAATGAATAAAGAATCAGAACTGATCAGATCAGGACTCAATAATCCATTACCAGCCAATTTAAAATTCACAAAGCTATTTGAATTCTTGTATATAGTGCACTTTCACAATACGTTTATGGTGCTTTTCAGCTCCAGAATTCATTAACAGTCACTACACAGAAAAAAAAATTAATAAGGAAAAAAATATTCCACTAAGGAAATAAAGTCGTACAGGTGCAACAATATAAGGGTAAGAAAACGATACTACTCCTTTAAACTAACAGCATTGTTCCTGGTACTCACTGAGCATTCTGGGCCTTTTGTGTGCGTGTGTGAGGAATACGGCTCAGCTCCTTTGCAATGATGTGCTGGGTGATTTCATCCTGCCACGAGAATCCTGTTCACAGACACACACATACACAAATCAGCACACACAATGTAAGCAGGTACATGTAAAGGAGCATTTAGTATGTGCAGTACTTACACTGTACACAGCACATGCCTTGCCAGAGTCTTTATTTCAGGAGTGAGTCAGCGTGTATCGTGCGTGTGCTTTTTCTTGAAAACAAGTATGAAACCTGATACACTCAGCAATGCTTTGTTTGTTTGCCTTTAGCCTCTCCTAATCCTAATGGATAATCTATTTTTGTCATTACTTCATTTGATATTATACTACATTATACTTTTGATACACCTTGCACGCTCCATTAGACACAGAAGCAAAAAATGGTAATATAATGATTCAGAAAATAAATGAAGTGTTAAATAATAAAAGTTTTGTTGTCGGTGCAATCATAAAATCAGTTTAACGCAATGCAGTAGGTTATTTCATTATAGCTCAAATGTTTTTAATTTTTTTGTATTTTCAAATAATAAAAAACACAAATATAATAGCATTGCCACTGTAAATGTGTGTGTGTGTGTGTGTGTGTGTGTGTGCCTAAAAAAAACAGCTTAATAAAGTGTGTGTCCATGTGTGTGTGCGCGTGTGTCTATGTATGTGTGCGCGTGTGTCTATGTGTGTGTGCTTGTTTACCCTGAAGCATCAACTCTTTGAGCACTTCCTGCAGTCTCTGAAGAACAGGAACAGAGACCTGGTACTGAACCTGATCATGTCTGGAGCTCCGGCACTGTCCAAAGAGCTTGTCTGTAACACATAAAAAAACACAAACCATTTAGAACACTGAGAAGAAATCTATCTATCTAGATAGATAGTTTTCTGAACATTATGTTAAAAAAAGTTACTGATGTCAGTATAAACAACATCAAAATAATTAAATATGAACCAACATCTTAAACACTCTTGAACATAAATACAGCGTGACTACAAAGCACATTTCAAATGTCGCAGACAAAATAACCCATAAGTGAAAAATTAGCCAGTTTCTTGACTAATAAACACCCATAACATATTCAGCGCACCCCACACATACACTCACATCCCACACAGATACCACTGACTCATCCCTGACTAAACCTCCAGTTGTGTGGTTTAAAAAAAGCCCTTGATCCCTTCACGCAGATGAGCTCTAAACATGAACCCGGCCATTTTCTATATCTCAGAGCAGGTCTGTCCATGAACATGACTCACAGCTATTTATAGTACAGATGGAGATGTGAGAGCACTATGGGAGAGATGGATCAGTTTCCCCGGGGCATGGAAACACACAGTACATTATTGCATTGCAATAGAAGTGACCGAGGAGAAACTGATGTCACATCATCACTTCAGCAAAAGTAAGACATACAGTAAAGAAGTAACACATACGACAAAATTATATTTTGCCCCTTATAATATATACATGAATATTCATAAAAATGTTTTTCAAGGTTTTTGTTTGCTTGATTGATTGTTTAATATATATTAGCTACGCATAGACAGATGCACAAATGCATATGCAACATACAAAACTCATTTATAATTGTTTGTTTGAATCTAATGAGGGATGCAGTCTAGGCCTGTAGAATCCCATTTATTACGTCTTATGGAAGCTTGTTTGCCCCATGCAATAAAAAAATAAAGGTTGTTGTGACATTTTAGCTCATAATTCAGAATTGTAAGAATTCTGATAATTAAACTTAGAATTAAAGACTCAACTATGATACTGTATATAGCTTCAGAATTGCAATAAAAATAGCAAAATTTTCATTTTTTAATATTTTTTATTCAGAGGTGGGAAAAAGCAGTTGTTGTGAGAAATAAACTGAAGAGTTATGGTAAAAAAAAACATTTTAAAAAGATCTAAACTGAAAATAAAATCTGAATTCTGAATTTAATTCTCACAATTCTGAGTTTATATCTCACAATTTAGACTTTGTTTCTTGCAATCCTGAGAAGATAAATTTGAATTATGAAATACGAACTCAGAATTACAAGAAAAAATGTCAAAACAGCACCACCGGAGTACATAAAAGGTGAATAACTCCTTTTTTTCTCTTTCTCTATTTATTGCTGTGCTTCTTCTCAGTGTAATACAAACACCTGACATTCAGTATGAGTGTGTATGGAGGTGTCAGAACAAAATAGATTGAACTGGAGGCAAACTGCTTTTCACTGAAAATAGAAAAACAGCTGATTTATAAACCTCTGTTCCATCATTTTATGACAGTGGGAATACGGAAGCCTTAAACATGTACATCAAGACCCAGCTAACCGTCATCGTCAACACGATACTCTGAAATGCTTTTCAAAGAGCGCCTCGTATTTGTGTAAGCTCTTTTGAATTTGCAGGTATCCATGTGGGTATATATGTGCGTATGAGTGTGTTTGGATGAACGGCAAAGACGTGAGTCTGTGCGTAAGCATCGGGTAGTGAGTCATCAGTGATTGTGGGGGCGTACACCCAGCTTCCATGGGCTTGATGATGTCACCGTTACCAAGGGGACCTGGAGCAGAGGTGGGAGGGACTTGACGGTGAGAGAGAAGAGCAGGTGACAGAATACTATAGTCACACCATAGGACAGTTCAATTATTATTTGTCAGCTACCTATACATAGCCTTGAAAAATACAAGGATTTTACAGACTTTTGGAACCATTGTATCGTCACGTGGACATAAAATGCACGAATAACATAAACAACCGCCACCGGTCTACACAAACACAACACTCTTTGTTAACGCTGACTAATATAAAAGGAGTGAAGTGAAAGTTCCTGGAGTGTCAATTATTTAGCTGTGTGCATGTGTCTCCTGTTGCGTCGTTGCACTAACAGGATGTAGCAGAGCTGCAGTGTCAAATGATGATCTGGAAATCACGATTAGATCATCAAGAGCAAGAAATAAAGAGACAGGACGCAAAAGACAGAATCACGTCCTTGCTTCTGAACTTATGATTACTGTAACAACACAACATACTGTCTCCTTATTGTGATACTCACCATCAGAGCAGAACTGCTCCTTAGAGCACAGCCTCTTCTCAAACAAACAGCCTGCATGCGAGAGACAGAAAGAGAGAGGAATGCATTTAAAAAACATTTACTACTGAAAACCTCAAAGCATTTTGTCAATGGAGATATACAGACTGTTTTTTCCTTCACTGACACGTTCATCTCAGACACATGTCAAATCGGTCTTTCCAACTTTTTGACTCTGGTACAAGAGTTACAGCTTAAAAACAGAATCCAAAAGCATATAAACAATGCTGAATCAAGATGAATCAATGACAAGAATCATTCATCCATGATGGCCTATGATTGCAGTAGTTTGCTTCCCCTAAGATGCAGAACTGCTGTGTGGGCAGATAGAATGAGGAGGAAAGCTCTGGGCATGTGCTGAACACAGCTGATCAAATAAAAAGGAAACGTAACTGCCAGCGAGCATGACCTGACTATGCTAGAGCGTGTATATGGGTGTGTGTATGTCTGTTTGTGTGCCTGAATGCGTGTGTGTGTGGGAAACGTTAGGCTGGCCAACAGCACTGCTGTCAGGGGAACCGAGCAGGACAAACAAAGATAAAGAGTCAAGCTGATAAAGCTGGAGAGAATAAAGTGGCCTAAAAACAGATTTAGACAGTTAAAAAAGGATTGGGCTTTTGGTGAAATAATTCTAAATGAAATTATATAGCCTACCAGATTAGGTCTTTTCACACTGCGCCTAATCCCAGATTATCAGCATTTGAGGGGAAAAATGTCAAATGGTGACTGAAAACCAAAGATAAAGGTTGTTTACCTTTAAAGTCCGAAGAGTCCATTCAGGAAAAATGTTGCAAATTGGAGTTGTTTTTAAGCAAATGTTCAATCAGGAACAGTGTGATACATCAGTTAATGAACACCCTGACCGGGATTAAAGCTTTTTATATACCATAAAAGGACCATAAAATGTTTATCCAATCATTGCATTGGGTTTAAATGATTGGGCTGGATGCAACGATTCAACCAAAATTCAAGGACTTGCAATAATACATAAAGAAAAAGAAGGTATGCTAAACGTAAAGTTAAAAGTATTCCTAATATATTTGACCTTTTATTAAAAGCAGCCCATTTGACCTGATCAGACATGCCATACATTTATAGCTATATATCAAGATGGGCAATGTAAAACCTGATTCAGTTCATCTATGATTTAAAATGATCCATGGTTAACTGTTTCAAGCCCGTCATGTGTTAAAAGAGTAAATAAAAAAAAAATAAAATAAAAATACTGAAGGACTTTGAATATTGAAAAAAGAAGGTTACTGAACAAGGGTCTAACAAACAGCTATTTTCAACACTTTGATAAAAATGGGAAGTGTAAAGTTTGCTCATTATTCATTTGTACTAGCAGCTTGTGAGCTGCTGATTTAGAAATGGAACAGAATGTGATGTTAACCTCTCATTTCCATTTTCCACTGATGACATCACATCAGCGAAAATCACCTTGGCAGTGTTTTACTCACGCTGGATTAATGATTAAAAGCACACTGAATTCTTGTAAACAACATCATGAACAACACGGCCACTGCCAGAGTTTAGTCTCAGAAAAACAGGTGCAAATCTAAACTAAATATGATATAATAATTATTAAATACATTAAGATAATAAGCAATATTTTTGCACAAAATAATCCAATCAAGTTGTATTTGTAAATTCATATCAGGCTAAAGCAGTAACAACCTTTACACTAGCAAAGACCTGTTTGTCAACAACTAAATCAACACTAACCCTCAGATGAATGAGAGGAAATATTATGATGAATTAGATAGAACTCTAGCAGTGCAGAAATATTATAAATTTAAACAATTAATGCTTCGTGGGGCTGCTTTTTTAAAAGCTGCATCTGAGCCGGTTTAGAGCAGCCTTAAGCAGGCTGTGCAAAGAGCAGCTAATGAAAATTCATACCATTCATAAATGTCAATAGTAAACACAACAGTATGAGCAACGCACGAAATAATTAAATCCCAACAACCTCATGGAAACCATCGTCCATTAAACAAACCAAGAGTGCAATCGAGAGACTATCGATCTTTTTTTTATGTATAAAACGTAGTAGATGACGGTGTATTGTTACAAAAATATTTGCAAATGGGTCACTCCTCCAATGTCGCCGACGTGTCGCCAAGGATACAGAGAAGAGTGATTTCTATTGGTCAGAGCAGGGATGGAGAGTAAAGAGTATTTCTGTTAACCAGATAATGTTTGCATAGAGGAGGATTGGGTGATATAAACCTAACCTACAATAAAGCCTAAAGTCGATAGTTGCTTTCAAAATAAACAAATATGAAAATTGACCCTCTCCATGGTGCTGAAACGATGCTCTTCACTGAATGACTCCTTGTCTCCATACTGTCCTTTCCCACCAGTTGCATGATAAAGCTGAAAGACCTTTAATTGACGTCTACAACACTTTTGATGCATGTTTAGGAGGAGAAGTGTTCACAATGGCAATAAGAAACAAACACAATATGCAAATATTCTCAAAAAGTGATTTTAAAATAATGGCACGTTTATCTAGCCTACATGAAACGTGATCCCATATGTCACAATATACACTAAATTGCCTACGAGTAGATAAATGTGTCCTACTGTATTAAAATAAATGTGGCTACATTGTAATTGTCATATGCCTAAACAAGCACACCAATGCACGCCTGTGCACAATGAATCTAACATTGTAACAATCGATTTTCATTGCATTTCTTGCAAGACTTTCTTTTTGAGCGATATTAATACCTACCGTATTTGCCTGCCATCCCAAGCTGGCAGAATACGGATATCAAAAACAGGGCTCTCCATACTCGTGGATGCATCATATTAACTATCCACGGGATTGAAGTCAACGCGTTGTTTTATCGCCCTCGGTTAAGAATTTAAATCCACATTTTGTCTGTCGGTGCCGCAGGCTTGTGCTAAACGCTCGTAGCACAACTGACGGACGCGTCAGGTAAGAGAAATTAACTGTAGGCTTTCGTATTAGGCAGTAATAAACATACAGAGACATTAACGAATGTCCTGAATTTCCGGTGCGGATCTGGAGCGGGAATCACGATCCTCCTTCAGAGATGTGGCGGGGACCCGCAATTACGTCATAGGGAGACCAGAAGATTTGCGAAGAAGAGTCTTGAGTGCAAAATGAAGGAAGGGACCTAGAGCCTGTACATCTGAGACCTGGTTTACCTTTGAAATGAAAAGTGGGCAGGACGTGTGGCTAACATTGACTGCAGAAGATGATCGATGCCCTCTGTTGCGGTTATAGTCCAACCCCCCCACCCCGGGGGTTAAAAGGAAAATGACAACATTTCACAGAGGAAAGAACTGATATCAAGTAAATATGAGGTAAATCTATGTCCAATGACAAATGCTGATTGTTAGCCACACCTTTATTTGGAATCATGCACAAAAATCCATGTCCCTTACGAAAATTAAACGTGGTTTTATTGTAGTAACCATGTTGTTGTTGTTGTTTTGGTTTTTTTTGTATTAAATACCATTTGTATAACCACGTATTTGCTAAAATACCATGGCTAAACTATGCTTAGTTTAGCAAAACCATGATTATGTAAATCATGCATTGTTTAAATTATTAACCATGTTTTGTTTTCGGGTTGTTTTTTTGTTGTTGTTGTTTTTTGGGGGGTTTTTGGTAAATTTCAGAAGGGTTGGTCTCAAATAGCAATGATTTTATGCAGTTGTAGAGCAAGTAGGCCGAGTGGCCATTTTAAAATGAAAACAAACTAATATCACAACTGATGTAGGGCCTATTTGGCAACGTTTCTGACATAGGACTACACAAAAGTCTTATCTAAGGTTGACAAACATGATAAATGAGTATTTGTTACATGTTCCCGCATGTTTGACAGGAAACCACAGTCAAAAGAAAACCAATGTCATCATCATTTATACGTCACCATATTCTACCACCAATTGAGAAAGTAACAACAAAACACGTCATTTTTACATGGAGATGCACCAGTTAAGCTGAGCTGCGGTGCCACCAACTGTCCGGATATTGTCAGTGCAGTATTACTCCCTAATACACTATGATTGCTTTTCTACTGTTATAATACGTTTCAAATTGGGACCATATGATGCACTATATATATATATATATATGAATATATATTTTGCAGTGCACAATAATTAGCTCCACGACAAGATATTATGTACATTTGTGAAAAATGTAACAAAAATGTATTTTCGAAACTCATATTTTGAACAGTCATTCTCTTCATTTTTGTTTTTCTCTTAGTTTTGCTCTGACTCTGACTGTGAAGGTCTGAAGAATATGGTCTATTTATGTAAATGTTTCATAGAGGGAGACTTTACATATTTAGCATCTTTCAAACTCTGTCCCCAAATCTCACCATGTTCCCCTTTACCCCCTCTGCGTGGCATTTCACCTTGTTGGAATCTGTGTATGCCTGTTTGGGGGGTTGCTAAGGCAGCCAGAGGGAGTTTTTGTAAGACGACCTACTGGGCAACTCCCACCACTTCCCATAACCCCTACCCACGTGTGGTTTCACATGTCCCGCCATTGGGACACCACCATAGCAGACATCAAATTTCTTATTTGGTGACTCAATAAAAACAAAACAATTACATTTTTTTCTTTAGATAATGTAAGTAATATATATTTTTATGGTACTGTTATCTACAATACAACAAACAAATACGGATTTATATAAAATAAAATAAAATAAGAAGCTAAATTTAGCATTATGTTCTCATTTTCTATATTTATTGCAATTTAAGGAACTAAAAACAACTTTGCAAGGTACTTAATAGGTATCTATTAATGCATCTTATTTGCAGTAAATAGATTTGACAGCTGTTATTGAAGCTCTGCTGAATTTCTGTTATGGTTACCTGGCAACATAAACTCCATGTGTTTTGACCTTGTCATAATTCATTTTTATCATCTTTCCATCTGACATATGCCTGTCCCAGAATTGCTCTGTAACCCAGGAATTTTCAGAGGCTACTCTCATAGTGTGCCGAAAATAAATTAGATAACATTGTGATGATGAAAACTCATGGTAACGTTGCTGGTCTTGGTCATAAAATCTGAATGACTACCCTAACGTCCCAAAACGTCTTACAACATACAATAAAAGTCTGATCAAGTCTAAACATTTTTCAAGTTTCGAACAAGCAAAATAAAATAAATAAATTAGTGTATTTGTTTGTGTATACTCTCACACAGTTTTTATACATTTATTTTGTTAACTGTGCATTCACAGGTGATGGCCTGGGTTTGCTGAAAATAATGAACTAACCCACCACCCGAAGAGAAAGACGGTGTTAAATTGCGAGGCTATAAATTGCATTGTTTAAGTTCCTTGAGGCACTTTTAGATACCAGAGACAAAGACCGCAATACATTCCATTCACACAGATGCTTTCATTTAACTCATATTCCATTCATATTTACACTTTTGTATTCTGTGTAAACAAGTCTAAAAAAGTGTTTTGAGATTGTTGAGTCTCTGCCCCATCAAGTCTACTCTTTTTCCAAGAGGCCCTTAGGAAAGCAGCCTGGTGACGGGGTTCAGACTGGAAGTCTATTAATAACTATGACAGCAGCTGTGGAGTAACATCGGCTTCACTATGGTTAGCTTAGGGAACAGGCAGAACTATGGAGATTGCATTTGGTATATTTGATGACACAAATAGTCTGGGTTTATGACACAAGAAAAATAAATTAAGAACATTTCATCATTGAAAGGATGATGTGGAATATCAAAAATATTTAGATCCTCTCATAACTGTATAATATTTTATATAGTTGAAGACATTTAAAGGCCAGGGAAATACATTTTACATTCTTTTCTTGCTTGAACTCAATTTCACAAGATTATTCATAATAATTCGTAATTTTAAAATTGTTTAAAAAAGCAAAACCAATATAGTAATTGTTCACCCAAAAATGTAACTTCTATTATTATTTCTCACCTCAAGTCAAACCTGTACTATTTTCTTTGTTGATTTTTTTGAAGAGTCTTTTAAAGAAATTTAACTACACTGTCCAATTGACCTTTAAAAGTTTTTTTTAAAAAAGATAATATTTTCTATTCCACAGAAGAAGAAAAAAGTCATACAAGTTCAAAACTTGTTCATGAAAGTGAATAAATGATAACAAAATTGATCTGAGCATCTGTTTTTGAGGGAAAAAAGTTAAATCAGTTCTAAAAAGAAATTAAAACATGCTAATTGAAAGAGCACCATATTAAAATATAAATATTTATTTTGTTGTACCCTGTGTGATAAAAGTCAGTAAGTTTTAGTTGAATGCAACAAAATTAACGTCTTTTGAAAACAATGACTGAAATACACCATAAGGGTTAAATCTAACTTCAGATTCAAATCATTTTTTAACTAGAAGATCGGCTTAAAAAGACGTCCTTTAGTTATTTGTGCAAAAGTGAAATATGCTAGTTCAAAGTTATTGTTGAAAAGAAAACTTAAAACTTAACTTACAGGAAATGTAATCATAAAATTGGTTTTAACTTTTCAAATCAAATATTTTAAAAAAGCCAAAAGCCATGTAGAATTCTCAAAGTAGTAGTATTTTTACTGTGGTAAAAAGAGCTCTTCCTGGTAAGCATCCACATAGAAATGACAGCACATTCTACGTGACGCGACCTGTGCCACCTCATGCTCCACCCAGCTGCTGGAAACCAGACCTCATGACAGCTGACAGGAAGCATGGTTTAGAAAAGAGAGAGAGGTGACCAACGTGTGGGGTGATAACAGTGACAGAAAAATGTGGGTGGGGGCAGACGGGGTGTTAGCTACACTATATATAGTCCTATCTTGCTGCTTGACCCTCATTCTACCACACAGCCTTCAGCGAACCAGCATTTGCACACCGTACAACTCTTAGAGGCCCAGTCATGAGCAAGTCATACTCAGCTTCAGCCGAGACGGCTTCTTCTTACCGCCGTACCTTCGGCTCCGGCCTGGGGTCTTCCACTTTCTCTGGCCGTGCAGGTTCCTCCGGATCCTCTCGTGTGTCCTCCAGAGTTTATGAAGTCACCAAGTCCTCCTCTTCTCCCATGTATTCCAGCCAGCGCGCTTCATTTGGTGGTGGATCAATGGTCCGTTCCTACGCAGGCCTTGGTGAGAAGCTGGATTTCAATCTGGCTGATGCCATGAACCAGGACTTCCTCAATACACGCACCAATGAGAAGGCCGAGCTGCAACATCTCAACGACCGCTTCGCCAGCTACATCGAGAAGGTTCGCTTCCTCGAGCAGCAGAACCAAGCCTTGTCTGTGGAGATCGAACGTCTGCGGGGCCGCGAGCCCACGCGCATTGCAGAGATGTACGAGGAGGAGATGAGAGAGCTGCGCAGACAGGTGGATGCAGTGACCAATCAGAGGTCCCGCATTGAGATAGAAAGGGACAACCTGGCTGATGACCTGCAGAAACTAAAACAGAGGTGAGACTTCAAGAATTATTCGGGGCTATGCATTTTAAATGACTAAATGTAGACAGCTTTGTGTTCACCTTCACTGAAGTTCGAGGCAACAGGATATTGCCATAGCTGTTGACCAAACATATAAAAACATCTTTTACAATAATGGTGTTGTGTTTAAGTGATTTAGTTTACATAACGGCTTACTTTATGGAGCCATAATGACTTTTTTTTTATATAATACACTTTTAAAAATAAAGGTTCTTTATTGGCACCGATGATTCCATTAAGAACTTAGAATTTTTCCATTCCACAAAAGGTTTCTATAATTATGTTCTTCACACTAAAAAAGGTTCTTTGGTGGTTCTTCTATGGCATCACTTAAAAAAAGAAAAGAAAAAACATCATCCCTTTTTAGAACTTTTATTTTTAAGAGTGTGTGGATCCTGGAAGAAGTCACATAGCGTACTGAAGGTCACGATGGTGCTCATAACTCAGGTATGTCATTGAGTGAAGAACTTGGAAAAGTGCATTAGACATCTACCTGCTATTCTTAACTGCTAAACTTCTCCCCAGCATTCTAGGACAATATGACTCAGGTTCTCCAACAATGACATCGTGGCCAGAAAAAAAGTAAAAAATGTCTTGAAAATTCTTCTTGATTTAAGAATTTCTAGATATTTTGGCTGGAAACTCATTTCAAGCAAGAAAAGCTTTTTTTGCAGTGCACTAGACATGAAACGTCAGAGGTCAGGACCACCTCAGATGTAAAGACAACATGAATGCAATTATGCTTATGGTAACTGCTAGTAGCAACCGCCGGTGTAACTCATGTTGGCGTATGATGTTAGAAAGACTGTATGAGAGTTATTCCTATTTGCAAAAGGACCCAGAATCACATTACACATTGCTCAGATTAGACCGCTATTATTAGCCTCTTCAATATACCCCCAGCACTGCAGAGAATGTGTGTTCCTAAAAATAACCCTTATCTCCCTTAGTGTGTATGTGTCTGTCTGAGTGCATTGCACTCAAGGGCCCTGCAACCACCCTACATTATCAGCACTAATTAATGATAACTGTTTAAAGCCTACCAACAGTAACTGCTATTCGCAGACATTGTTCAAAGTGAACCTGATGATGGGCTGCTTTGAGATGACACAGAGATTATATAATACAACACATTATATGACTAAAAGTTATTGCACTATGAAAAAAACAAAACAAAAATACTTTATTTTCAGTGTTTAGAGCCCACAGGGCCTAAAAATCTGTATGATTTATAGCACAACTCCTTTTATCTCTCTGATGAAAATATCAGATGCCATCTGACAGCCAACAATTTCGTTTATGAAACCAGATATGTGCCACATTAACAACATGCCACTTTCAAAAGACTCAGGGACGTTTATATTAAACCTGAGCCTTCTGTGACTTCAAGAAGTATGTGAGAATATAATGTACTGTCTTGATCTCTGTGCATGAAGGAATGAGAACTTCAAGACTCTCAGCATATCTCAAAGATAGAGGACACTCAGGACACCTTGGCCATTAGAACGGACTCTATTTCTGGCCATGTAGAAATTATAAACACAATACATCAATAAAGACCACCTTATTTAAACCGTATAGTCTTACCAGACTAGTTAGATAACTTTAATAAGTATGATAAGCAGGGCTCTCAAGTTTTGAAGACAGGCAAGAGTGACATCTCAATTCCCCTCAACAATTTCAGGATGCTTTTTTTCA
>JAUCMS010000153.1:4389029-4405631 GCA_032357445.1 Enteromius radiatus | reverse complement strand
GTGTGGCGGGAGTGCGTGACAATAGACCGAAATGAGTGACTGTCACGCTCAATGCGTGACACTTGAGAGCCCTGGATAAGTCATTTTTAAGTTAACAGTTACTTCTGTGAAGACTCTAATATCTCTTTCTTTCACAGACTTCAAGAGGAGATCCACCAGAAAGAGGAAGCTGAGAACAACCTCTCTGCTTTTAGAGCTGTATGTTCTTCACCTTTAGTTTTTAGCAAATGTCAGTTTTTAAGAAGGCTTTGTTGGTGAAGGCCAGAAGCTAAGCTTCCTGTTGTTCTTGTGCTTAATGCAGGATGTAGATACTGCCACTTTGGCCAGGCTGGACCTGGAAAGACGTATTGAGGGCCTTCATGAAGAAATCGCATTCCTCAAGAAGATCCATGAGGAGGTTTGTATACATCCAAAGTTACATTCCTCAACGTTTTCCAAAACTATATGTGACTAACTGTTCATTTCTTTCACCTCCCCCACTCTCATACCGAGCATACAACACGTACACTGACCTTTTACTCACGAGCCTCTGAAGTCAAGTTCTTTAAATGCCCTCTCTGCTTTTTATTTGACATGTAAGGATAAAATGATCACATGTGTGTCTGTGTGCGTGTCAGCTGTGCACTGACAGTGAGGGGGCAGTGTAAAGCTGTGGAACAGATGCATCCCTATAATTAAACAGAGACAGATTCTCCGAGACGCAGCTGTGAGAAGGGCGGTGGAAAAAGAAAAAGGCCTTACAAGGCATCACAGTCCTACAATTACATATAGCTATCAGAGAGAAAAAAATACTTACAGCTACACTCCAAAGTGTGTTTTCACAGCAATGCCATTTTGAGAATGTTTCAGAGATCAGTAATCCGAACGTTTTTACACTGTACCTTTTGTGCACTTGAAAGGTTCTTTTGATGTTGAAGGGTTCTTAATGGAATCATCAATGCCAATAAGAAACCTGCATTTTTAAGTGCATGCACTTAATATTCAACATCCTAGATTATACTGAACAAAGTCACATATTCTCTACAGTGACACTAATTTATTTCATACACCCATCAAGCCTCAACTTGTCAAGTAAAATGACAATACATGCGCACTCTCTGAAGCCACATCCCTCTGTTTACCTTTTCCTTTAGGAGATCCGTGAGCTGCAAAACCAGATGCAGGAGAGTCAGGTGCAGGTCCAAATGGACATGTCCAAACCAGACCTGACTGCCGCCCTCAGGGACATCCGCATGCAGTACGAGGCTATCGCTGCCAAGAATATTGCAGAGGCTGAGGAATGGTACAAGTCTAAGGTCTGCATCTGCAGTTTGGACAGGCATACAAAGGCTAAATTGAGATCTATGTATCTAGACCGAAAGCAGCCAGGTGTTTGAGCTAAACTATTTTGTTTCGCCTGCAGGTGTCAGATCTGAATCAGGCGGTAAACAAGAATAATGATGCTCTCAGACAAGCCAAGATGGAGACCATGGAGTTCCGTCACCAGCTCCAGTCCTACACTTGCGAGATCGACTCTCTCAAGGGAACCGTAAGTCCTTAAAGATTCTGTGCATGGGCTTATTATTTCCCAGCCAATACAAATATTAGCTGAGCCTCAGCACACCTGAATCCATCTTATTACCAATTATGAAGTCCTTAATATGTTTCCCCAGGTGTTCAATGAGTAAATTTGATTCAGCAAAGAGCCAGTAATGGTCCACAGTAGTGCTAGGAATATCTATTTGAACTCATCCACCGTTTTTATTAATATTCCACTCAGATCATCTCAACTCAGCTTTTCCTCTTCCCACTGTACATCAGTTTCTCCTTACTTGTAGTCCTTGCTTCTCACTTTCTCCAACTTTTTGACAGAATGAGTCTTTGATGAGGCAAATGAGGGAGATGGAGGAGAGGATGGGTCGTGAGGCCGGTGGTTATCAGGACACCATTGCCCGTCTTGAGAGTGAAATCGCAAAAATGAAGGACGAGATGGCTCGCCATCTCCGTGAGTACCAGGATCTGCTGAATATTAAGATGGCTCTTGATGTGGAGATCGCCACTTACAGGAAGCTTCTGGAAGGAGAGGAGAGCAGGTAAGAGATAGAAAGTATTTAGACAGACTTAGATTGCTTATTCCTCCCTAAACTCATATAATAAAGCTTTATTTTTTTGTATTTTCAGGATCTCCTTGCCTGTGCAGTCCTTCTCTTCCTTGAGTTTCAGAGGTGGGTTCTTTACAAGAAAAACTACTTTAACACTTCCTTAAAGGACAAGTCACCAAAAAAAGTTATAATTCTGCCATAGCTTTAAACGTACATGTCTCTTTAATAATAGAGATCTCTTGTCAAAACTTGTCTTCTTCATCCACAAGGGGGGGCAAAGCCATTGTTTTTGAAATACCGCTCAGTCTGCTTTGTTGTGTTTGAGTACCTTAACTAATGATGATATCAAGAATGCAGTATTTATGTATTTACCATGTGAGGGTGAGTTTAATGATGGCGTGGTTGTGAATTGTTGCCATAGAGACAAGCCCAGAGCAGCACCACCACCACCAGCAGCAACAACAACAACAACCGCGTTCATCTGAAGTCCACTCTAAGAAAACAGTTCTGATCAAGACTATTGAGACCCGGGATGGCGAGGTAACAAAAACGCACACACACTCGCTAACAGGATAGTAATTGCTTCCCACAATTCTAATAATATATGGATTTTACAGGCTGCCTAATCTTATATTTGTGATATACACAAACACACACGTACAGTATGTACTGTATATGAGTGCATAAAATCATTATCCTCAAAATAATTTTCTATTTTGCCCTAGATTAGGACAAGTGAGGGCATGAATGCCCTCAGTGCTCAGTGTGTAAGTTCAGCCATGGCTCATCTGTTTGTTCAGTCTTTTTCCAAAATCGCTCTGTTCCCTATTAACCAGCACTGGGTTTCACTACAGAATCCTCCAATTCTCATGTGTATCACTGTTAATATCTGTTTTCTGCTCTGCTGAATATCACCGTGTTTCTGCACAACACATATGGAGAAGTTAATTTATCAAAGAATGTGTCCTTGCACTAGCCTAGTATTGATTTCCAGTAGAAAATGGACTGTTTTAACTTATAGAAATGCTGCTCCTTATTACCGCGTATCAACCATTCACTTTAAGCGTTTTTCTTTTTTCCCCAACATGTATATGCAGCCATCTGTGCATGTGAATCATCTGTATTCAATTCAGGCTCTGTCACTCTAATCATTCCCTTTTTTCTCTTCAGGTCGTCAGCGAGTCCACACAGCACCAGCAGGACATCATGTAAAGCCAATGAAACAGATCGAGTTTCATAGAATCCCTTTCCCTAACTTACATTTTCACTGATGGCCACAGGCTTTCTATGCACACGCCCAGTATTGCCATGACCCATTACTGCATATGTGGATGACGCAGGCAAAAAGGAAAAGTGAGCTGAAGAACAAGATGGAGAACGAGCAAAATGGCATAATATGCATACTGTCTGGAGAGTCCTGAATGTGGCCAGATGATCTCAGAGTTGATATGAGTATGTGTGCATGTGTGGTAGGGTCATATCTGAGAAGCTGTTCCACTGCTACAATAAACTACACTGTATTTTCTTCCTATAAAATTGAAGTTGATTTACTACCATAAATTGTAATAAAATGCACCATATTTTCCTCCTATAAAATTGTCAGTCTTCTGTAATTTTGGAGTAATCTCATGCTACAATATAGTAAAATATTTAATTTAGGTATTTGTTATTAAACAACAAAAAAAGGACAATACACTTTACTGCTTTTCCTTCTATAAAACAGAAGGCTTCTGTGATTTTGGACTCTCATGCGTAATATATGGTAAAACAATCATTATTTTTCAACTGAAATAAATGTATGTGTAGCCACTACCTTAAAATCTTGGCTATACAAAAGATACTGAATATCAATGTGAACTGTTGTTACTCATGCTGACCTTTTGTCAATCCAGAGTATTTCAAATATTAAATAGCCTTATATAAATATAGGAAAATAATTATGAAACAAACATTTTATTCTGTAAACTGAAAATTGTAATCAATAAATTGCATAAGATTACAATTTTCATTTATGAAAACACCCAAAACATTTATTACTTGCTGTTTGAAACCAACATGTGCCTGCTCGAGATCTAAATCAATCACAACAGGGAATAAACTGACAGGTTGAGTGAACCATGCTAAGAGATTTCACCGTAAAATACCACCTTCTGTCCTAATTCGGCATCCAGCTCTTTATTCCTGACGCGAAGGCAGTCAGATACGTGCACTATACCCTTCACTCTATCACCTTACAGTTACCTTGCTTTATACTGACATGTTATGAATGCATCATCACAACCTTAACGAGACTCTTTTATTAGCGTCAACTCTGACCTTTAGAGAGCCTCCTGGGCTGTGTTGTTTCAGGCTTGCATGTCTGTTTCTGTGTCAGTGCAAGGTAGGTTTTAAAATAAAAATGAAAAGAAAGAGTAATGCTGCTGCAAGCTGGAGAAATCAAAACCTTTAATCTTGAATTAATCAAACCTCCCTGCAATGTTGAGACAAGTGATAAAAATTAATCTAATTAATTTGAATCTAATTAAATTGATATAATTTGGCACAAAGTACACCAAAGATATAGACATGATTAGCATGCAGAGACTTTTCTAATCACCAGATTTCAAAAACACACATAAAAAAAGGAAGGATGCTGTTGTCACTGATTGAATGAGCTGTGTTCAAAGCTGTTATAAACTCTTTAACTCTAAAGCACTGATATATATATATGTGTGTATGTGTGCGTGTGCTCTCTATTATAGATTGGAGTGCTCTAAAGACATTCACGTCTTTTTGTTTCTCTGTGTTGCTTGGCAACTATTTGTTATTAACATGTTTTATATATCTGGTTGCAACAGTTTCTGATATATCATTAAATTGTATTTGCTTTGTTGTGTTTTGTGAAACCTTGCTAGATTTACAAAAGCAATAAGCCGTGGTTTGTAGTGAATTTATAGCAGTTAAATAAAGGGCTATCATCTTGCAAAATCTTGCACTCAGACAAATTAAATTGCATTGAATCTTATATGTACTAAGCTTGTAACTTGTAACTTTTTTTTTTTTTAAATGCTTACCTTGGACTGTGTAATATATTTTCAACTTTATCTTTAAAAGCAGTCAAGATGTGTTTCACATTACAGATTACACTTTCACATGAGACCAATAATTCCAAAACACATGAAATATCATAATAAAATATATTTTAAAAATTTACATCTGATGGAGTTGACACGTCTGCATCAATACATAGGATCAATTAATTACTGTAATAAAACAAACATTGAGTATGTTATTGTATATTAAGCTCTTATTCAAGAGTCATGTTTAAGAATTGTATTATATCATTGATACAAAAAATCTCACGGTGTTGACAAATTTGGCATTTCTTTCACAAATAGAGTTCATGTTGTAGCCATTTTGTTTTTTGTTTCTGTTGATGCTAAATGCTAATTGAACCTGCTTCAGGAGAATAAAATTATCTAAATATTTCAAATAATTTCTTCATACACTGGAAGATGTTGTTGGCATATCATGGTTGTGACACAGGAAATATTAACATTAGGATTTAAAATATTTAAAAACTGTAAAACTTAGCAGAGCCTGTGACAGTGATGTACTCTGCTGAGGTTAACTGTGGCAAGGGGGTCCCTTGATATTCCCTGATTTATAAATTTTTTATACATTTCAGACGGTGTTGACAAGTGGGAACTTTAAAATCTTATGAAACACACGTCATTAAAATCCTAGCTTTGAGAGGAGATATTATTAAGTGTTGCTTTTGATAAAACAAGCTCTGAACTTGTGGGAATGTCACATGAAAATGCGTGAATGATTCATTCCTTCACGAAAAAGATGATTCAACGGCTGCACTAGGCTTTAGGCTATATTAATAATTATTAATTCCCCTCCCGGTCACCGTACGTAAGAAAATAAAAATAACGACTTTTTTAACTTCTAATGTAGCGCCATTTTGGAGAGCATCCGGTGGACGCACACAACAAAGTTCAAATTTGTTGTACAAATTTGTGTATTTACGCTTTGATTTGTACAAACCGTGGTATATTTCCATTGCTTCTAATACAGAATGCTATAGCTGCGTCTCATTTCGGAGGCTGAATCCTCGGAGGTCATTTGAAGGCTGCAATGCACACGTCAAGGATGTCTTATTTAAGAATAATAACCACAATAAAATTCACTTATTTGTTGGTTAATGTACTTAAATGAGACTTCCCCGATGACGTTTGCAGCCTTCCAAATGAGACGCAGCTTGTGTGTCCCAGCGCTGTAGCTTTTTGCTAAGATAGTAGCTGTTGGTATTGTTAGTGTTGAATTAAAGATGAGGTTCTCCCTCATATGTGGGAGTGTAATGACAAGAAATGTCACACAGAGATTATAGGTCTATTAATACAACAGTGTACAAAACAGGCTGTAATTGGGAGCATGCTAAAACTAGCTGATAGTGTCTTCTAATCAAGAGAATCTAGACCACCACAGAAAAGTGTATTTTGAGCACATACTCATGAATGAAAGAGAAGCATTACCAGTTAACCCCCTTGGTCTGAGACTCATAAACTAGACTCTTTTACCTTACAAAACATGATAGTTACCATTACATTAAAGCAAATACATAATTTGTCAGTCAACACTATCCAACAGAGTCAAATAAAAGGAGTATTTCTGTAATATGAAAAACTGCAACTCGCAAATCTGATCATTTAAAGCAAACCACACAGCTGAAATCACATCTGTATCTTTTCCCATCCATTTGCAAGTAAAACAATAGGATGACAACAATTATCCATTGTAATGCAAGTTTTCATTTTCCTGTGTAAATGAATTCTACCCCTGCAGGGATATGCACATTTATTTTCAAATTGGAAAATTATGCTGTGCATCACAAAGCTACTTGAGCATGTTTTGTCTTTATTGTCGGTGCATTCCTACCAGTAACTAGTTCACATAATTTAATATGTTTACCCCATGCCTCAAAGGCATCTACCCCCATGTTCTTCGCCATCTATCTGCCAACTTCTTTTTTTAAACAGCAAGCAGTGTATTAAGAGGAAAATGGACACATACACACATGTACTTGACTTCAGGAGTACAACATTTATGGTTATCAGTACTGTACAAATACATGCTCAAGAATAATAATCATCATCATCATCATCATCATCATAATAATAATAATAATGGTCAACATCAATTTAATCACATACAGAGCTCCACTTGAAGTCTTAATCTAATAAATTAGAAATAAATTATAATTACAAATGACTATCAATGGGACAATTCGAAAGACACAACACACAGATGTAACCTCTGATTAGGAAAAAGAAATTATAAAATTAATCAAAGCACTAGTAATAATGCAGAATCGCATGTAAGCATATTTACATTCAGACAATGTACAAAAATTTACAAGAGAGACAATCTGTCACTTTAAAAGACATGGCAAACAGAGAGGAATTTAAGCCCTTTCACTACTTCAGAGTGAGGGAAAGATTAGACTTTGACTCTTCATTGCTCCGACAGCCCTGATAAACACAGACAGGAAACTGGGTGTGAAATCACCCCGCATCCGAACATTAGGGTAAATCAGAAATTAAGACTTAACCCTGCTGCCAATCTACTGCAGGCTCACAGTATGTCAAATGCATTCACACACACACACACACACACACAAAATACACATCCAGACACACTGTCTATATCTCTCCCTCTCAAGCTTCCTACAGACACAGAAATACACAAAATCTTTTTCTGTGAGAAGTCCACCCATCTTTCTTTAATCCCTTAAAAAAACAAAACTCTCTCTTGTAGGCAAGGACACTTAAATCACACACACAAAACCCCTTAGTGTTCACAGTTACATCGTTAGGGCTCTTCTCGATGCCACAGCCCCTGAGATTTAACTGGGAGCCACCCAAACAGTCTCTAGACACTAAACAATAAACAGGAAAAAAAAGGAGATTAAAGTGTACATCTACAACACAAAAGCAATGGTGGCATTTTCCCCACATGCATTGGCTAACGATAAACGCACATTTCAGTATATGCTTGTGCAATAGGCTCAGATTGAACAGAGATTGTGTCCACCGTACACCATTTGAGAGATTTTGTGTAGGCCCTGACACAGAGCAGATAAAGCCATTTGAAACAGGTTGCACACCTCCCTGCCCGTACTGTAAACACAATGTTATCTGAAACATCTTTAAAAGATCAGGAGGACTTAAGTTTGAATCTGTAAACTAGATATACGAATAGTCTGTCTGGCAGAAACCATGCATGCTTAATGACAGTCTAGTCGCATAAAAGCCAAGGCTGCATTTGGTCCCGAGATTGAACATAATGGACCTCCTTTAAAACTTCTGCTGTGGTAATGAGACCGGAGTCTCGGTTCTTGGAGTGAAACAGCAGCCTAATAATGGGAAGATGAGCTTTGGAGGAGCAGACACACATACCACAACCATCTTCAGCAATACATAATGGGAGTTAAATGCAAGAGAACAGAGCCATATTGTGGTTTCGTAGGCATACGATCAATTTGTAAAAAAACAGCAAATGGATTCTGGTATGAAATCCCGTCAGCCATTGTGATTGCATGCTCTAAGATCTGATCCGGCCACAAAGTTTTCAGTTCTCGGAATGGTTTGTTCAGTGCAATTCCTGTTCTTTAAAGAGTGCAGGGTCAACCTCTCACTGCGGGGCCTGTATGGGCTGTTAGGGGCACTTGGGAGCCGTAGTCGTAGTCCAAATCTACAACATGTGAGCCGCCAATCAACCTGCCATGAGAGTAGACCCTCCTGTCCGTACGTCTGTCACGGAAGTTCTGGATGTAACTCTAAAAGAAAAAAGCGAACGTGCAATCAATCTCTGATAAATTAAAAAGATAAGCACAGGGTTTGGTTTGTCAGGTTTCGCAGATCTGGTTTCAAGATAACACAAACTGGCAGATGGATTTGCGACGAGACAGATGACTGATACTTACTGGAGAAAGCACATCTCCATCGAAGCGGCGGATGGTGTTGGGTTTCCGGCGGTGGGTGGGCTCCGGAGGCTGGTGTTTGGGAGGAGGGTTTGGGGGATGAGGGTTGGTTTGAGGGGGGTGGTGGTACTTCTGTTGCTGCGGAGGTTGTTTCTGTGGCTTTTTCTTCTTTTTCTTTCGGCATTCCCTTCTTTCTTCCTTTTGACGAATTCGCATTAGCTGCACTCGTCTCTGCTGGTGACTGATGAAGACTGGAAAAAAAAAAAATAAATAAAAAATTAAGATACTAATGGAAGATATTCTCTTACACGGCTTTAAGGTCACAACTGCAAAACAGAGGAGTTATTCTACTCTGTAAAGACACACGATGCAGTGTGTACTGGCTGGGTCTCTCAAACAGTGGTCCAAAGCCAAGCTGATAAACAAACCGTTGAGTGTTTTGACACATTCTGCTCTGCGCAGGGCCAAATTGACATTCTGTTCTCTGTCATTATTAAAAACAGACGGATTATTTCTGCCCATTCAGTCTCTCTGTTGTGCCTCAACAGCTTCGTTGCCCATCTGTCAGGGAATTCGTGTAATGATCTTTCTCTCTCGCTTTCCCCCTCAGAAAACACTCCTCCCACCCTTGCCTCTATTCTTCTGCCCCTTCCTTGTCACGGCCCCCCTCCCCCATTCCCACCAAACAAGGGCCCAGCTTGTAGTCATGGCAACCACCCCCAGCGCAGTTCCCGCCGCCTGTTCTCCCAGTGCACACTTTAATTCTGAATATTAGAACGTTTTGTTCAGCATTACACTTGACAAGGTAAAGTACAGTATGTATGCGTACGTTTAAAAGAGAACTACTCAAGGTCCTTTGATTTCACCTTCCCACAATTCCATTCTTATTATGTGATAAGTATTCTTGTCCTTAGTTATCAGTCATAAACCTTGGTCAAGGTAGCGCCATATTTAATTTCTGACAGGATACAAGTACAGTGCGTTCAATGTATTGTACTATTGTTTAGCAACATATCGACTGTTCCATTTCATTCCAAAACAAAAAACGGTTTGAAGTAATAGAAATGAAATGATTTAGGACATTTATACAGTGTGTGCCACTGTCTATCCCTCATAACTTTATTTTCCTTTACTTTAAATTCAATATGGCATAATTCAATAGGTCTATAGTGACTGTGACTTCTACCCTTGAAAATTTCATGATGGTGGCTGCTTTCTGCAAGGCAGTGATGAAGCAATTTAAAAATCCCCATTCATGGATTTCAGGTCAGGCCTTTCCATTGATCACTCTGAGACTGTAAGAGCTTGTATGCAGGGCACAGCTGAGCCAGTCTGATCTCCACAGGATCACTACCACAGCAAGTAATTAACTAGAACACCCATAAATAGAAAACCGCCAAAAAAAACCTTATCACCTCAAAACACCCGGGATGCCCAGGGGGAAGTTTCAGAAAGACACCTTGTTGTAATGAACTCCATGGGGGGACGTCCTCTTAAAGGAATAGTTCACTTTATCAGTTCTGTCAGTGCATAAGAATTTCTTTCTGTTGCAGAACACAAAAGAAGATATTTTGAAGAACGGTTTGGATTCTTTAGTCCATATTATGAAAAAAGAGGCATACTTATTTATACACTCTTTTGCACTTAAAAGTTTTAATGGTGATGTTACTGTTACACAAGGAATGTTCAATCATGCTCCTGTAGGGACTAAATCCTACACAGCTCCAATCCTAATTAAACACAGCTGAACCACTTAATCAAGGGCTGCAGGATTACTAGGCTTTTCCCGAAATCACCCTCTATACCCTTATTCACTATTCCCATCATTACTCCGCTAATTAATGAGTAAATGAAAACATGTGATCAAAATCAGACAGAATACATCTGAAGCTCTTTGGACACAATCTGGCAAGAAGCATGACCCTCAGAATGCATGGGTGTTCTCTAATGGCTATTGGTTAAGTGTACATTAGTTGTACAATCATTTTTACAGTGCACTATAAGATGAGTGCACTTAATGTCGCCTGTGGATTTGAAAACCACATTAAATGTCTAAAGTATCTAACAGCCCCTTATAAGAGTAGGGGGTGATTTCTGTTGTGGACTGGACTAGGATTGGACACCACTTGTATTAAACTAAAGTTGAGAATCTACTTCATTTCACACAGTGAGTGCACAGAGCCATTTAAAGTATACTTCATTGACCATGAGCATGGATGGACGCGCTACCTAGTGGACCTTTGTTTTTGAGTTCTCGCACATGAGTACTTGCTCATGGACATATAATTCTGTCTGCTTGAGGATGGTGTGCGCAGACATCAACGGACTGTGACGACAGAAATTGCACAAGCCCACACAGACGGTGTGTTAAGTCATAGCAGGCATGAACGTATACTTAAGGTTTAAAGGAATAGTTCAGCCAAAAATGAAATTTACCTATCCTCAAGTTGTTCTAACACCATATTCTGACCAGAAGTAACACAACAAGTAAGTTATAATTATAATAATGTTATATTATAATGTTTATAATCAAATTCATGAACATTAAATCTTCTTAACATTATTAAAAGTACATACTTAGTGACTGGTACCATCTTTTGGTAAACTTGAGTTCACATTTTAATGTTTTAATTTATTTAAATATTATTACTGCATTGTAATTTAATTTTATAATACCGTTTGTAATTTACTGCTATATTCATATTAGTTTATTTTTTAATGAATATTGTAAAACCAAGATATTTTATCAGGTTTTAATGAATACAATACACTGTTGTGCAGGACCTTATTTGACAGAAGAATGTGTGGGTGGGATCTCTGTGAAAGTGCACTGCACTCATATCGAAATGAAAATGTTTATAATGAAATTCATAAATATAAAACCTTTTTAATATTATTAAAAGTACATATTTTAAGTAATAATAAAGTAATGATGAGTTTGCATTTCTAACATATTTTTAAAATTGTTTTTAAGACCTATCCTAACTTAAATTACAGACTTTTAAGACAAATAATGAATTACATGATCAGTTCCTAAATTTATCATTGTCACAGTTTGTATAGAATCTGCTGACGCTTTTCACAGCTGGAACAAACACTCAAGATTATCATGAAAAAGATACCTTTTATTGTATGTCTCTGTATTGCACAATGTCTGGTTCATAGACAAGCTTTTATGTTCTGTTGAACACAAAGGAAGATATTTTTTTGGAATGTTTGCTGTTGATGGTAGCCATAGCCATTGATTTCCATAGTATGGAAAAAATATAAAGTAAATGATCAGATTTTCATTTTGGGTGAACCATCCCCTTTAAGTCACAGCCTTATCCTTTTCCCCACAATCACTTGCTAAACTTACCTTCAGTGTGTGAATATCCTTCAGCTGTGACCTTCCACTGAATAAGAACACCCAGCAGCGCCAGCACGGGCCAGACTCCCATGACCACCCACGTGAACCAACACACTGGCCGAGGCGGATCCACCTTCACTCTCTCATAGATATAGCGTGTCAAAGCAAAGAGCTCGACAAAATAATCCACAGTCACAGTCACCACAGCGGATCCGAAGACTGCGGTGGAAAGGGTGGTGAAACAGCGCTGCCACTGCAACGTGAGCACAGCAAAGAGCATGCCCGAACCCAGCAGCACACCCAGGGGAAGCCACACTGTCCTCGGGTGATAAAACTCCTCCAGAACCACCAGAGAGGCCAGGGCAACCAGTAAACCCAGGAGAAGTCCAACCATGAAAAGCCCCACACTGCGGACCAGCATAGTTACCAAACCGCACAACGTGCCAATGCCCAGGCCGATGCCCACACTGGCCTCCACACTGAGCTGAGTATCCATGACCCGCTCCTTATAGCAGAGCATGAAGATGATGATGGAACCGAACATCAGACCCGTAAGGAACATTACAGCCTTGAAGCAGCGATACCCTACAAGAGAAGAAAGGTGGAGAGGACAAGATAGTAGAGGAGGTGGGAAAGAAAAGGATTTGGGAAGAGATGGTTATTTTATTTGCAAATGGCATAGCAATTAAATATATGTTGATAACTATGATAAGGTCTGAACATTTTTATTTAATGTGGATAAGTCGAACAGTCTATCACACAGCAGAAATAAATCAGACAGTCATTTTTTAACTTGCATGTCAAGGTTTATGCAATTTTAAGCTACAGGTGAAAAATTACATTCAAAATACACAGTGAAACAATCCTCATCATCATATTAAAAGCTTGTTTTAATTTGAATTAATCATGGCAATAACGCTACTATTGCACAGTATTTTACTTTTATAATACTCTGTAATTTACTGCTATATTTATTTATTTTTTTTCTAATGAATATTGTACAAACAATACATTTGATACATGGTTTTAATGTATAGAGTATACACTGTTGTGCAGGACCTTATTTGGCAAAAAATAAAATGTTAATTGTTATATTTTCATTTTATTTCATTTTTTAAATATTCTTTTTGAGTAAATTCATTTCATTAGAATCTATGCAACTATTAAAGCAAATTAATTTCATTAGATACCATTTTTGATGATAAATTTGTAATAAATCATAAAAAACTGAAAAAAAATAAAATAAAAATGGAAAACATAGAATTTGGGAAAAATGATAACATATATCAATGGGCCCTAAATTAAAAACAGCTTATTATATGGTTTCCATGTACATAAATGTTACATTAAATTCATTTCCAATTCCATATGGAATGCATTTCTCATGATAAATACAGAATGAAATGGAAAAATAAAATGGACCCAAACTTAGTATATATTCAATGAGATGTAAGACATTGTTCATTGCTGGGCTTGTTTTTAAAGGTAATTTCTAAAACAGCTCTTACTTGAAATTCCAGGGATAAACATTTAGTTTGATAACATATGAGTGGGGTCATCAGAATTGTCTTGAGTGAAGGTGTTTATGCCATTAACACATATTCTGTTGCTACAGTTACTGTACAAAAGTAGCTTTTAAATCAACAGAAGCCTTTCATAATGCATTGTGCTTTTTCACTAAGAGGTTATCTGCTTTCACCTGATGCAATTTAGAACTGTTAATAATGGCTCAAATTGGCAGCAGAAGGGCAGGAAGAATAAATAGCATGTTTTAACATTTTAACGTAGTCACACTGGGGCCAGAATGCCACAGAGAGAAGCTGCTGTTTGTCACAGCTGAGATAGCCTCAATCCTCCCTCTCTCTCTCTCTCTCTCCTAGCAAGTAATGGGCAGTGAAAGCAAATTTCACAGTCAAGTGAAAGTGATAAAGCTTATCTAATAGAGAGGGACATAGATTTGTCACCCTTGTCTGGTTGTCACATTCAGATGGTTATTAGGTGAATTAAATTTGGTCATAGACAACCACAACTGAAACAATGTTAGTGATAATGAGACAAAAACATAACCCATGCATTCAGGTCATGCCAGAATCTGGGCTTGTTTTGAGTAATGCTTCTTATGTAAATCTACATATCTCTAAACCAGACAGATCTAAGTTTTCTAGAAATAATCATTCATCCTTCGTAACCTACCAAAGAAGCAGTAGATGATGCCAAACAGGCAGCACATAGAGCAGACGACAGACGGGACCACCTCATAGCGCCGTTCAATGTCCTCATCACAGCTGAACAGACGCTCTGGACTCCCATCCTGAGAGGGTGGGGAGAGCTTTAAGGCCAGAATCTGGGCAGTGGACGTCATGCTGTCAGTGTGTATTAGAGAGTGTTACGTATCTTCACGGGAGCCGATGAAACAGGGAGAGTGGGGTCATGAGGAAGGTAGAGGGTGCAGAGAAGGTTACCCTCCACAACAATTTACCTGTTCAAAGAGATAAGAAGAAGATGTGCAGATATTAACTCATGAGCGTCAGAGGCAGTTTGACTCTACCTGTCAAAATAAACATGGTATGGCCAGATCACATTTATGAATTCTCTTTGTGACAACATCAGACAGGTTTACTCCAAGCTGCTGTCTGAACTCAAGTCAAGTCATATTTTCTCTTAATTTAGTCTTGTAATCTTTTCGCTCTTCAAAATATAGTGGCTGACTTTTTAAAAACTGAAAATCTTTGATATCGCTAACAGAGATAAATAACCTTTAAAGGGTTAGCTCACTCAAAAAGGAGAATTCTGTCAGTAATTACTCACACTCATGTCGTTCCAAACCTGTAAGACCTTTGCTCATCTTCAGAATACAAATTAAGATTTTTTTTTTTTTAAGAAATCCAAAAGCTTTCAGAGCCTGCATAAACAGAAACACTCTCAGAAATAAATGAACAAAACCTGTCACCGGGTTGTACATTTTCAAAAGGTACTTCTGTACCCATTAGGTTCAAATACGCACACTTTTAGTACTAATATTTACCTTTAAGGTACCAAAATGGACTCTTTAGGTACAAACAAGTACCTTTTGAAAAGGTACCGCCCCAGTGACAGAGTTTGTCATTTTATGAAGCTACAAGAATACTTTTTGTGCGCAAAGAAAACAAAAATACTTCAATCAACAATTTCTTCTCTTTCATGTCAGTCTTCAATGCATATTTAAGACATGAACCACTAATGTCACATGGACTATTTTAAGTATGTCCTTACTACCTTTCTAGACCTTGAATATAATAGTTGAGTTGCTGGGTATGAAACCTCTCGGATCTAACCAAAAAATATCTTAATTTGTGTTTCGGAGACAAATGAAAGTCTCACGGTTTTGGAACGACCTGAGGGTGAGTAATTATTGACAAAATTTTCATTTCCGGGTGAACCTTCTCTCTAACGTCAACACTTTGGCATAGAAGAGCTCTCAAAGGCTTAGTCAAACTGCCTTAGTAAACATAATAAACATAAGTATAATAATTCAGATTTAAAACCAAACGGTTCTGTTTATTATGTCAGTGGATTTGTGCACTGCGTGGTAGTCAGCAGTGCTTTAATTGTTTTTAAGTGCATCACACTGAGCATATTTGCCTTATTGAAAGTCAATATTTGCTAGTGTGTACTTTAAAGAAGCACAGTGAGTACCTGTTAATGCACAAGCCCAAAGGACAGAACAGAAAATCAATGTTGCTCAGCAAATTGTTTTTTTAATCATAACTACAGTAAAAACTCCAAACACAAAAGACTACATCTCGCTTTAGAAAAATGTACTACAACAAAAGTCTCTATCAAACCACAAATGATCCATTGCACATACAGTGGATAATGGAAAGTATTCAGACCCCCTTACATTTTTCAGTCTTTGTTATATTGCAGCCATTTTCTAAAATCATTTAAGTTCTTTTTTTCCTCGTTAATGTACACACAGCACCTCATATACCTCACAGAAAAACACAGAATTGTTGACATTTTTCCAGATTTATTAAAAAAGAAAAACTGAAACAAATCACATGCAATTGCAAATCACATTGCAATCGAGGGAAAGATGAATGTGGCCAAAACCTTCTCCTTCTACCTTCCAACAAGATAATGACCCCCAAGCACACAGCTAAAATAATGAAGGAGTGGCTTCACAACAACTCTGTGACTGTTCTTGAATGGCCCAGCCAGAGCCC
>JAUCMS010000153.1:4365017-4388929 GCA_032357445.1 Enteromius radiatus | reverse complement strand
ACAGAACTGGAGAGGATCTGCAAGGAGGAATGGCAGAGGATCCCCAAATCCAGGTGTGAAAAACTTGTTGCATCTTTACCAAAAAGATTCAGGCTGTATTCGATCAAAAGAGTGCTTCTACTAATTACTGAGCAATGGGTCTGAATACTTAGGACCATATGATATTTCAGATTATCTTTGTTTAATCTGCAAAAATTTCAACAATTCTGTGTTTTTCTGTCAATATAGGGTGCTTTGTGCACATTAATGAGGAAAAAAATGAAATTAAATGATTTTAGCAAATGGCTGCAATAAAACAAAGAGTGAAAAATGTAAGGGGGTCTGAATACTTTCCGTATCCACTGTATGGCTGAAGAGGGAAAACTGCTCCATTAATTTATATGTTGGCTCCCTCTGCTATTCAGACATGAGTCATTATTTGATATCAATTTATCAAAAAAATTTTTTTTTTAATTCCATAGGATTCCACATTCCAGTAGGGTTTGGTGCCATTGGGAATGGTAATATAATGTCCCACTTCTGAATTGCAAAGGTTGATTTATTTGTTGGCTCCCTCTACAATTCAGGCAACCATCGTGACTCATGCATCAGGCATTTCATTGCCTTTCCAAAATGCACCCAACTATATTGGAAAGATACGAAAAAATACTGTTAATGGAAAAATTACAAATACTCTTCGCTACTCTCAGGGGAATGCCTAATCTCTATTTGGGCTTTGATTTGGCCCAAAATTATATTATCCAAACTGTTGAAAGCAAGGAGCAAAAAATTAAGCCTCCATTAAGCCCTCTACATAGGCCTATATCCAACTTTGACTTGGGACTCTGGGGTATTCATTAGTCTAATTCAACGTGAAATATCTCAGAAATCTGACATACACTTTAACTTGCCCTTTGGCATTTACTGTCAGACTAACACTAACAACAATGCTTCGTTAAATGAACAAAGACATATTTTCATCAGTGTCTCAAAAGCTGAAAAAAAAAAACACAACAAAAAACAGGCAGAGCTTTTATTACATCGATATATTTCCAGCAACACTGCTTCTATTTATTTACATCATAATGCATGTTTCATAACAATATAGCTTTTCAGCTCTTTGACAAAATGCTACAGTTAACCTCAATTGGCAATAAGGCTAGACATTATTATTGGAATTCTCTTGTGTTATGAAAGATTCCCCAGTGCAAATGAATGTTTTCTTGGCACAAGATTTATTACAGAAAATAAAGCCTTTATATAACTGTGATAACAATACTTCACTTCCTGTCTGTTGTCATAACAACAGTGTAATTCTGGGATGCTACAAATTATACACCATTTGGCTGAGACGAGGAGAGTGACCTGCCACCATGGCAACAGCCTGAGAACCAATCAATGTTTTAGCCTGCCTTGTAGTTTTTTCATTGCTGGAGAGTTTTCTCTCCCCCTTAAGCAAACCCCTCCTCTTCTGCACCCAAGACGTGCAAATAACAACTTGGCCCACTGGTCAACCATCCAATGACCAGCTTGGACCAATGCCAGGACTAGTTAAAAGAACAGTTAAAGGAACATTCCACTACTTTTGAAAATAAGCTAATTTTTCAATTCTCCTCGAGTCACATTTGACTTAAATCCAAATCAATTTTCCATTTTCAAATCCATTCAGCCAATCTCTAGGTCCGGCGGTAGCACTTTTAGCTGCAGCTTAGCACAGATCATTGAATTTGATTAGACCATTAGCATCTCGCTCAAAAATGACCAAAGAGTTTCGACATTTCTCCTATATAAGGAGCATTTTCAGGCACTGCATAATATCATTGCACCTAATTGTGCATAATTAATTGCATATTTCAATATTACAGAGAGAGAGCTGGAAGCACTTTAAAGTTAACAGAGTCTTGATGGATTTATTTATTATAAACATTTTTAGCCCATTTTTACAGTCCAACTTTGATCACCTGGAAGCCAGCAACCATGTTCCAAAGCTACCAACTAAAGAAAAACAAAGATACAGATGAGAGAAAAGAGAGAGAGAGATCATTTTATTAAGCCATGTTTGCCTTCATCCATGCATGAGTAAACTTGTACCACACAGTTCCAACAGGCTCATGTTACAACAAGAAAAAGAAATCGATCTGGACCAGCACTCCACAACAACTCTCAGCACGCAAAATTCATCAAATGGATGGAGATGCAGAAAGAGATAGCATTACATGAAATTTCACCATTGGAATGGCCTGGGAAAACAACTTTCAGGTATTACTCCATCTCCACGCAAAGAGCATTATTCAACGGCAGCTATCTCTGAGGAAAAGAAGTCACCGTCAACCTCTTTTCAATCACTAAAAAAAAAAAAATCTCTTTTTTTGTTGTTCTCTTTCAATCTTCTGATGGTATCCTTTGGAACGTCCCAGAGCACTTTAGATCATGGGCAACGAGTCCTTGTCTGCCTCAGGTGTATATGTCCGTCACGATGTAGAACAAAAGGCTCTATTGAGCTTGCGATTTCACATGAATATTTTAGAGACTGCTGAAAGGTCCGCAGAGAAAATGTCAGCAGAATGAAGCTTGACCCATGTATGCACGTGTAAATATTATGCACGTGTATACGTACACGTCCTGCGCATTAGATGGAAAATGGCAGATCGATGTAAACAGCGGTTGAGCTGAACAAAAACAGACATTGTGATGGGCTTCTGGACACTGCCTGGAACTAGAAGCCTTGCTTGAGAGCACAAGGAATGAAAAACACTGCGAGAAGTAGCCCAGTTCTGTGCTACAAGCAGCCTCATATGCGTGTGCATCTAGGTTAACTGCTACAGCAATCAACAGGCACCTGGTGGTCCTCAACATGAATCATGCCCCCTATGTCTGCTACAATGTGGGACACTGGATACACAATTCAAAGATGACAGAATCAGGTAAACCCATCTAGCCGGAAAGAGACCAGCATAATGCTTCTATATTGTGAACTGCATATTCTTTAAAAATGCCTTTTGTTCTACAGTCAGTCAATCTGTTTCAAAATCATATGAAGCTGAGTAAATGATGACAGAATTTTGTTTTAGTGAAATACTCTCTAAGAAGGATCTTAACCATTGGATAAATAATGTTACAAAGACAGCTCTTTATGATTATGAGCTTTGCTAATGACTTTACTCGTTAATAAAAAAAATTGTCATTTATTCAGCAATTTTTCTTCCCAAACATGTATTTATAATGTTTCAGATGTTTTCCTCCATACAAATGTCAATGATAACCAAAACTGCAAAAACTACCCCTGAAAGACAGGTGCTGTGAAATGAATCCATATCACTAGACTTGCTCATTTGAAGTTTTCTAAAATAATTCTCATTTTGTACATTCTGCAACAATAAATAAAAAATTGAGTTCAGCAAGAGAAGGAAAATCAGGAAAAAGTTTGGAACAACATGAGGGTGAGTAAATGATTTTCATTTTAGAGTAAACCTGTACAAATCCTATGTAAACACCCTATTTGCATGTAAAATAAATTCAATGAATAGCATTTGCTTAATGTTGTGGGTCTGCTGTCAGGATCAGTAAAAATTATTCTGCCCTCCTGAATAACCACTTCACAAAACAAAACAATTCCTGCTGGAAATAGACTGAAATCACCAAGAATCATGTTAAAAATAAATTGGAAGGACAATTTCATTAGCTATATACTAACTGAAACAATAGTATGTATGTATTTACATACTATTTGCTCTTAATTATGGCAACCAAGCTGCCGAACGGCAAGCAGATGCTGTTAATGCGTTAATGAATTCATCTGTAAGCTCTGTTTTTGTAGATTTAATAAATGGTCTCTTTGGATATTCTCAAAGTTATGTTTTCATGCACATCAGACTTTCCCCTTCAGATCAAGGAAAATCAAATTATGCTTTGACCCCTTTTAAGTCATTCTACGGTGAATTCTAATCATATTTTCTGGTTCATGATTTTGGTTTTAAGTGAAAATTTGCTGAATGGTTTTCAAAATGTTTGAAAGAGGGCTGAGAGTGCAAGCTCTTAATGGTAGCAGACAACATAACAAAATTAGACTAAATATTTCACAAATCAAGAGACGAGGAATGTGTAGAACCTCATGAATAAGCACCGTTTAAACTCTGCAGTGCTATCCATTTCAATCCCATTTCTCTCCATTTCAAAGCTGCATGAACAGGATCGAGAGCTAGAGAAGGAAATCCTTCTGCACATACAGTAAACGCTGAATCCCAACAACCCATTCATTAGCTCCCTGCAGAGCACTTGCAGGTGTTGAAGGCAGCATCTGACAGGTAAAAATGTACCTCTTTCTGCTCCCTCATCAACCACTTACTACTCTGGAACGAGAGCAAGAGAGCACATGCACGCCAAGGCAATGGATATAATGGAGCATCCTACCAAACTGTCCGTTCTTATTCTGCTGCAGTCACCATTGTGGAGGTCTCCCTGGCAATGGTTGCCAGGTTAAAGCGACAGACGGTGGTTGTAAAGAGAAATGCGAGCATCTGAACGGAGGGGTGGGAATAAAAGAGAGGAAGGGGTGATGGTGTGTGTCAGTGAGATAAAGAGAACGGGCATGTATATTGGATAGAGAAGGGCGTTTGTGTGTTTGAAAGAGAAAGAAAAGAGCGGTTGGACTGAGTGATTTAGCGGACATGGCGATGGCCCTGCTAAACCTCGTTAATCTTGTTGAGAGCTTCTGCTCTAAATTCCATTAGCACTGGACTGCTTTCGCCTTCTGCCGACCTGAATGATATTAGTAATGTGATGGGTGTTTGTATGCTGTGTGTACATGGTCATGTGCAAACTGTGTGTCTTTCAGTCTGGGATTCTTCAGTTTTATCCACTGGCTGTTGGCTCTAAACAATGACTAACCCTACAGCGGCGGAGTCAGAGGTGAGAGAGAATGAATGTGGAGACGAACACAGCTGCTCTGCAAACATCATGAATATACACAGACACTAAACACTGACAGCATAGATTCTTCAATCTTTGACATATTGCTTAAATAGATAGTTGGCCCAAAAATGAAAATTCTTTCATCATGCTGTTGCAAAGAAACCGTAAGACTGCCATCTTCAAAACACAAAAGATTTTTAATGAAACCTGAGAGATTTCAGTTAAACTTTGACATATCGAACAGTTCATGAAGAGATAAAAAAGAAAATTGTATATTAAGCGGGTTAATCCAAGTTTTCTGAAGCAGATCACAGCAAATATGATTAATGGTGGCTTCTGTAACAGACTATGCTTAGTGCTAGTCCTCTAAACATTGGAAAAACACATGTTAAAACGTAACTCCTTAAAAATCTTTCTTCTTTGATTAGTTTGCTCATGCAATGTTGACAAATAATGGGTGCCTTCAACATACGTTGTGCCAAAAAATAAAAAGAGTAAAGAAAAGAACGTTTACAGTAGCCTTTCAAAAGTTGCTTTGCTTGAGAACATGGAAATATATAGTTTTGAGATATTGTTTCATATGGTTTAGTTAGTTTGGCATCAAATACAGTGTGATTTCTGCTTATCAAGATCTGGCAGCAACAGCACATTTCTCTGCATGGGCAACTTTGTTATGCTTCAAATGAAAAGGGAATTTATGGTAATCTTAATTCAAAGTTCTTTCCTGAAACTCTAGTTGGCACAGTCCGATAGGTTCTAACTCAATCTGATATAATGACATAATCGTTCATATGGCGCAGCTGATTGGCTGCTGATATGAAAAGAACCAATCTGCTTGCTGCGCAACTTTTAAATACTTGGCTAGTGCTTGCTGTAGCAGCTGCAGTGTAGCAATGGGAAGTTTGAATCATTTTAACGACTTGGACCTTTGAGACTCATTCAGCAAAATGAACAAATCTTTGAGTAATTTTATTCATTTTAGTAAAACGTAATTAAAATGTTATGTGTCACTTATTTATATAAATGCTGATCACACAAACAAACAATACAAAACGATAATACTATAATAATGGAACAGAAGAGATGAAGTCATTGTTTACCTGTGTCTTCATTCTATGATTAGCTCACTATCTGACAAGTATGCAGGTTTGAATCACTCGTTCATCATGTGACAGCCCTATAAGCTTTAATCAATGCAGTATGAGCTGGAAAGAGAATTGATTAATTCTTCTCCATAGTCTTTCAAACCAATTGCAGACAGAACATATAGGATGTTGTGCATGTGTGACTGAACGAATCACTCCCTAAGACGACTCGTTCTTCCCAAGTCACATTGAAAATGAACAAATCGTTCAAGAACGACCCTTCAGAAACCTTCCACCTTTCCTCTATAGATCTACTATGGGGTGATTTTGCATATGTTATATATGGGGGTTATTTTATGTATATATATAAATAAAGTGCAGCAGCAGTATCTCTTACATGCTCACAGCAGCATACTGGCAGTAACAAGTCTTGGTACTTGCTTTGCTACAGCAGCATGGCATCTGCCAAAATTAAACACATTAACATCGCCGTCCAAAAATCTGTCATGATAGAATTATTATATATATTATATATATATTATATATTATTAAAATATCTTCATTTGTGTTTCAAAGGTGAACAAAAGTATAATGGATTTGGAATTACATGCGGGTTAGTAATTGATTCGAGAAGGTTCATTTTTGGGTGAACACCTCCTTTTGATGGTGCTTTTTTACTTTTTATGGAAGTTGATTGCAAATGACCTCTCAAATAACTGCAATAGCTACCTGACTTAAAATTTCACTCTAGTGAAAACAATAACAGGGTTGGAACAACATCAGGGTGAGTGAATAATTATCAAATTTAAATCTGTGGGTGCACTACTCCTTTATGATTGAACTATGTGTGTGTGTAACTGATTTGAGTTAGTGATTATGGGTGCAATCATCATTAGCAACATAATCACCACCTCAGAGCCAATGCAGCTGACTTCAGATTACAACTGGCCTACTCAATTGAACTACACATCAGTCCTGTACGGTTCGAAATGCTACAGAGCAGAACACACCAGTCTAACATTTTCCGAAAAAAAAAAACAAAAAAAAAAAAACGTACATTGCATCAGCATGGGGGCCAGTGGAGCACTTAATGCTCTTGGCACACAGTCAAGCTTGGAGGCCCCGGGGTGAACCCCTCCAAACTCATTCCACTTTCACAGACAGGACAAAGAAAAGGAAAAAGAGTATGAGGTTTGTGATAAAAGCTAGTAACTTCAAAGAATACACAGCAAGAAAAAACAACAAAAGCAGTGGCATTTCACACTTCTGATCTGACAATTCATCATCATCTGCTGTTCATTATTTTCATTGTTTCATTAGGGGTCCATTTACCTCTGATTGCTCTTGATTGTGCTGTGGGAGGATCAGTAATCAATGGCCCCCAGTCACAATCAGTCGTTAGCATGTAAATCTGAGCAAACAAATGAAGTTAGTACATAACGTAATTACGTCCGAGCCTTGGCTTCACATTACATTTATCCTAATACACATGTGGGGCAAGCATATTCTTATGCACACACACATACAAAGCAAAAAAAAAACGCTTACAAAAGGGCTGGGTGACCTCTGCCACAGACTTTGTGTCCAAATCAAATGCTTTGGTGATTTTCCCAGGCTGCTCTCGGGGATGATACAGAGCATCTATTGAGCTATTCTTGGCCTGGCTAGGAACAGAGTCTCTGACAGTCCACTGGAGCAGAAGTGGATAGAGTAAAGACAGGCCCGAGGGAAGAGAGGGTGCTATCTGACATGTACAGAAAGAACAAAATCAGGAAAACAGGAATAAAGAGTAAAGAAGGCAGGAACAGACAGATAAAAAACGATTAACTGGGAGATATATGGAGGAAATACATTTAGTGCAACATTCTCCCCCGCAGTCAGGGAAAAAACACATTCAAAATCAAACCAAGAGCAAAGCGCAGCCTCATTTGTGAGTTTAAATCTTGTGCTTTTCACTTGCGCTTATGGAGACCACTGAGCTTTTGAGGCTGAAATTTAAGGCAATGTCACAGATGGGTTTAACAATTAGAAGAAATCAATTGGGAAAATTTTATTTTTTCAGAAAAATTGGAGGCGTGTTCAAGTCACCATTAAATTAAAATTGACTTATTATAATGAGTATTATATATTATTTATCTATGAACATCAATGTTTTTTAACCCTATAAAGCCTACTGTATCACATTTCATTTGATCAAAACTTTGCCGAAAAATTACCTGCATTTTAATCGTCTAATTGATACTTTATATTTTGTAGACAAAAGTTTTCATCATAAAACTCATACCATTTGAATATGATTTCGACTGAAACAATTGATATTTGTGTTCATTAAATGCAAGTAGGTTACTAAATGTTATAAAGATGAATTTAAATTACAATCTTTTAGAAATATTTATTCTTTATGTCATCAACTGCACCAAATTGCATATTTTAGCTCAGTTTGATCAATATGATACTCAACAACAATCCAATAATAGAATCCACTGGAAAAATAAAGTCGCGCAGAACATTTTTTCTATTTCAGGGATCATGATATAAGTCACAATAAGAAAGAAAAGACGATCACAACATCCTTTTCATGTCGACATTAATGATACCATGCGCCAGGAGGAGGAATTAGCCTCTTTTGTCACTATTTTATTCTAAATTTTAATCACAACTCCTGATTTAACCAACACCAAAGCTAAATCCAGCAACATCTTCGAGATATAAATACCCATTTCACTTCTTTGAACTGATGCCTTGAAGTCCTCTGGTGATTTTCACTAGGGATAAGACTGAGAGATGAAGATCTAAATAGGCTTTTCTCAGATTAAAGTGTCCCTCCTCAGCCAAGTCCAACATGACGACTACAAATCAACACAGGAGTCTAAAAGCAAACATTAGCTTAAGCGTCATCTGTTGCTTAAACCATCTTCTGACCCGTTAAGCAGCTTTAAATTTGGCTCGAACTGAAGTTTTCAGAAATACATCCATCATAAATGTGGCTGATAATAAAACAACTCCAGTTCAAGCTCACACAAAAATCGTTTCTTTTTTTCACTTATAAGAACATTGTGAAACCAAACCAAAAAAGACACTCAGCTCTCACATCCACAGTAAAGAACACAGGGTGGTGTGCTAATTTAAACCATAAATCTCAATGGCATGGCAGGGGATCAGTAGATAGATGTACAATATTCACTGGGGAATATTTTGCCTGGCTCTTATATCATTACATGACTCACCAAACATCTGCTCTAATGTATCATATTATGAAGTACAAGCTTAGATAGAGACGTTCAAAGTCTGTTAAAAGCCAAGGACGAACAAAAGATGAGCGATGTGCCTATGAGACAATTCTAATCTACCAGTATTCTTTCCCACGCACAAAGACGTGTTGCTCACAGAAGACAGTAAAAACCGAATGGAGACGAATGCGAAATAGGGATAAAAAGCAAATTCAATAGTAGATCAGTGCAAGAACATATTGAACAAAAAAGACAGCAAACGTAAATGTAAAATTGTCACAAAATGGATTACAGATAAACTGCACAAAATCTGTCCTCTTGTGAATAGTAAAGCAAGATTTAATTCTCTGCATCTGCAATGGAAAAGCATTTTTCAGCAAGCCTATGAAATAAACAACAAAAATATATATTTTTATTCATTAATAAATGCATAGTAGAGAGATTGATTTAGAATGCTTTAGAAAATGAATTTAACACTTGAGGACTTATTGTATAATATAGATAGCTTTAGAAAGTCTTAAGTGTTGCTGCATGTAAAAACTATGACTGCTGGGCAGAGCAGCGGTGAAATGGATTTATTATCGCGTTTGTCCTGCTCTCCCACTCACCTCTCTACGTGTCTCTTTCCGTTCTTCAAAAATCCAAATCAATTCATTCTTTGCATCACATCACCTCATCTCATTCTTTCTCAGTATCTCTCTTTTGAGCTTCATCTTCCACTCTCCCACAAATCAAAGACAGAAATGTTTGGTGTGCTGCAGCCTGACTCAATTAAACATGGATCTCTGAGGGGCACTGCTGCTTCCTTCATCCATCTATTATTACATAATAGTCATCAGCAGTATGGAAACAGCACTTGGCTTTCTTACAACTTCACGCTTTTCACATTGTTTCCACCCCACCCATTATTTTAAGATGCCTTCATGTGTTGAGGCAACGTGTTCTCACAGCTGCACCTCATGATGACTTAATGTTGTTTTATATGATTGTATTGTAATCCTTGAACAGATGAGGACCTTTCTTGTTCTGACAACTTTTTTGTGAACAATATTTTCCTTACGTAATCATGCTGTCTTGTTTGTGAAAAAAATATATATTCATATGTATCATATAATAAATTATTTATAATAGACAGATGGCTGGACAATGACCAGCTTTCTAATACATCAATTATATTGGCACATGTTTTTTTTTTCCTCAGTAAAAGCTCTGTTCTCCTTCATCAAAAAATAGATAATGTTTTTTATATTTGATTAATAATGCATAAATCCACTCTGAAAATCTGCCACAAATAAATAAATAAATAAGAAAACAAATATTACAGATTTTTTTCAACTGGTATTTAAGTATTTACATGCCTTTGTATCTGCATTTAATTTGTATTAATATGAATTCAGACCCATTTTCTCATTATTTTCAAATAATCTATCTATCAGATATCAGTTCCAAAGAATTCCATAGATTACAGTAGCCTACCAAATCTATTTATATCAGTCAAATCTTCAAATAAACACGTCTGGGGCTTCTAGGACACCCTTAAATAACTATACCTTACAGACAAACAAAACAAATAAACAAAAGACGAAAATAAAGGTGTAACAAAACAAATATTAATACTATAATATCATCTTCAATTTAATATAATACAATGTAATGTTTGTAAATCGGTCGTCCATAAATATAGATATTGTTAAAGTGTGTGTATAGCCAGGATCACAAGTGACGACATAACAAAACAATAAGCGAGTGAGGAGCACGTGACTCGTTCCACAGCAATCGAGCACGAGATCAATCCCGCTTGTTTTCGCGGTGTATATACCTTAATAACTGTTCGTGGAAAAAAAACGTTTCTACACAATCAAGCATTATAGCAGTGCATATTGTGATAGCCGCTTGTTGCTGCTCCCTTGACACAGTGCTCAGCTGTTGTGCACACCATTGGACAAAAACAACCACATAGCCTACGGTATAACGTATACAGCGCGAGAAACAAAAGAACGCACACACACAATGGGCTGGACAATGGCTGAACGACAACGAGTCCGCTGGCCAAAATTGTTATCACATACAGATATAAATGGCTTAGAATTCTTCGAGACAATACACCTCAAGCTATTTTGTCTTGTGATACTTCATTTTAACATCGTAATTCAGCCCACCGTATTCAAACGAGTTGTGGACAAAGGACTGAACAAACCCTCCAACAGATAACCTATATGTTAACAATAACATATCTTGAATTATTTTTTCGCGATACATTAAGGTTTAAAAACTTACTTGGTTATAAAAACAGCGCAAAAAAATCTGAACAACAAAGGTTTTAATTAGTGAAAATAACAACAACTTACCGTTGTGACAGCTGGATATCAGTGGTTTTAATTGCTTACACGAAGCGCGGATTACTCCGTTTTAGCATCCTTTGTGGCGAAGGGTTATTTTCCCCATTCCGAAGCATTCACAATCCGGTCTGTGATCTAATGAGACAACTGGTGTGTCACGGTTAAGCCTGTAGTATGGAGGGTTTCACATAATTTGTTAGAAGAAGTCCAGATGCTTTCAAACTGATTCGGTATCATCATACGACTGCATTTTTGGTATCCCTCCGGTTTCCATTCTTTCTGGTGTATTATCTGATGGCACTCAGTGTTTTCATTTTGATTCACATGCTCCGTGTCTTTGGAGTGTACCATTCACTTAAGAGTTGGGGGGGGCGGGGGTGCACAATGGGGGCCTCAGTGAATGAAGCCGAAGCATTGTGCACCCCATTCAGTATAAGTTTTATGAAATTGTCCATTCATTTAAGAGTAATCTTTCAATTTTATTTGTGTAAAATGTTACTGTAAACAATGCAACTGTAAGTGGGCAAAGTCAAAGCAGCCACAAAACTTGTAACGTAACACGACAACCTTCTAACAATGTTTTGGCAACTGACAATTGCAAATTGCAAACTAAAGGGATTATCTTTCTACCGTTTTTTTAATTATTTTTTTAAAAATAACATTAGTACACTATGTTAATGTAATGTATTTTATGTATAGTCAGGAATGCAATAAGTCTACTAGGTGTTTTTTAATAGGTTGTGTATTTTTTTCTAATTCTTTGCAATTATATATAATGTTTTTCAAATTAAATACCACTCATCGCTTGCACTGCAGTAATGCATTGCAGTATTATACTTGATATGTACATTTCTAAGGCCTCTACTTTGACAATCTACATGATTTATTTTTCTTAGCAAATAAAGGCATAGTTTAATAATAACCTATGCTTTTTGTAGCCTAATATTTCAAGGTGAACTTTTACTGAAGCAACGTTACTCCTGGTTATCTTACTATTGGCTATTGGTTACTATTATACTTTGTTTGTTTGTTTTGTTTATTTGTTTATCTATTTATTTATAAGTATCAACTGTTTATAATTACCAAACATGACTGTGCAGTCCTTCCATCTCTCAAATATCATTGCATTACATGCTTTGCCCCTACAATGAAAACTAATATCGCAGAATTATAACCTATATAATTATGATATAGAATTATAACCTATATAAATTTATATTTATATCATGCATTGTTGAGTAGTCTGCTATAAAGTTTTAAAAATCTAATTGATTCACATTACATGCAGAATTTCATGCTTCTTTTAGCCCGTATAAATACTGCATCAAATTGTATATTTTTGCTTTTTTGGGGGCTTCTGAGTATGTTTTATTATAAGGAGAGTATAAGATTGCACATTTCTGTCACACGAAAGTTTTCACTAATTTCCGGCGCTGTCTAGTGCTGAAACATGACATCTATTATGAGACATGATTCTATTAATAGAAAAGAAGCTTCAAGCACATCGAAGTCACAATAGCCTATTTTATTAGGCTCGTTTAAATAGACAAGACTAATGGCTTTTATGACATGTAGCCTAAAGAAACATTTGTATATATACAGAGCATGTTTCTGGTCATCTGTGCAGGTGATGTGATGTGACATGTGGCTTCAATGGGCAATGGCATCTTCAACAGGCTGAACTTTTTTATTTTAGCAGGGAAAGATATGAAGCACTATCGCCCTCCTGCGTGACAGCTGCGTCAATACAATTGCATAAACTACACTTCAGAGAGATAAAATCCTACAATCCTTTGAAACTGCAATAATAATGATAATGGGAATTCTTTAATGCTCTTGTGGATTTTTTTTATATATTTATTTATATATAATATATATTTATTAAATATACTATATTTTGTAGCTATCACACCAAAATGTAAGACCGCGCACAAAAATAATGTTTCTTTTATATTATTTATTTCTCATATGTCTCTTTGTGTCACATTGCAAACACTGTTCACTTACACTATTGTCTCCTTGTTAAACAAGCTGGGCTAGCTTTTTATTAGGCAACAAGGCAAAATTGTTTAGAGTGAAAATATCACTTTAAACGTCATTATGACACATGAACATCATACACTGAACGAGCCTACACGTGCGAAGTGCCCTCTCTGCTGGTGATACTTTGAAACTGCTTCAGGGATTGGTTAAATGAGACAATGCATGTTAGAATACATTTCTTAAATTATATAATGGCATTGACTTGCTTGAATTTGCACATATACACTTAATTTAGATTAAGGCACACATATATTGATATTGTTTATGCAAAAAAAAAAAAAAAATTCTAAAGAGAAGAACTGCCATTAACAAAAGGAAAACATGAATAAATGCACATGATTCATTGATGTCAGACAGCTTTTGATGCTTGTATAGTTCCATACACTACCAGAAAATTCAAGGGTGGCAGTGTTATGAGCTACACAATAACACTTGAACTGAACCTACGTAGACTACTTCATTCACCTTGTGGCTTTCTCTTTGTGTTATTATGGCGAGTGTGGTCTTGTTAATTCAGCAAAAAAAAAAAAAAAAAAATGCTATTGCATGGTTTAAGTGTTTGGATTATGAATTATAATGGTTTTCATCTGTATTTTTGACACAGTACAAATACACTAATATTTGGTTTTACCGTTGGCATATTTAGCTTACATTTAATCTTATATATATATGAATATTTCCCCTTTGTTTCCATTGTTGTGCATGCGACTGATGGCTATTGGTTTTGAAATAGTAATTACATCACTTGCAGCTTCCTTAGAGGCTGTGCTTTGAGGTCTCACCACAAACTATCAAATGCCCTGGACTGCCTAATTCTGGTGCTCCAATAAATGTTTGATCCACGAACCACTAAGAGGCTGGATGTGTACCACAAATAAATCAGAACCATCTGCTGAAATGTGATGGAGATTTTGCGGAGAAACTCTGGAGTTTATGGAGTTCTGTTCATGCCAGTCCGCAAATGAGGCTGACCCATGCACAACCCACAAACATTTATTTTCCTTTTTTCTTCCTTTTTAATGTATTTAAAGCAAATGTTACTGATTTAAATAGACTACTGAAGCAAATCATTGAGTCCAGTTTTTATGATTGTTTATGACTTGAAGCTTGAAGTAGTAGCTTTGAATCCATTTTCAGTAATTCAGCTGGTCAATACGTCCTTCAGAAAAAAACTCTTGTAGTTGTACATCAAGTGTAAGTATTTCTATTACACATTTCACTGTAAAACCGCAAAAAAATCGACAGCAGGCCTAAAATAATGGTTTACGTTTGTGTGACATGAAAAATAGTTTACTGTCCCTTTAAGACTGCGCTATTATCATTGGTCAATGACCATCTGTATCGTGTGCGCTTGTGCAGGTTCATTATATTCCAGGGGCGAGTGTTATTATAAGGCCTAGAATTTAATGCGAGAGAAAATTAATCTGTTGAATTAGATATTGTGACAAATGCTCTTTTGACGCGTTACTAGAAAATAGCACAATCCAGATAAAAATGGCTGAATTACCGATGGGGAAAGGGGTATCCGCAGGAAAAATAGCAAGCAATGTACAGAAAAAAATTACCAGAGCTCAAGAAAAGGTAAGATATTTTGATAATCAGATATATATTAAACACATCATGTCTCTCAACACTGATCTCACATCTACCTTAACGTTACATCACAATAAAACATCTAAGGCCGTCAGTATGTATCGTCCTCTAGCGTGATGTATAAAACGTGGAGCTTGTCAGAGCCGAGGCTCATCCATATACTGACCATCAAACACTAAAATACTTGCATTTTGGCTCACATATATTAGCAAATGTTTTGATAATTTTATGGATCAGGGAATTCTGAAAACGCAAGCTCGCTTGTTCATTGCAATGGGGCTCCTTTGGAAACAAGCCTGTTAGACTAGATTTGTGGTTCGCTTTAAAACCACGACGATCAGTTTTCAGTGTGCTTTACGCTTAAATTAACCAGTTTTTTTGCCTATGACTTTTTGCATTGATCTAGCAGTGCACTTATAGATGATCGCTCCGGTGATGCCCGGATGCTGTTAATGAATCGGTTCACACAACAAGTCCGAACGATTCGTTCTGATCACGAGTCGTCGGCTCGCTCGTTCATTAAACCAAGAACCGTCACTTTCATGCATGCATGTGCGATTTGAGTCGAGAGATTTGATATTATGAGACGAGAATTCTGTGATATAAGTGAATGTTTGTATTCAAGTATATCTAGAGTCTTTTTATAAAGCTGAAAAGTATACAAGTAGAATTGTTTAAGACGTTTTCCCCCGTGTCCTCGTAATGACGCAATTACGTTTTTGACCAGCTCTTTAAAAGAATTGTTCTAAAGAACCGATTCGCGGAAATACCACAGTAAATGAACAGCTGCATCGCGCACTGATGCCTCTGATCATCCACCACTTTTGATTGCTGCAGCCTGACATTTTACAACTTTATGTAAAATACACCAAAAGCTTTTGTTTGACCTCCTCAAACTCAGAAGTAAATTGTGGTCATAAATGTTACCAGTGTGATTAAATAGGCCAAGAGACCATCTGGCTTTCCTGACTATTGATTGTTTCCTTTAGAATAATGTTTGGGTCTTCACACCAGCTGTCACTGAATAAGGTTACAGACAGAAATGAGAAAATTCAGTTCAATTTTGATGACTCAAATTCATTTTCTTGTGCATTTAATGTTTCAATAACATGAAGTACATAACTATCAAAACTGGAAATGTAATAAGCCACAGCAAATGCTTTTTAAAAATATGAATAATGTGGTCAATAATGCAGTTCTATTCTCTCAGGTTCTCCAAAAGCTTGGCAAGGCTGACGAGACTAAAGATCTTGCATTTGAAGAGGGTGTGATCAACTTCAACAAACAGCTGGTGAGTGTTTTTCTAACTCATATTATTTTCAAATGTCCACTGAAGCAGTGTAAGCATTGGGAATCTATTCTGGTTTTATCATCTTGATCTGTGTTTCAATTTTGTGTCATGTGATCACATAGATCGAGGGTACCAAACTGCAGAAAGACCTGCGTGCCTATTTGACTGCTGTAAAAAGTAAGATTATCAACTGAAAAATAAAAAAACCTAATGCAACATAAATCAAGTTTGCAGTTCTCTTTGCCTTCCTGATCCCTTTTCTCATGGTGTCCGCAGCTATGCACGAGTCTTCTAAACATCTGTACGAGTGCCTGGATGACATGTATGAGTCTGACTGGTATGGCAGAAAGGACGTGGACTCGCTTTTGGAGGTTATTTTTTTAAGTCATTGTCAGTAAAATGTGTTTTAGAGTCAAACGGTGATTCAGGAGTAATTTGAGCCCACTTTTGTCCCGTTAATACAGTTAAAAAAAAGATTTTATGTGAGAAAATATGTTTTTGTCTGCATTTATAGTATACATTCTGACATTTTCTCCTTTTTATGCATCTAAAATGTATAGTATTTATCGTAAAATGGACCATAATGTTGATAATTTGCTTTGCACAATCCAAAACTTGGTCCAAAAATGGCTTTTTTTACTTGAAAATGACCTCTCACACTATTGCATTTGCACTTTGCATTATTACTGTATTGTGTCTTTTAAAACCAAATAATTTCAACACAGGACAGAAAAATGCACTTTCATGTTTATGTAAAGAGTAAACCAAATGATCAATAATGATAATAAACTCATTTAACACTTTAATTGAGGGTGAATGTGGCACAAGGTATCCCCTACAGCTTTTCTCTTTTTTTTTTCATTTGCTGATTTTAATCCATCTGTCATTCACAATGTTTTTATTACATATTACACTACCGTTCTCAAGTTTATTTTAATGTTTTAATAGAGTATGCTTGCCAAGATGGCATATAATTGATTCAAAATAATTATATAATTATTTTCTGTTTAAATATATATTGAAATATAATTTATTTGTTGAATTTGACCAGTCATTACTGCAATCTTCAGTGTCACAAGATCAGAATGAGACATTTCTTGTTATCAATATTAAAAATGTTTTACTGCTTAATTTTTTTTGGTAAATGCATGTTCTTTCAGGTTTCTTTACTCTTTTGATCAGTTTAATTTGCCCTTCTTGAATAAAAATATTAATTTCTGTTTTCTTTTTTATCTTATGACCTCAAACTTTTAAACAGTAGTCTATGTGTATCCATATCCATGTGTCTACATGTCCACAGTTTTTACTTGATTTCTGCTTTCTTTGAAAGGAATGTTAGGAGTGAGGAAACATATGGGAGGTAATTCAAGGGGTTTTGATTATTAATTAGTTGTTTATTCTCATAGCTAGTTATAAATATGTACATGCTGTTTAGTTTTTCAGCAGTAACTGCAAGAAATTGCTATCTAACCACACAAGTAGTGACACTAGAAATAGCTTAAATAGTTTTACATTAACACTAAGTTGTTGTAACACTCCAGCTGCTCTGTAGTTGTCTCTATTGGTACAGCACGTGTCTCTGTGAATGTGTGTGGGTGTGTATTTAATGTATTTAAGAGGGTCGTCCACCATCCTGAACTTTTGCATTGTTGTGTGTAATAGGATTCAGACCTCCTTTGGACAGACTTCCATCAGAAACTTGTGGACCATGCGCTTATATCCATGGACACGTACCTGGGCCAGTTTCCTGACATCAAAGTACTAAGATCCCATAACGATGCTGTAGTTTAGCATATAATGCTGTGATTTTCTGTTTAATATCTGTATCTTTCCATTTAGGCCCGTATTGCAAAGCGTGACAGGAAGCTGGTGGACTATGACAGTGCAAGGCACAACTATGCTGCGGTAAACAAAGGCAAGAAAAAAGAGGGGATCAAGATCACCAAGGTAGAGCCCTTAGTTTTTTTACAAAATTTTTGCCATGCCATTTAGTTTCTCGTAGTCATGTTGTGTAATAATGTTTCTATATTGAGTGCATATGGAGTAAGATTTATGTATCTTTTTTTTTCTCCCTTCTTCCCTTAAATATAGCCAGCTTCCCTGCTGGAGAGGGCCGCCCCAGGCTGGGCTCAGGGGATCCTGTCTGCCCATAACGTGGCTCAAACCAGCCTCTCCAGGAGTCAGGTCAAACACTAAAATTCTGTCATTTACTCACCCTCAGGCTGTTGCAAACCTTTATCAGTTTCTGTTGAGCACAAAATTTGATATTTTGAAAAATGTTGGTATTTAAACAGTTGACGGCAGCCATTGACTTTCATAAGATGAAAACAAGTACTATTGAAGTCAATATCATCTGTCAATCATCTGGTTACCAACATTCTTCAAAATAACACTTTAATTTTACTACTTTTATTCTGAGATAACAGCCATCACCTTGAGGTAAATTTGTTTCAACAGCTAAAGTCTTGTGGGTGAATAAGATTATTGAACTCCATGTTGTGTGATAATGTATTTTTTTATGTTCATAGGCAGAGGAAGAGCTGGAGAGAGCACAGAAAGTGTTTGAGGAGATTAATATAGATTTGCAGGAGGAACTGCCATCTCTGTGGAACAGGTCTGGATTTATTATATTTATTATTTTCTTAGTGTTTAGTCTCAGAGACATTTGAGTACAGGCATTTATGACCCACATTCCAGCTAATATTGACTGAAAATCGGCTACTAAGAAAGGAAGAGCCTGTCTGATCATCATGTCCACCGATGATCCACCATGTAAAACAACATGTAACATGTTCTTTATGAGAAATGTATCGGTGGATAAATGTAAAAAACAATAATAATAGTACATTGCACCAGTACAATCAAATTATTGCACAGCAGTCTCTGTTTTACATATAACATCAAAGAGAGTGGAAAATGTCTAAATAATTGCAGAACTTAAGTAGAAGCCTGGCAATCTGATTCGCCATTTTTGGATGCAATATGCACCAGATGGGTCATAAATGGTCCTTGGGTGTATCATCTTAGACTGAGGTCTGTTGTCTTCTTATGGAGGGCTAAGATTGTGTTTGCTCTCTTCCAGTCGTGTTGGTTTTTATGTGAATACATTCCAGAGTGTGGCTGGTCTTGAGGAGAAGTTTCACAGAGAAATGGGAAAAGTAAGGACTCCAGCTAACCCCCATCAACTGACAGAACATTATGATTATGTTTTGTGTAGTTAATTTAATTACCAATACATAATCTGGTGAATTAGTAGTATGTGTCTGTATAATATTGATGATTAGTGTAAATATTGTTCATATAATATTGACTGTAAAATATGAAGAAAAAACATCCCTACATTTAAAAATAATTTCTATATAATATTTTTTTCTTACAGATTGATCAAAATCTGAATGATACACTGGAGAAATTAGAAAACCAAGATGTGTCCAGGTTAGTCACACTTATATTCAGATATAATGTTTCATTTATAAGCACTGAATTGTATTTATTGTACATCTTAACCACGCTGGCTCATTTTTATCCATTTTGCCTCAAAATGGTGTGTAAATTGTGCATTTGGCAATAATTAGCATTGGTGCAATTACACTATATCCAGTATATACAATTGAATAAATGATCAAACCAAAAACACCACTCCCACAGAAAAACAGGTAGCCAAGGGGTGAGGACACCAACAGCCCAGAAGAGGTAACGGCGGTAGCCCTCCAGTGCTGTGAGATTGAGTGTGTGTGTGTGGGTCTCTGCATTCCATACTAAAGCTTTTTGCGTGCCCTTAAGTGCTGCTCACCTTGAGAAGGATTTGTCTTGTGCAGTCCGTCTGCGGTCCTGAGACTGTAGGTGCTATACAGTAATCATTTCTAGCAGTTTGCATTCTGATATTGTGTGTTTTAGATGACGCCTTCACAGATTTCACTGCATGAGCAGAATGATTTTGCACAGGAAGCAACTGCGTCTGCATGAAAACCTGTTAAGTTTGGTACTATCCTAAGTGTAGTTACGGTATGTCAGTTCTGGCTTGGAAGTCTCCCAGATAGCTTTTGGTCACACTGGCCATCTAGGGCTTGCAGTATGAAGCATTGCCGCTTGGATTGAGCCTAATCAAAGCATGACACTGAGAGGCTCGTCATAGCCATAATAGATACTGTATTTCATTATTTGTACTTTATGCTGCAGTGAAAGAACACAAGATGCCAATCACACATTGAGCCCAGGAGGACCGCCAGCCATTCCCAAATCACCTTCCAAGGTATGCATGTAGAAGTCACATTGACTTTCCTTGTACAATAGCACAACTCTGCATCTTGAGAAATAACCTCAAATATGTATATATATATTGCACCAGGAAACTGATAAAATAATGTGCTTGAGCAAAACAGCACTTTCAATAGGGGCAAATGTTTGGAATCGGCACCCAAAAATGGATAACTGGTGTGATTTACCAGTATTACAGTGATTTCTCAATGAATTATTCAACCATATTTCATATTTATGTGTTTCTAGCTAAAGCCTGCAGTCCCTCCACCTCCTAAAGTTACTCCATCTAAGGATATGAAGCAGGAGAACATTATCAATCTGTTTGGTGAGGCTGCCGCTCCAAACATCAGTGTCACTTCGCCAACACAGGTCAGCAGTACTTTCTTTTCCTGTTATCCTCATCTTCAGGTTAATGATGCTACTTGTAAAGACACTAGCATTGGCTAAAATACTCAGTGTAAAAAAGGTGACTTCCTGCCAGTTCACAAGTTAGAATTTGAATAGTAGGATGCTGAATCTGAGTGGGAATGATGGGAGTTACTAAATTAAAAATTCAATAAATGTTGTTGGTATGAATACAGTGGAAACAGCATGTCAATTATTATGTCTTCTAAGCCTGAATTGTTGTTTGGCTCCAATTTGAAGACTTGAAATATTTAATTAGTTAAATATGAATTAAATATATCAAAATGAAATACTTTTCTATGAATGCAATATAACTGTTGTAATTATTGACACAGGTAATAATTAATTATTTCACATAGAAAATACATTTCTTGGAATGTAAATCTATTTTTATTTTACTTCCATAAATTCAAATTACAATTCTTCTTTTTGACTCCTTTTCAACCCTAACCTAATCTAAAAGGCATTCATAATTAAATTCTGAATGACAACTAACCCTAAAATATTTTGAGTGATGGTTGTACATGCTATTACAGATATATATATATATATTTTACATTGAATGAATAATATTTGAAGCAGTGATTATAAAAGTACCATTGCAATATGCTAGTGTGAAACTGTTGTAATCAACTTTGAGAATTAAGGTATGGTCACATTTACAAAAGTGTATGGGTGAATCGCAGTCATTTCGATAGGAATCCGCATAATCTGGAATTTCCCGAAGACTGCAAAATTTCACAAGACTTTTCTTCTTTTTGTCAGTATGATGCTCCAGCCACTGCTAATCTGCTGGATATGGATCTGGACTCACTTCAGGCTGCCACCACACCATCTGCACAGGTCTGTCAGAGTTAGAGCAACCAAGTAAAAAGTTTTTTAGAGTTTTTATTAAACTATAGCAGTGTTGTGGTACTCAGGTTCAGGCAAGACCATACTCAGAGTCAAAATGCTCCTGAGAAAATGGTCAGGGACCTTTAAAATTGTCCAAGTGTAGTCTTGTCCAGCCTCGAGGACCACATAGCTTATAATATGTTTCATTTATGCATTATAACACATTCAAAGTTTATGCATGCAATGTAGCATCAAACTGACAAATTAGTTTGACAAATCTGCTAATTTTGCTTTTTTTTTGTGAATTTTGACAGACTTGGGATTCATGGGAGGTGAGAGTGCTTATATGTCTACTCAAAGCTGTAGTGTATAATCAGCATACATAACCTTTCCTTTTAATTCACACAGAATCCCACACTATTTTGAAGAATTTAGCTCATATAATCCAATAATTCTGCCAGTTGCAAAAAAGAAGAAGCTATTCCATTAAATTTCCTTTCACTGCAAAGCTTTCCAGCATAAAGATTGTAAATGTCTGTCTGTCCCGCTTTAGTAACTGTCCACGATATTAATGTTGCACGTCCCACGTCATTCCATAGAGGCTAGATGACCTCCAGTGATGTGTGTTCAGCTGCAGAAATGCTCATCTCTGTTTTACACTCTCTCTGGCTCCTCATTCTTTCTCCACTCTGAATGATCCCTGCTCATGCTTTTCCCCCGGCTCCCACATGTGCCCTTCCCCACCATACCCATCCTTGTAGCAAGCAGGGAAGGAAGCTGAGGTGCCTCAGACATGGGACGATGATGGTACCCAGCCTGTGCAGTCTGGCTGGGGCGATGATGGTACCCAGGCTACCTGGGATGATGATGGTAGCCAACCTGTGCGTGCTCCGGCCGCATACCCCACCTGGGATGATGATGGCTCTCAGCCTGTGCGGGAGAATGAGAATGATTCTACCGAGCAGGCCCAGGGGTGGGACGATGATGGGGCTCAGGTACAAATCTCATAGAGCAAGCTGACAGGAGCTGAGCTGTGCTACATTGAGGTTGCGTTCCTGTAGGAAGCTCTGGATGGGAGCGAAAAGTTGCTTAGCATGGCAATAGGGAGAATGCTAGTAGCAGTGCTAGTAGTAGTTGTAGCAGTAGTAACAGCTAAAGCTGGGCTTGCTATGCTATGAGGATAGCTGTGTAATATGCATCTTTTTGTTCTCTCTTTCAATTCTTGACTCTCTCTTGGTATTTCTACCTCTTATTCTTCAATCTGTATTGGCTCTCTCCTTCTTTATCTCCCGGTCTTTCCCTTTTGCAGGCCACAGAAAAGGTAGCTGTTACAGAAGAGGCAGCAGCTGAACCCGTAAATGAAGTAAGTGATGAGTAAGTGTATAAAATAAGGCATAGCATATGATCGAAAAGTTTCAAATCTGATCATCAAACCCAAGGCAACAGCCTGAAGAACAAACAGGAAGTCTATAGGTGACTCAACACTCGCATTAACATACACTCATCAAAAAGATTTGATTTTATTGTTTTATCAAATAAATAAATATAATTTTGTTCAGCAAGGATGATTTAAATTGATCAAAAGTGACAGTTAAGACATTATTAATGTTTATAAGATTTCAATTTAAAAAAATATTCTCACAAAAATATTAAGCAGTGCCATTGTTGCCAACATTGATAAATATGTATCATAATTAATTGCTAATAATAATTAAGCAGCAAATCAGCATAGTAGAATGGTTTCTGAGGAGCTGAAAATTCATCTTTGTCATTAAATAATAATATAATAATTAGTGCGGGGCAATGATTAATCGCAACCAAAATAAAAGTTTTTCTTTACATAATATATGCGTTTATGCTGTGTATATTTATTATGTTTATATTAAAACACACACGTACAGTATATATTTTGAAAGTATTTACATGTAAATTCATTAATATA
>JAUCMS010000153.1:4322246-4355336 GCA_032357445.1 Enteromius radiatus | reverse complement strand
GCAGGTGTGTTTGATTAGGGTTGGAGCTAAACTCTGCAGGACACCGGCCCTCCAGGACCGAATTTGCCTACCCCTGCAATAGCTTTTTTTAGGTGCAGTCTCAGACAGATATATTGTCCCTGCTGTTTGTGCCCGTTCTGTGTAGGTGCTTCTGTCAGTGATGGTGACGTGTGGTGTTTGTGCCGCACTGGTGCACTGGGGACATGTCCATCTGAACTCTGTGACCCACATGCTCTCAACAAAGAGAAACACCACCTTCGTTCAGTCCAGGAACGCCTCACACTCAACTCACTTTGTCTTTCCTAATGACTCTGTACCCTGGCTGGACTTCCTCCTTGCTGGTAATGTGAAAGATCTGCTTTTTTTAGTTGGTAGCGATGTGCTCAAAATGTTACTTTTTCCTCAGGTTTTTCTTGATCTTTATGTTTCTTGTGTACTTTTAGCACCAGCACTCCCCCTGCTGTCTGGAAAAAGCATTGCCGCAGGAGTGGCAGGAGGCCTGTCTGCCAGCATTAGCTCTCCGGCTGTGTACGTGGTGGCAGCTCGGTTCCTGAAGGCTCCTGTCCCCCCAGCACAAGCCTGTAACAGGGGCCTGTGTGTGGATGGACTGGGAAGTGTGCTCTCTGGCCTGATGGGGGCGCCGGTAGGACTGTGCAGCAGTGTGCCTAATGCTTGTGTTATCGGGCTCAGCCAGGTAAGAGACTGAAATGAAGTGTTTTATTGTTAGGTTTGCCTAGGATTAACTTTCTTAATGTTTATTGTAATATCTCTTCATGAAGTTTCTCTCTTTCTCTCAGTCTGGGTCCCGGAGCACAGCGCAGCTCGCTGGGGTGTTGTTGTTAATTCTGGGTGTGTCTCCTCAATTAGCTCAGATGCTCTGCTCAGTGCCTCTGGCCATCCATGGTGATCATCATTTTATATCTCTTTATTTCATTATACACTAGATAGACCACTTTTAGATTTTAAAGATGTATGTTAGTATCACCAAGTAGTAGACTGTTTATGTAATAAAAAATATAATGAAATTAATAGTATTGTAAAATAGTTATACAAATAGCTTCAATATATTTGAAAATGTGATTTATTCATGTGATGGCAGAACTGAATTTCATGTCTTTAGTGACATGACATGATTTGCTACTCAATAATAATACTTATTATTGTCAGTATTGTAAAATATTCAGTTGTGTTGCTGAATATTTTTGTGGTTTTGTGGTCAGATGTTTGGGTAAAATAAATAAATAAATAAATAAATACAGTAACAGCAAGGATGCATTAAATTCACCATAATTGACAATAAAGACATTTATACTGTAACAAAAGATTTCTTTTTAAAATAAATGTTGGTCTTTTGGGTTGTCTGTTCATCAAATAAATACATAAATAAATAAAAAGCCAAAACTGCTTTCAGCACTGATAATAAAAATAACCAGTATTAAAAACTGGTATTCATAATAATTGTTTATAATTGAGCAGCAAATCTGAAGGATTATGTGAAGACTAGACTAATGCTGAGAATTAAGCTTTGCATCACAGGAATAAATTACTTTTTAAAATATATTCAAATAAAAATAGTGTTATTATTAGTGTTATCTGAATCTTTTCCCCAAACATTATATGAGTAAATCCAAAGTTTTGACCCGTAATGTATTTTCCAGCTGGGTAACTCATTCTCTACCACTGTATCTCTTGACTGTATACACAAATCCACACAGGTGTGTGCAAGTTTAATCAGGTCAACTTATGGTTTTAGCCCGATGAGCTTGCTAGGACTATAGCGTTAGCTCATAATCGAAACGTTTGCATATGCTCTTGTTCTCTCAGGTGCTGTACTCGGTGTGACCTATACACTTACCGTAGCAACAGGCATAACGTATTTCCAACATGCAGATGTTGACTCAGGGCGCAACATTTTCAACATCGGCTTCACAGTGTTAATGTCATTAGCACTGCCACACTGGTTCAGACTTCACTCTGGGTTTATACAAACAGGTATGGTATAACGCAAATGCATCATTAAAGGACATTATATGCATCATTTGGACATGAGTCTGTTTCATGGTATGAATTGTCATCTCTTTGTGTTCAGGTGTACCCATTGTGGATGTTTTTCTCCAGTCTCTTTTAACCTTACCTGTTTTGTTTGTGGGGGTTTTGGCTTTTCTTCTAGAGCACACGGTTTCAGGTAAATCTACAGAGAAACAAACTACCATTAAGAATATTTACACACCAAGGCTGCATTTATTTACAGTATCAAAAATACAATAATATTGTGAAATTACAATTAATGTTTTCTATTTGAATTTTAACATTTTCTTTCACATTTATTCCTCTGATGTCAGCATCATTACTCCAGTCTTCAGTGTCACATGATATTTCAGAAATCAGTCTAATATGCTGATTTGTTGTTCAAGAAACATTTCCTACTTGAAATTATAAAAAAAGTTGTGCTGCTTAATATTTTAGCAGAAACTGTGATAAATCTTTATTTCAGGATTTTTGATGAATAAAAAGTAAAAAATTAATGTCTGTGATTTTTGGTATTTAGGGACTTTGTCAGAGAGGGGTCTCGTGCGACGTGAAGGCTCAAAGAAGATTCTGTCTCTGGCCGACCAGCAGCAGGGTTACAGCCACAGTCCAGACGCTGTGTATGACCCACCTCCACTTGTGATGAAAGTGCTGGATCTGAGCGTCTTGAGAACTGTCCCGTTCTGTGCCTGCAGAAGCCCACCTGTTGAAGAGGTGGCAGTGACAGTACCAGAGATGTCTAACCTATTACCGGACAAGGACGATGGTGTTAGCAGTGAATGAATTTTTACAGCTCACGCCATCTTATTATTATTTTTTTTTTTTTGTATTTAACTTGTGGTTTTCTTTTAATAAATTGTATTATGTTTTTGAGTAGTATGTTTTTTTTTTTTATAATGCAGTATTCTCAACCCTTTTGCCTATTTATTTTTTGGCATTTTGTAGCCACTTAGGATAGGACAGATCAATATTGACAGGAAGCGAAGTGTGAGAGAAAGAGGGGGCAGGATCAGGAAAGGTCAGGAATTGAACAGCGGACTGTATGTCAGCACGTTGCCCACAAGACTATTGGCGCCGATGACCCCTAATTAATTAACACAATTTTTGATTTTTTGTAGTTTATTTATTCAATAATTTAAGTTAGATTGTTTGATTTCATTAATATTAATAAAATATTAAAACTAATATTAATAGTAGTTTATTAATTGCAACATATTAATTTGAGGACACCTCGTGGCTCCCAGCCCCCTGCTTGAGGACCACTGGATAGAGTGCAACAGTCACGTTCTGGAAGTGAAAATCATTTTTAAAACACCTTAAAGAAGATCTGTTTTGAGCTTCGAGGTTCTTAATCGATGGGGTATGCCTTTTTGGAATTTGTAGTGGAAAAACCACATTACCCATGATACCTTGCAGAAAATTCCTCTAATCAGAGAATCACAGTATGATTATTTGTCCACTGCACGAACCACCACAAACAACATACTTAAAACAAATTTCTTATATATATATATATATATAGTTCATATTAGTGCTGTCAATCAATTAATAATGATTAATCACATCCAAAATAAAATTTATGTTAACATGTGTGTATACTGTTTATATTTATTATGTATATATACACTCACACACAATATATTTTGGAAATGTTTACATGCATATACATTTATATATTTTATATTATTATATTGTATATTACATATACATATATTTTATATTTAAAATATATATTCTTAAATATAAACATGCGTTTGTATTTATATATATATATACACATAATAAACTTAGACAGCACACACACACACACATATGAATAAAATGAATACCTTTACATTTTAATTTCATGTCATTCACAATGCTTCATGTAATTGTAGTTCTTTCTCTCACAGTCTTGTATCTTTGTCTTTATATCTGATTTTAATAAATGTTTGCAATAATGTAATTCACCTTATAGCTGGTTGATTTGGTTCATGGCTTGTAGCGGCATAATGAGATATTTTTTGAAATCCCTATTGAAAAAAAAAAAAGTTTTACAGCACTAATGCACTCTATTAATACACCCTATACATTTTAGTATGGAGTACCACTGAAATTTAGTCAGGAGACTAAAGGAAGACAAAGCCAGGTATTTCCATAATCTTTAATTCTGAAAAATAGATCTTTAAATAGTTTTACAAATATTATATAATTTCTGACATCTTTAAGTAAAATGTAAATAATGCCACAAAACAGATAAATACAGTAAGTTGTATGGGAAACTGAGTATTACTGCATAAAGCACACATAAGGACTACATAAACTGGCATAAACATTGCTACACACTGCACAGAGTAAACTCTAATTTGTACGAATGAAGCCTTCATAAAAGTACTAGACACCCTTATGTATGCTAGATGGAGAAATACAGTGTACAATATGACCATTAAATACTTGATTAAGTTTGGACAGACACCTCTATGTTTACAGTGAGAAACATGTAACTGACCATATGAATGAAAGCAAAACCGCTCTAGACCTGAAAGTTCATTTTCCTGATGTTTAAAGGCCTTAACCCAGTTGAAGAGTGTATGTTTCTGTGGGTGTGTTTGTGTGTACCTTCAACTCTCATTTCTTTTCAAACACAACTTCCTCCTCCGTCTCAAACCTTATCAGGCCACGTTGGACTGATTGCCTTTGGTTGAGTCACTGCATACCTGAGTATAAAGCAAATTCATCTATAGTTTCCTCACTTTCACGCCTATAGCGATATGTTTAGTGAATGTGTATATAATAGAAAAAAAAAACTGAATAGGAGATATCCGAGCGGAAATGTGTGCGTCTTGATATATTTGTGATAGTGTTCCAGTGTAGGCAGTATAGAGAACCCATCTGAAAGTGTTAAATATGGGTTTTAAAGATCAATTTTGTCCACTTCCTCGACCCACAGAATAGCTGCATACTTTCAGGGTCTATTCGGGGTCATAACTGATTGAGTTCTTCATTTCAGGACTTTCTTGCTTCGCGTTCTATTAGATCCTTCCAAAACTTGTTTTCGAGTGACATTCTCGCTTGTTTTCATCTGTCATTGTCCATCATGCTCCAGGGATGGAAGTGTGTTGGATCCAGCACATTTGTCCCAACCCAATACAGCAGTGAGGAATACCAGTGTATCCCCACAGCCTGATGTCCAACTGTCCCTCCCCAGCTATAAAGTACCCTGAGTGGGCCGAATGCCCAGTGAGCCAGCCAGTGCTGTTCCACGGCCGCGTAGCAGGAGGAAACCACGCCATTGACCACCACCGTGCCATGGCGGGTCAGCGGCGCAAAAACCCCCTTGTCCTCCTGTATTCGGATCTTAGTGACCCGGGACAGATGTCCCTGCTGTCCTCGTGTGGACACCACACACTGCCCTGGCAGCACGTCGCTAGCAAATACAGACTTCAGCTCTGCACTTGCTACCGGCCCTGAGCAGTTCCCTTCGGATACAAACAGGAGATGCGCCGCCGTCAAGGTCAGTTCAGCACCCGAGTCCGACTCGATGGCATAGAACTGCTTCTCTGCGGAAGGGTCACGGTCTAGAAAGAGGATGACTTCGCTGTAGATGAGCGGCCCGCTTCCGTCGCTCTCTGAAGAAGCGAGTACTTTGTCTCCAGGCTGCAAGCTGTCCATAGTCTTCACGCTTCCATCCTCAACCGTGACGAGAGCCGATGCTGGAAAACAGCCGCCGGTTTTCGCAGCCACAGAGTGCTCTGAAAGAAAAACAAAGAGAATATAATGACAAACGAACAATAAAATTGTTCCTTTTCTCTCTGCACAGTAGCCTGAACTAATTCCAAAGGTCTTGTGTGTTTATTAAAGCTGGGGTTTGGATTGTTCAGATAGCACAGTGCCTTCTTCAGATTAATCTTCAATCTTTAAAACGCACACACCCAAGCACAAACACGCTCCCGCTCTCATTGTAAACCCATAAAAATCCAATCAAACCGAGAGTAGCAGTGGCAGAGTAACCAGGCAAACATTTGAAGCGCCATCCTTCAAGCTAATTCTTTTTTTTTTTTTTTCTTCGCACGACTCTAGTCAGCAGGTAAAAATGCAATAAAAGCTAATAAATAACCACTTGATTGAATCCCAGCCCCCTATGACTTCTGTCCAGCAGAAGTGACTGGGGTCTGGAGCGATGTGTGCATTACAGAAACCTCAATGAGTCTTAAGTTTCTGTTAAGTCCTACACAAATATTTGGGAAAGGTAAGTACCAAGGCCAGGTGATAAGACAGGCTGAGATAAGAGATCTGAGAAAATGGGACAACAGAGTTGCCGTCTGGAAAACAAAGACCTTGGTTAATCATCTTACAGCACTTTAGCAGCCAGTCCCACTTCTTAAGGCACATTCTCTCTCTCTTACATAAACACACACACACATAATCTTAACATAATCTTATTTCTTTTTATACTAAAGTACATGCCTGAAATCTTGCAATAACAGTTGAAGAAGCCAGCTGAAGAACACACCCATAGAGGACTTTGATAAAACAGAAGTAGACAACAGGTCTTGCTTGTGTTAGCATGCTCTATCAGAAAGATAACAGAAGGGCCTCAAATATGTCCACATACAGGTCTCATTTCTCTCTACTGGAAAAATAGACATTTAAAAAAAGTACTTTATAGTCAGACCTGATCCAAGCTTCTTCTGCACTGGCTAAGCAAGAAGACCTGATGAACTATGAAGGACTGATGTGGTGATGAGACACACAAATAACCTTTACAGAACATTTGCAGAAAGAATTATCATGAAGCAAGTTTGCTGTTTTTTGGCACATTTTTTGTTGTTCCATTTATGTGTGTTTGTGTGGTAAGGATGTGTGTTAAATAAAAGTATTATTTCATTATCTTAAAATATAAGTGATTTAGCATCCAATGAAAATGCAGGTAAAAAGAAAAGAACAGACAATACAGCACTAAATTGGTGCACTTTTACTTTCCTGGTTGTCTGGCCAATTATTTGGTCTCTGGTGACTCAGGTAGAGGCAGGTGTTTAAGGTTTAATGATGTGGTCTGTTACCTGTTGTTACCTTCATCCCAGGTCTACCACTTATCTCACCCAAGTTAATGAGAAATGACCATCTTCTACACCACAATAGGACACGCCTGATTTAACTGCACACTGAACGAATATGAACCTTTCAGTCTGGGGTTTCTTAAATCAAACATCAGAGACCAGACTGGAGAGTTTTACACCATTTTCCCCCTTTTAGATGCAGTGAACTCAACTATATTCAAATTTAAAGTCTGTGGCTGAACGTTACATTATATTACTCTGTATACGCTTCATATAGTTGTATTGTAAATAAACAAAGTGATATTTATAGTCTAAGACCTACCTGACTTGACGCTGCAGTGGATGTAAGATTTAGACTCATAGTAGACCCAATCAAATCCGGCCTCCACTGCAAGACGTGCCAACATGCCATATTTATTTCGGTCGCGATCAGAGGTGGTGATATCGACAGCTCTTCCTTCATAATGCAGCGAATCTTCAAAGTGATTGCCGTCTTCATCCCAACCCTCGGTCACCCTGAGCTTCACCCCGGGCCACATGTTCATCACAGAGATAGCCAGAGAGTTCAGCTTATCTTTACAGCGCTGTGAACGCAACAAGGAAAGATGTTTAGACCTGGGTTACACACGTGGAAGACGATGGCCTGCGTTTACTGGAATTTTGCAAGAAACACGCAAACAAGTTATAACTCCAAAGGGCAAAACAGACTGAATCACACACACACACACACACACACACACACACTTACATGACAGGTCAAGACAGAAGACAGGCAGAATTGATGCATATGACACTGGTTTCTGTTGCTGAGGTATCTAAAGATCTGCAAATTATGCCTTAAAGAGTCCAGGATCACCTCTTTAGTGAGTTGAAGTGTATGGCTATAACACCACAAATAATATGTGAAATAAATTAAGGAGCTAAAATATTGTTTACATAAAGATGGTTTGATTAGTATTTAACTTTTAACCATTGGTTTACCCTGTTTTGTATCATCCATGCATCCACTTTAAGTTTTTGCTTTCCTAAATAAATTACAATTTATTCTTACATTAACTAATTAAAAGAATTACTGTAATCCCAGTTTTTCCACATTAACATGCCATACAATATGCCATAGTTTGTGTTTATAACCCAGGCACCTCTTTCATGCCTGAAGGGTTTGTTTTCAAAAGCACCCACGCAAAACATTACATAATGTCAAATTATTGAATCATGAGGAAAACTGAGTGATGCTTGAACCCTCAAATATATACTGACTTATTTTTACCATCCCACAGATATTTTTCAACGACCAATGTACAAAATGTTGAGTCATTCATTTTTACTCATTTAACCTAACCACATTCACCACCCTTTAGAATAGACAAGACAAATTCGCTTTTAACAGCAAATTCATATTTTGACATGGAAACAAGCTTTCAAAGCACAGATATATTGCAACTAACCCCAATTTCAGGCAATATCGGTTTCATTATTTGGGAAGGAAATAAAAGTCATAAGTTCAGATCAGTCATTTATTTATAAATTGTTTAAATAAACCACAAACTAAATGGAAAGTTGTGAAAACTATTTCCATGTATTATTAATAAGTCAAAACGTAAATTTTAGAGCTTTTGTAGGTAAAGTTTTACATCAAAATATATTTTTATATAATTCGCATTGTGTAAAATAACCACTGTTATTTAGATGCACTGCATAACAGCGAAATATTCACAGAGTACATGAACATATTTGACAGGTCCTAGATTTTCCTGAAAGGAAGGAATTTTCTTAGAGAACCATCACAAAACATCATATACTCTACACATTTAGTAAACAATCAGTTTTCTGCTTTGAAGAACTAAGACACCTATATGCTGATCTGAAGGACAAGCAACGTAACATCAATAACTTTTTTAACTTCCCAAAGAACCATGTAGCCAAACTCAAACGTATTTTTTTTGTAAAAAACATAACATTCCCTGCTGAACCCGAGAGCCATCGAAGAAGCTTTATTATTAAGCAATTTTAAGAGACAACCCGCTGTCAGCAATCAATTGCTCTGAAAGCTGTGAAGATCGATAGGAGCGCGTCAGTGGGACTGAGCAAAGGGCACACCGCTGAGCAACAGGTTTAATGCGCTCGCAATCGAATCAAAGCCACTGAGTGTGTTTCTAATGGGCAGATAATTTAATTCATTCGAGTTGCATTATCCAAGTGTCGCTCACCTGCGTCATGAGTCGATCTGCACCTGTGTTCTCTTCATCTTTGAAGATGATATCGGGGTTGTAGTTCGGCGTGAGCTCTTTAAAGCGCTCCGAGGTCCTGGTGATCTTGCCCTCGTGTCTCCCACTGGCTCCCAGTGTCTTTTCGGCTACATTTGGACTAAACTGCTTGTAATTAAGGGGTGTCAGTTTCTTTGGAGGCCGCCTTTTCCCATGTCCCCTCCCCGGCCCACAGCCCTCGTTAACAGGTGCGAAAATCAGGGCGCAGCCGACGAGGAGCCCAAACACCACGGGGAGACGCATTCCACCCCAACCCGCCGGGCACTCCGACACGGAGTGGTACGGTGGCACAGCTCGCCGTTCAATGAGAAGCTACCCCCCGGAAGATCCTTATTCCCCCCCCACGGGGTAAAAGATGGGGAGGACAAAACCTCTACTTCTTTATCACCCTTATCCTCGCCATCGTCCGTGCGTAAAAGGCGCTTTACGCAGAGGCTGTCATGGAGAGACGCCGGAGAAAAGATCCAGTGATACCAAGTGTTCAGTGCCCATAGAATGCGAAACGCTGGTCTCTCGAGAAAATCACCGAAATGAGAGTGAGCAGGCAAGTCCATTTATTTACCTAACAGATTCTTGGAGCGCGAGATACAGGGTGACTCCGACGCACACTGGGAGAGCTGTCAGACTCGGAGAGACCGCTGCGGCTGCTGTCTTTGAATGAGCACGTCCTTTGGCGCACGTCAAGTGATCTGAGTTGCCGGCGAACTGAGACCGCACCCTGCCAGTTTTTTGCCCCTCTCTATCCCTGCCTGCCACTCCTCCCCATGGGTCACATTGGGTGCGTCGTATACCCACCGGCTCCCTTTAACGCTTCACAGCGCCTGGCTGGGCAAACACAGGTCTCGGGGAAGAACTGTGGACTCAGACTCTCCCATTCATAGATCCACAAATAGAGAACGAGTCTGGCTACTCCTCAAACAAACGTGAGCGACTGCTGCCCTCCCCTACCTCTTTATAACATTGATACGCTTCAGGAAACACACTAGACTAGAACCTGGCGCACTCGTTTGAATGATTGATCCTTTATTGATTTGCAGACGCCCGTTTGTTTAGGCCGTTCATTTTTGGTGACAGGTGTAACTATGTTGCGTATGATACAAAGACAAGTGATTTTATTTATTTTATTATTTTTTTTTGTCCTGATCTATGCAATATTACACAAAAGTAAGGTGGTGTCCAGATTTTGCCAAGTAAGACATGACCCTGGATCAAATTTTTATTTTTATTTTTTTTATATAGATTTATCCCAATCCCTACCCCTAAACCTAACCCTATCCAAAATGTATTTCTAAAATCAGTGAGAAATCATAGCTGATTGACAAGGGTGTAGAAGCACCTAACCCTGATCATAAGCCTAAAACAGATATTTTATTATACTTGGTCAAATCATGGTCACCTTCTCTGTTATCCTATTTGATAATGTTCAGTGCTTTGCTACAATCTGTATTGTTAAAAGCGCTATATAAATAAAAGTGACTTGACTTGACTTGACTTCTAAAAAAAAAGAAATAAGAGCAGTAAAGCAATTTTGTTTTAATACGCTTATATTTAAAAACACTCATTTGTCCAGTCCCATCAAATTCAGTAGGTAGGAAGCCATTTTTGTCGTGTGATCCCTTAGACCTTCATGACTATGAGTCAGACCATTTAAAAAATGCAAATTTTAAATCAAATGGAATAAATAACTCTCAATTTGTGTGACTTGAATCATTACATCACAACATTTTTCCTCCTTTGTCATCCTGGGCATCCTTATCAGCCCTGACCCTCATGGACATACATAATAGCTTATGGACAAGACAGGCATTTAATTAAAATTTAGTTAAGCTGAAAAACAAAATTTGGTTTGTATATTACGGCCTCCTGGTTCTAGGTTCCATTCACATCAGTTGCTCAGTGGATCTTATTTGTATCAGATATTAAAGAACAGAGCTCCAGTGTGTGCTGGCCTGTGCTGAGGTAATGGGCAGTGGTGGGGATCTGCATGAGGGGTTCACTGTTCTAATTGAAGATGAAGCTGCTATAAAGACGGCAGCATATAGCTTGGAAGACTGTTACACAGGAGCAGCTCTATTCTACAGCACTGAGAGAAGACGCTCCACTTACACAAGTCATGACTGTGTGGAGGTAGCCAGCGGTCAGCACCTTAAGAACAGATATATCCACGACACTCGAAGTCTGTTCACTTTCTCTTTAAATGAGGGAAAGGAAACAGACCCAAGTCTTCCAAATTAGCTCTGCAAATATTTGCCGGAAAGGGGCTAGTGGTTTTGTGCCCATTTCAAAAGCAAATTTAACAGACATGGTGTTCGGTGTTGATTTATTTTCTTATTATTTATGTCTGTAAATATCAAAGTATTTTAGGTTTGGGGGTTGGTATGTCCTTATTTGGAACAAGGAGTAAAAGAGAGTAATTGAGCGGATGAGGAAAACACTACTGTCACTCTTCCAATCAAACTCACTTTCACTTTGACCATTTGGTGCAGGTCAGTGTGAAAGTTTTACCCATCCCTCATTCTTACCATTCTGGCCCACTGTTCCTCTAATCAATCATTAAATGATTTAATGGCTATTTATATTGAACTCTCAGCTTAATTGGCCCCATCCATATATTCTCCAAACTGATTGTCCCATGTAGGACCACAGGGAACCCCACATGTCACTCTATTAGAGGGCTAACACACACATTCACTCACATAAATTTTGGACTCTCTTTTTTTGCATCTCTTTAGAATGTGGAGCATCCAGAGGAAACTCTCCACACCCTGTATCTGGATTAATCTAAATATATTCTTAATATGAAATAAGCACTTCATGAGTTGCGGTCACTGAAGTCTTGAAGAACTTAAAATACCGGTGATTCTTTCCACTAGCTCACCTTCCACAGAGAGATGATTTTATCCACAGGTACCCAAGTCCTCATGGGAACCAGGTACGTTTGAGCAATCCCAGCGTGCATAAATGGAATGCAGTGGATTAACTTGTTTTCGAGTTTTTGCATCTTGACTTTGGAGATCACAGAGACACAATTACAGAGCGTGTGGATCCCACTGAGCATGTCCTCTTCCCTTTGATGGACGTAAATAAAGACATGGCTCCTTGCAGGCCTGCCTATTGAGCTTGGCTGTTGACAATGCCTCAGAAGTGGTCAGATCCAGTCAGAAATCCCTGAAATTTGCCCTCAAGAAAAGAGCCCACGTCCTTAAAGGCAACACAGCAGCGGCTGTTCCCCGTCAACCGGGCGATGGCAGTGGTTCAGACGCCAACCCAGGCTCTTTTAGTGAGAGTCCATTGATGTAGCAGAGTTATTAATTTGCCCTGTGAAATAAGAGGACACCCGGGCCAAAACAGAGGGAGATGGGTGCCTTTCAAATAATGCCAGCCAGGGAGCCTTTCATCTGCTGTCAGTGGGGTGAGTGAACTGGGTCTGCTGGGTTCTCACATGGGCACCAGGGCTACCCACGGAACTAACCAACAAAGGGTGTGCATGAGGGACAGGGAGCTTGAGTGCCGAGGGGGAGGTGGAGAATGAGAAAGAGAGAGAGAAAGAGCATGGGCAACTTGGTGTTTCTCCACTATTAACTGGTAAACAACTCTGTTTTTAGTTGTTTTCGTTCTTCGGAATGGCGTTCTTGTGGATTGTGGTGGGATTCGGTGTTCTGTGAGCTGCTCTTTTACTCCCCTCAAGGTAATAGCAGCTTTTTTTCCCTTACCACTTCCTGCTGTCCCTAACAACCTCAGGGCAAAGAGGGGCAGTGCCCTCAAACTGGATGATAAACCTTAAACGGTCTTAACCGCCTCCATACACCACTACATTTCTTCGTTGGAAGCCAAAGGCGATTTAACAAACGCTTTCCAAAATTTGTACTTTGAGGAATAAAACTTATCACAAGGGCAAAGGAACAATTTTATACCTTTTCTACCCCTAAAACAGAGTTGTCCAATCCTGCTCCTGAAAGGCCTCTATCATACAGGGTTTATGTCCAATCCTAATTAAACACACTGAACCAATTAATCAAGGTCTTCAGGCATGCTAGAAACTTACAGGCAAGTGTGTTGGGGCAGGTTGTATCTATTCTCCATAAACATTGAATATTAGTATGTTATTGCTCATTTTCACTTAGTGGTATGGTTCAGTTCAACACAGTACTGTATGCAATAATGTTTTTTTTTAAATTGAAGTTTAAAATGGTACAGTTTAACCATGAGAGGTGGAATCTCTCATTCTGCCATGCTGCATGTTTACATCATCAGAGTGTGCAAACGGACATATTTTCACACAAGTCGTCTTCTTTGTGCAAAAATGACGCCGATTGCTACTTTCTTGCATAGGCTACTCCACATCTGTCAAGTAAGGGTACGGTTGACATGGAATTGCAAGCTGGATAAGGGCGCAATGTCCCGAATCATACCGTTCTGTATTGACCCGTAACGCTTGGTGGAAATAAGTTATTAGAATACCCTTAAGGTACTAAAATAAAACATTCAGGGTTAAATCAGGTACAAAGAAATCCCTCTGAGAGTACTGACAAGCTTACATTTTTGCAGTTTTTCTCAGAGTAAAGGTGTGTCCCATTTTGCAAACTTTTTAAAATTGTTCTGCTCCACAGTTGTGCATTCGCAGTGAAACACAATAAGTGCTGCATTTGAATTCCTATACCAGATGACATTTCTGTACACGGTGTAGTTGTAGGAGCACCTGAATCTCAGCTTCACTTCTAAAGTCTCTGGAGGCCTTTGTTTTGAATGGAGCAGAGACAGAAGATGTCGCTGAATTCATTCATGCATGCAGAGAGCTGTGCAGCGTCAATGTCCGATTACTTCGTTCCTCCACATGCAGTGGAGCACGAGGAGTGGTTGGGGCAGTCACAGCTGGAGCAAGCAGGGAAAAAAATAATACCAGAGATGTATAAAAGCAGAGGCTAAAAGCAGCCTGAGCTAGCCGCCTGCTAAAAAAACAAAGCACTGCCCAGGGGACAAGCACAGGGTCGGGCAGTGTGGACCGGACTCGCCACAGCCGCGTCTCCACACGTTAGTGCTCCTGCCAAATGGCTGTAATTGAGGCCTAAAGTCAAGAGCCCTGAATAACTCAATGCATCAATAGCAGCCTGTGGGACCTCCCCCCTCTATGTTTCTCTTTACCTTCATAACAGACCTGAAACTGACTTTTTATAATTTTTTTTTTTTGCGCTGAAACCACACTCACCTTCATGGCTATTTTGACCTTTACTGTCAGCTAAATATATAAGACGAAAGAAGAGATGAAAGGTGAGTTTCAGTTTCTTTTGTGTTGGGGAGTAAGGTATATTTGTTATTTAACAAATGCAGCATGTTTGAAAGTCAAAGGATTTCATGCACCAGAAATTTGTTTAAGATTGTGGTCTATACCGATAATGATAATCGTAATGATCGTTTTTATGATGATGATGATGATGTGCAGTGTTGTTTTGCGTAACCAATAGCTGTGGAGTGATCCATGCTAATGGCAGCGTTTAAAATGAAGTAGGGCACATGCTGCACATTTCTGCCTGTTTATTGGTTCTACTGGGTTCTTCTCTCAGGCTTCAGAGGCCTGGGCTGCTTTTTTCCTGCACGCATGCCACAGCTGTGGTCACTGTGGTGATGTTTCACTGCTCAGAATGGATTCACCAGCTCAAAAACGTTCTTATTATATTTATATTTTACTATACCGCTGCTGCCCTTGCCAGCTGTGTACTGGCTAACAGCCTGTTTCCTTTAAATAGGCTGTGACAATATGATTAAACAGCTAAAATGAAGGTAAACATCAACATTCAGTGCCCAGTATTGACATAGAGCCCACAAGCAAAAAAGCTGGATTTTAGGCCTCAATTTCTGCTGAGAGGCAAGACCGAGGTAAAAGGCAAGAGTACAGACAAGTCTCAGTGAGTGGGAAATTAAGTTTGATATTATGTCAGAAGCTGTCAAGCTCGTACTCACACCTGCCTTTGCAAGTGCTTTTGCACGTTAAAGTGATCATTCGAGCAGTTTAAGGCTGGATTGGTCTTGTGGATCCATTGATGGATCCATGTACTACTACCTGGTATAGAAGACAAATAAAAGAACAAAAAAGAATAGAAAGGTGAGAGAGAGAGTATTGCGCAATAACGCAAAAAGAGGAATAGTGAAGAAAAGACAGAACAGATCCTGCGTGTCCATGTTGTACGGGTTTGTCTCGTGATCTTCTGTGGGATGCCGCTGTCACCCCGGCTGTGGCAAGCTGCTGTGGTGCTGCTGCAAGCTTCAAAGACTGCAGGCCTGCCCGCAGCCCTAATTAGAGGGTGCCTGCTTGGATCTGGGGACAGGCTAGCGGAAAGTGTGCGCAAGTGCACACACTACGCTTCAGTAGCAGCAGGCTGACACGGATGAAGGGAGGAATAGCATCCTTCTCTCATCTGTCCTACAGTAGTCTCTCTTTTTTTTCTGTCTGTTTGTATCTCTCTCTGTCAATCCACGGCCCAGACCTGGAAGGAAACCATTAGTGCTGTAGATGTAGCCTATCTGTAGCTGTAGGAAGTCTGGGCCCCCTGACTGTATATTTCTCTAGGCCCCTCACCTTTTTTAAGACAAGCATGGACGGAGATGTGGTCTGGTGGACGGCGCACATGGTCTGACACGTGGCGTTTGTATGAGGATGACCAAAGTTTAAATCTTGCTCTGGTAATTTTCCGATTCTACCAATATTACTAAATTATGAATTTATCTAGATTCCTCTTATTGAAGCTATCTCATACATTATTATTATTCTATCTAACTCGACTGTTTTTTTCTGTTTTCCCACATTTTGAGAGAAATAGTATGTTGGTTTTTAAGGATGCAATGTGTAATTGTTGTAAGATGTAATAAGATTTAGTGATTTTTCTGAAGTAAATGAAACATCAACATCAAACATCAGAAAGTCCTAATACTTCATTCAAAATATTGTTCAGACTAGTAAGTTTGATATTTTTGATGAATAAAAAATTTAAAGGAATATAATTTATTCAAATAAATAAATATTTTCTAACAATATAAGTCTTTACTACCACTTTTTAATCCATTTAACACATTCTTGCTCAATAAAAGTATTAGAGGAACACTTTTTTTGGAAATAGGCTCATTTCTTCAACTCCCCCAGAGTTAATAAGTTTTGTTAAAACTCGCCAGACCCGGAGAAACAGTAAAACTCAACTTCTTAACTCTAGAGGAATTGGAGAATTCATCTATTTTTAATCTATTTTCTATTAATCTATTATTAATCTATTAATCTATAATCTATAATCTATCTATTAAGAAAAATTGACCAACCCCTAACTTTTGAATGGTAGTGTATACCGAAGCACAAAATATCTATTTTGAACAATAACTGCTAAACATTAAGCAGCTGTTTCCAACACTGATTCTAAATCAGCATATTATAATAATTTCTGAAGGATCATGTAAAACTGAAGACTAGAAATAGAAACTACACTGAAATAGAAACCTTATTAACAATGTTTCCTTATTGTTAATATAAACTGATGATATTCACAGTGTTAAACTAGAAGCGACTACAAGCTGATTGGTTCATGTCGCATATGCAGCCAATGAGCTTACTGCTTCACATTTAAAAGGCTTGTTAGCATTTAGCTTTCTGAAACCCTTCACCCTCCCTAGCTCCACCTGTATAGAACTGCAGCAGGTTATGTTACATGCTATTTTTACCGCAGCAGTTAGGGATGGACTATGGACCGGGCCAGTGGGGCCGTTGCCCAGGGGCCCTTGGGGTGCAGGGGGCCCGCGAACGACCTGCCAGGGGGCCACACGTTTTGTGAACGTTTAGCGGAACTACCAACACAAGCGTTGTGTGAGTATTCTGCTCTCCAGGGGTTGACGCAAACGTTGTGCGACTGTTGTATCAAGGTTTGTCCCAAGGGTAGACACAAACGTTGTCTTAAGGTTTCGCCAAGGGGCCCACGCAAACGCTTTGCCCAGGGGCCCACACAATCCGTCCCTGGCAGCAGTATGTCTAAAATACTCACAGCACCATATCTGTGTAAGTATTGGCAGTCACAAATTCCTGTACTTGCTTGCAGCAGCAATAATCTACAGCAATAACCACAACAGCAGCAGATCTATTCCACCAAGACTAAATAAATTAACTCAGACATATCCATTACCATTACAAAATCTCCTGAAAGTTATCAAGATATAACTATTTCAGCTAAATTACATTATACTGATTTGTTCATATGATCATTGGAAACTTAATTCATTTGTAGAACTGTGTGAGAATTAAATGATCTAAAGAAGCAGTAACCTCAGCCATTTTTTCTGTTGCTGTGACTTGTTTGATAAACACATTTCTTGTCTTTTATGGTGAGCAGATTTTTGTTTCTTTCCTGACAGTATGACTCGCTAACCACATAAACTTCTCGCCTTCGTTCTTTAATGTGGCTTCAAATGAATTATAATACTGGAGCCTACATCAAACCTACTGGAATTACTGTGGGTCTCCTTGGATCTGTTGGCCCCCGAGAATCATTCCCACCTTTCATCCCATTAGCAATGGCCTTCAGCCTACTGCTACAGGATATAGTCAGTTTGTGGTTAAATGTACCTGGTTATTTCCTCAGTTTAATGATTTAGTGGACACCAGAGGATTACTACAACATCCTTTCATCATTCCCTAAAAGACTGTCATTCCACAACTCCTCTTTAGTGAGCCATTAGCACATGCTGTGACGATGAATCAGTTCATTATCATGGCCACATCTCGGCCTGGACTGTAAAATGCTGTTTATGATCGCCACTGCAACATAGTGGTTCTTTTTTGCTAATTTTAACCTCTTCCCTGTCTGTCTTCAGGTCCCCTCACATTCCCTGTCTCACCTATATACAGAGGGAGACCCACAGGCCTGCAGTATAGCTAATCTGACCATAGGTAAACACCGTCTTACCACAGACATGCTCACTTAGGGCTATAATGGACAAAAATACCACACTGCGATGAATGCACACTCACACATCAGTGTACACACATACACCTTAAAGCAGACTGACTGTTTGTTACTCTCAGAGAGAGCTTATATCATTCAGGGTTTTCCAAGAAAGACCACAATCTGATTCATGACACATTTTCTGTCCTTATGGTTTGTGTATATATCCAGTGCCTTACAGTAAATTTTCCCATAGTGCATTCGTCTGAGGAAGGAATTGAAAGGGAGGTAAGGGACGGGGAGCAGATTTACAATAACAAGTGACAGAGATGAGGATATTTACAGTTTGCTAATATTTAGTCTGGTCACACTATATGATTTATTGTTATTTTGTAATTATTTTGTTTAGAAATAATTGCTTAGCAACCTCATGCTCTACATTGTGTTATATGTTAAACTCGCTTTCTTTCTACCAAGTCATTTTCATTCATATATTTGCTCAAAAGTAATATACAGGCATTTATAAAATTACAAAGCTGTGCCACAAATTTATTACGGTTTCCACAAAAATATTAATATTATATTTTTATAATAGTTTTAATAATATATATATATATAATATTTTTAAACATTGATAATAATTATAATAATTATAATAATTAATAAAAATATATATTAATTTTATAAAAAACAACAACAATTATTTTACATTGGAATAATATTACATAATATTCCTGCTTTTTGTATTTTTAGTTTACATACATTCAGCCTTGGTGAGCATAGGAACTTAAAATATGTGAATGTTGAATTAAATGTTAAATCAAATGTTTAAAATAAGTAGCAATCTTTTAAAAAATAAAGTATTTTGACTGTTTTTCTCAATAAAATGAAAATCTTTGGTTAAAAAAAAACACACACTGGGCACACTGGCTTTCATTGTATGGAAAGAAAAGAAATAAAAATCTTTCCTCTGTGAAAATGACATGAAGGTGAGTAAATGATAATAGCATTTTAATTTATTTTTTTGTATCCATCTATCCCTTCAAATAAATGCAAGAGCAAAAATCATAGTCATACAGAAGACATTGCCTGGACTGTAATAAAAAATAAAAAAAATACAAGTTTGTTAAAATGTATTAATAATCAACCCAAGAGCTAATATTAATTGTTTTATCCGGCTACATGGAGTGGAAAAATCCACCATTTTTGGATATCTATAAGTGATCAAACTTTTATTTCCGCATATAGATATGGGTGGAGGTGTTCTCTGCAGACTCACAATTGAAAGTCAAATTCAGAATAGGAAGGAAAGTGGAGGAGACTCATTGAACAAACTTCATGTTCACAAAAAGATTCAAATCTGAAGGAAGTAATAATGGCAACTCCCATGCAGCCGCTGGAACTCATTGGTACTCTTGCGCTAGCGTGTGCTAACAGTCCCACCTCAATTTGTCATCAGTAGTGATTTAAAACAAGCAAGTGCAATCAGTGAGCAGCGTACAGATGCACTGAAACCAAAACATCGCTCTATGATCTTCGCAGATTTCAAACGTCAACGGCAGGGGGGTTAATCACGCCAGTTTAACACTAATACTGTAAGAACAACAGAATTTACCGGAATTGCCATTTAATCAGAAGTAATAATAATGACTAATGTTATTGTCTCCTATGTTTCAGTCAACATGCCTTTTATCTTCACAGAAACACCCTTCCTGGACAAAATATACTTTAGAGAAGAGTAAAGAAAAGAAAAAAAAAATCAAAGGCATTATAAGAGCACACGGCGAGAAGATTGAACAAGTGATTGAACAAGAGGGGAAAAGGCTGAGAGAAGAGATAAACAGAAATAACCTGACAACTGGGTGAACTAATCCTCAATATCTGAGCCTATGAATGCATGTGGAAAGTTCTGGAAATGAAAGGTATAGCTTGAGTGGGACTGATCAGTGATGTTATATGAGCGAGAGCCAGAATCACTTGCATCGCTCAGCACTCCGGCCCAAAAGCGCACATTCCCACATCCCAGTGCACCACTTTAAAGAGTGTCCCGGCTGCTCTGGTTCGCCACTCCCTGAGGAAACTGCAACTCTGAAACGGCAAATATCAATACATTCATTATGCACTTTATATTTATACATTTATACTCATGCTTTTATATAATCCTTGTATTTTGCTGCTAATAGTATTTTTAGAGAGGAGATGCAAGGCCGCACTAGACTGGCAGAGAAACTGTATGTTTGACGAGTGGGCATGCAGGACAGACAGAGAGAGAGAGAGAGATTTGGTCCCCACTGTGGTTTTCAAAGGGCAAATGCGATGGGCGCCCTGGTCAGTTCAGTGCACAGCTGTGTTGGAAAGAAACAGCCTCGATCCAACCCAGCTGTGGCTGCTGGTGTGCTGCTGGCACGAGGTCTTTTAACCCATCTCTAACAATCCAATGAGTTTCTCAGATCATTTAAAAACTAAACAAACTAATGGTTGGAAAGGCATGAGATATCTATCAGGTAAGAGCCAAATGTCAGTAAAAAATGGTAAGTAATGTGGCTTTATGTCCTATTCAGCTTCATGTAGATGCGTTTCTTCACTAAACACTATGATTTTAAGCTGAACCCATGGCTATTGGTCATTCATAATACACAAGTCAATGGGTGCTGTTAATTAGAGAGTTAGTGTTTGATTAACAAATCAATTAACTTAGATTATTTTTCTCAAGCATGTGGTCAAATAACATATCCATTGTAATCTAACATTTAAATTTGCTTTGATTGAGAAAACGTAAAAGTATGCAGTAACAATTTTCATTTAGATAGTTGATTTAGCATTGATTTGAATTACAATGTGTGATACATGTCACCTGTTCTCTAAACAACAATGGCATCAGTTCACGTGTGACAGAAAGCTGGATTGTTTGCCTAAGGCTAGAAATTACAGATGTTTAAAATAACTTTAATTTTCTTGCACAGAGAGAACATTTCGCTTCATAAGACCTTAATGTATCCTCCAATATATCCCTGATTTTGTGTTTCCTGTACCAGCTTTTTGACAAAGTGATGGCACCCATTGATTTGCATAAATAATCAAGGACCATGGGTTCAGCTTAAATAGAGCAAAGAAAAACACCTATATCTTGGATGTCATAAGAGTGAGTAAATTCACTGGGTGAACTGAATTATAATGTATGATTTAAATAAATTATAAAGAAGACAGACACAGACCTTAATATCATCAAAATGACTATTTAAAGCAAAAAACTAAACAAAATAATAATAATAATAATAATAATAATAAATAAAAGTATTCTTTGTTTTCAAATTTTCTGACTGGATTTAATCAGAAAAGTACAGCTATTATATGATATCTCAACACAGTCTCATGACCAAAAATATGTATTAGTGATTTATATGAATTAGCCACCTTGTAAAATATGTACGAATTGCCGTGAGATCAGGCTGGATATCTAAATATCCCTAAAATAAAAACGTACTGTACTGACATAGCCAATAAGAAATTTTAATGTACTGCAAATTTTCTCAGTGGAGAAAATGGGTGAGAACACACTGTTGAACCTCAACCCATTTTCAGTCTCTGTGCAGTATTTCTTTCAACGGACAGGTTTGCATCACCTCTACAAGTTCACATAATCAAGCGGCTTGAACATTTATTGACAGGCTGTCTGTAAATGTATAACCTGTAGAATAAAGGGAAGAGGGCAAGAATGAGTGAGAGAGCACAAGCAAGCAAGCAGTATAATCAGTGGCTGGACTGGCCTCTCGTAGCCTTTCCTTTCTGATAGCTGCACAGCCTCTGGTCCAATGAACTCTGAATTGCAAAACAACTTTGAGAAAAAAAAAAGAGCAAGGGAAGGAGAAAAAATACACAAACACAATGCAACCAGTTTTACCCCCATTTCCTAAGAACTCAGAGTCAGAAATAGTTATGAGGCAATATAGTCAGCAGAATATAGATATCATTTTAAAGGCCTGTTAGTGTGTGTGACAGTCTAATGTACATGTGAGGATCATTCATCTTGAAGAGGTTTGTGAACCTGGAATCAATTATTCCCAGCATATACCTAGGAAGACAGGTTGATGGCTACATAATTGCATTAAATTATGAACTAGTCTCTACATTTGTGTGTAATGCTTTAAAGTTAGCTTTAAAGTTTGTAAGTATATTCACTTTGATTGTAGCAGAGTTGATTGTCTGGTGGTGAATAATCATCACAAACAGTATAATAAACAGTATTTAAAAGCTTCAGTGTTCACTGTAAACTATAATGATTGATTTTAATATGGGAAACTCCATGTAGTCCCTCAAAAATACAGACGGCTCCAGTAGCCCATCAGGGGGTCTGTCCTGCAGAGCAATGGGCACGAGGGGAGTGATATTTACACTCCGAGACTCCAAACACACTCATTCATTGTTCATGTGTTTATTGTGCAGAGCACATAATTACTTTAGCTGGCTCCCAGAGATTTTGCTGATTGTTCATATTGTTTCATTCGATTTCATTTAAAATGGACCTAAACAAGCGGTCAGTGAGTGACTTTGCTTGCTAATGGAGACGATTTTGCCATTTGTTAAAAGGCCACAGGGTTTGCCTTAAGCGACACCTCACAGGTCTGCTGAGTATATTATTTTCTGTCCTTTTCTGATGCTTCGATTATAGAGCATTGTTCATATGTGGGTTTACAGGAATATCATGGTTTAAATACAATTTCAGCTATGTTGACAGCATTTGTGACCACAACAAAGAATTCATTCCTCAGTTCATGAAAACAAAGGAAATTCTTTCAATGGAAATCTATAGGAAATATACAGAACCATGAAAAAACATTGCATCGCATGAGACTGGTGTGATAGAAGTACTTATCAAGCTTGTCTGTTCAAAGTTATAATAAATCCAATCTTGCAACTCATGCAATGTCTCAGAAAAGCAGACGAACTTTTGCAGGAATACCAAGAAAAGGTGACTTCTGTAATTATTATTATTATTTATTTAATTTTTGCACATGATCAAGGACTTAAAATGCATTGTCTAATAATTAAAAAATATTATATTATTATATTTTGCTATTTTACACAGTAAATATACAGTAAACCAATATATACAGTGAATAAGATGAGACAGAGGCCAGTCGACTGGGACTATTTTTTTGCACTACTGTCAACTAATGGAGGTTTATTTTCTTGCCATTGTTGCCTTTGGCTTGCTTATTTGGGGCATAGAAGCCGGACATATTCTAAAATATTATCGACACTACTAGATGAGAACAAAACATAAACTGAATTGAGCATGATAATGCCACTATATTGTATAGATGCTTCAACATCTGATGAACTGTGCACTCTTAGCATTTATTAAACTGCATTGAATTAATCAACATTAATCTGAGGTGTATATTATGAAAAATATCTTCTGTACTGCTTTTTAGCTGAATCGATTTCATTTCATAATTGATTACCTACTCATCATTTGATTTTTTGATCTAATGATTGAACTAAATAGAGCTGAACATCTTGTGTAAAGCTGCTTATAGCTGAAATTGAAGTCATTTCATAATTTATGAAACACTTATTTTCCCGTTGTTCTCTGCTTTGAAACAATGTGTATTATATAAAGCACTGTACAAGCAAAGACAATAGATGTTTTGACGTTTTTCTCCTTGAGGACTCTAAAACTGTGAAACTGACATATTTTCCATGCAACCTTTGACGTCACAGCTTAGGATAATCACTAGTGGAGAGTTTGAAACTGTGTGTTCTTGTGTAATCAGCTTTCACGTAACAATTTTCCTGCGGCTGCGGTGTCAAAACATGGACGCCGAACTGAGTTCCCAGTGGTTTAACGGATTTCAAATAACACACTTTACATGCACGTACTTTAGCGCCCTCGCTCTAACACGAACGATCAGCAGGTCCCAGCAGGCTTTGTCATAGATACCTCAGGGATTCTGTGTTTTTCTGACTTGGCTCAGTCGGAGTCGGATGGACAGCAGCAGCACTGTGCACAGGAGGGCAGAATAACTTCCTAGCACGTAAGATGAGGCGCCCACAGAGTCGACAAGTCCAGCGGGAGGAGGTGACGAAAGAGGCTGATTGATTGCTCTCATGCACCTGTCCCAGGGCCTGCCGAGTCCTGCATCCCAACATCGGATTGTATGCATTTTTAAGCTTTGGCTATGCTAATCTTCACTGCTTAATCAAGACATTTCCTTCCCGGAGGCCTGAGAAAATCAACGGCTGTCGAATTTGAAAATAAACGACAATTCCCTGAAATGCCTGTTGAGTCATATGTAGCGGTATATTGACTGTGGCCTTTGTGGAGAAGTAGGTTTGGAGGTGCAGAGCAGAATCAGAGGAGAGGTGCTGAGAGGCCAGCCACAGCGAGCACACAGCCCTGTATGTCCCTCACAGAGCCTGTACTACAGCTCCGAGCAGGGAACAGGAGGGGGTGTGTGTGGTTTCGGGGGGTGTTGGGGTTTAAAACTCCCAGCCTCTAATCCTGACACACTGTCTCCACCAATTAGAACTCCTTCAAAAGGCGAAAGGGGAGGAAAAAACAAAACCAGAAAGCCAGCGAGGGCATATTTAGTAACATTTTGGCAAGCTATAATTACATGTATGGCTAACAGAGAGATTTAACTGCTTTTTACCCATTGATTGACAAGGCAGAGAACTACATGGTTTCAATACAAGTCTGCGACAGCCAGACACGCAGAGCGTGGACTCGGACAAGTGAGTTCACTGCATTTAAATGAGAAGAATCAATAGAAATGTTATAATAAACACCACAAGAGAAAAATGTCAGCTAGTTCTCATTAATCTGCAACTACATGTCTACTAACTCTCAGAGTAGACTGCTAGGTTTAGGGTTAGTAGAATAAGTTGACATATACTTGCAAAGTTTCTCATGGTCAATAAGTTGTGGAAATAAAGTCTTAGAAGACATTAAGCAGACACTAATGTTGACTGCTAGTTGAAATTTAGAGTAGTTGCAAAGCTACATACTAAATTGTCTGAAGTGGACTAAATAATGTGTTACTGGAATGTTTGGTTCAGTGAAGAACCTTTAACATCCATTGAACATTTTAATTGCACAAAGGGTTCTTTATAGTGGGAAAAAGTTTGATGGATTATTAAAATGTTCCTCACATGAAGAAAGAAACTCTTCACTGAAAGGTTCTTTAAGGAACCAATGGTTCTTCTGGAACATTGCTGCAAAAATTCCATTTTGGAATCTTTACTTCTAAGATCGGAGAGGCAAATATTTATGGTGAAAAAAGAAATCCCAAGCTCTTTTGATCATGTAATCTAAATGAACTCCCTAACACTAGCTGTTGACAGTAAGCCTGTTGGGTCGGCAGTGTTAAAAGGGTTATAATTACCATACAGGTCAATATTGACCGTTGGAAAAGTGTGACTGTAGGGGATCACAGAGAACAAATTCCCTGGCAATCTATTCCTAACTTATAGTAAACATACAGAAATACATGTTTGTAGTTTGATGTGTGTTTGGCCTTTTTTAAAATCCATTCATGGCATTACAGAGCCAACAGAGATAAGCAAAGGAGGACAATTTGGTCAAAGAACATCCTTTGTAACGCATACATAAGTTCATCATTTCATCAATGACCTTTTCACCGTAACAACTTATGTAAGTATAAATCCCTTTATCTCTATCTTTCATCACTCTGTAGTCAGTATTCTCTGGATAGGCTAAAGAGTGGTTAACAGGACTTGTGGGAAGCTCTGTTTCTCCACAGGACAGGTTAACCATGTTAAACAACCTTGAAACAAGACCCCTTTCACAACTTTAGAGATGGAAAATGATTCTCTAGAAATATCTGACTCTGGACTTTGGTGATGAATGTACTGTTTCATCCATCATATACTTGTAAAAACAATGACAGTGACAGTAAGCTATCCTAAATGTCTGTTTGTGTTCAGGTCTGTAGAATGAGAGCAGGTTTATCATTATTACACCAAACGTGATTCAGGATTCCCTGGGAGACGCAGGGAAAATAAACTATGATGAAGACACCATATTATGGGAAGGTTAAAAAAATGAAGACTGATTTCATGGAAAGAACGACCATTGCTTCTAAATTGGGAGAAATAGCCATAAGACTGAATTCAGCATGATTTGTGCCCTGCCTGGAAACCATATGGAGCCACATGTAACCAAAATTTTTAAAGTTTAAGGGATAGTTAAGCCTCATCATTTACTTGATTTACTGAATTTCTTTCTTATGTGAAACACAAAAGAAGATATATTGGGATATATATGTATATTTTGTACATCGCTGGTAACCTAGCAACATTCTTTAAAGTCGCACAGGTTTGGAACAACACAACGGTGATCAAATGACGGCAGAATTTTCCATTTTGGGTGAACTATCCCTATAAAGTAGTGGTAATAAAGCCAAATATTACTGATTTCGGTGGAATAGGCCCACATCTATGGATACAACCTTGTACAGTAATTAAATACAGTTAACCATTATAAAATTTTGCCATTCTTTTTTTCGTCATCGTGAGAAAAGTTTAAAAGTGATATTAAGTCTACTTCCCCTGCTCTTCAAAGCTTTCAAATCTCACTGAGCTACATCAGATTATAAATGTTATCTTTGTGGGAAACAGTTGACACATACTGTATTCAGCCGTGTATGTCACATCACACGGTGATGTAGAAAACCGTCGCTCTGCACAAGCGCACACGCTCACGCTACATTGTCCTGTCAGAAGTGAAGAATTTCTAAATCCCGATAAGGCTCAATAAGGAAGTCCGTGAATATCAAAGGCTGCATGTGTCCATACGGGGTGAGTTGTTTACTTCCCTGGCAAATGCCTGACACCAGCCAGCCGTCAGACGACAACGTCAAAACAACAGCACACGCCTCACGCGCACATCCCGTAAACGAGCACCAACACCCATATAACAGGGAATTCCACAGCTCCCCAACCCCTCATTTCCTCTGCGAGCTGACGACCTGTAATCACACTTGGAGAAACCGCCATACTTCATTACTGCAGTGATTACACCAATTAGCAGCATGTAGGGAGTGGCCCACAATGCCCAGCGTCACCGCCAGACTGCTCACTTTCCCCACATGCCGATATTAGTGGGAAGTTTCTACTTTGCAGTCGATCAGAACATAGTTCTGCAGTCTTTTGTAATGGTTTATGGCCACAAACAGGGTGGAGTAATGAGTAAAGTCTGTGTGGTGCTTGTTAACACGGCCTTGTCTGTGACATTTTTATTTCTAGGAATGTTTTATTAGAAAAGCAGGTAACTGTAAGTCAGGGTACGATAATTAACAAATATGTTGTTGTTGTTTTTTTTGTTTCATAGACCTTCTTCCATCTGTTGTCTATTATTCACTGTGACAGATGTGCGTTTAAGGATGTGACTAAATATGCAATCAAGAATCTGGTGTGAATCACTGTTTATGGACACATTTTCTAGCCACTTATCTTTGATGTGCACTTGTCTGTCACAAAAACATCAAATGAATCATGAAGGAATCTCAAGATCTAAAGGCCCAGTGATCTCCACTCGCCAAAGCCAGAAAGGCTGTTTTTGTCTTTTAACTCAACACATGACATGAATCTGAGAATTTGAGCACAAGATTAGCAGGTTTTTTATGCCGTACCCCTCTCTCTTTCAACATCTTCCTCTAAGCAGATGTTAGGATCAGGAGTGGCATCCCAATAAGCCACAAGTGAGCGTATTTTCTTTCCACAGGCTTGAGAGAGAAGCCACAAAACAGTCTGCTGCAGCTCAACATAAAACAAAGCACATGAAAAAGAGGGCAGAAATGAAACGATTTCTCAAAAATTTGGGGAGAGTGGAAACTAAAGATTTTCTAATGCAACCTTTATTGAGGTTCCTGGTTTCGACGCAGCAACCTTTTTTATGTGTTAGAGGAACTCCCTGTAATTTTTCTTCACCACTAGCACTGGACAGGCTTATAATAAAAAGATGTCTATTCTGGGATTCTCTGTAATAATGGCCTCTTCTTGTCTTCATGCACGTCTGTCTTGTCTGAAGAAAGACAGACAGCAGGTGATAAATGCCTGGTCAGATGGATGGATGGATGGATGAAGCCATTAGTGGATAAACTATAGTTTTCAACAAGGAAAGATAGCTACCAAAAGTATTTTTCAGATGACACAAGTGATAGTTCATCTAAAAAATATGAAACTATCAAATATATCATTTTGTCTACTTTGCAAGTGGACAGGAACCAAACAGGACAAGAAATCCACCGCACACAAAATTTTCTCTATAGTGAAAAGGGTTCTTCAGATTCTTCACAAAGGTTCTTTACCTTTGGAAACTTTATTTTTACGAATGCTGACAGTCACCTTCACTTTATAAGAGAAGCTTGGACCTTCTACCTCCTGTAGTGTTGCACAGAGAAAAGAAAGTCATTCAGTTTTCGAAGGACTTGATACAATTGTCATTTTTGGCCAAACTATTCCTTTACATGTCATTTATCATTTATGGCTTAAATCGCTGATTACAAGCCTCTGAACACATACACACACATGTAAACAGATGCTGGTCCTGTAATCAAAAAGATGTGTCATGTCTAATTAAGTCTTAATGAAAGTGTCGGACAATCCAAAGCACCATACTCTTCCCTTTCGCAATTTGGTGGCGAGGGCCATTTAAGAAGGACTCATGTGCGGTTACCCTGTCTAATGGGGTGGATGAATTTCTTCAAAACGGAGGGAAAAAAATTGAAAAACACACTCTTGTTGCATGACAGAATCCCTCCCAACCAAGACTTGTCCTTTAATACCAAGGCCTTTTCATGTGGCTTCTCCACGATTGCACATGGGGAAATGCAAACCACACTGTTACAGTGCTTATTATACACTAAGAGTATGCGTATGTGTGTTACTATGTGCGCAAGGAAAGATCGCTGCAGTTGTGCAGCGTGCCTTAAATTGAAATGACACGTCTTAATTTGTCAACACGCTTACCCTTGGAAAGAAGAGAAGTGAATGAAATAAAGGAAGCACTCAGTGCTAGATGCGTGTTTGTGTGTACTAGACAAAATCTAATGCAGTGAAGGATGCCTGACTGGAGAGGTCTTTCTATCTACATACACCAAGATCTAATACCTTGACAGTTGCATAGCTGCCGCAGAACCCCGCAAAAGTACATTTTTGATCTAGTCACTCATGCCATAATGTTTTGTGACTCATTTTGGAGCCATAGGAAAACTACATCATGACAACACCAACTGGCTAATCCCAAAACCTTGACTCTCCTGAGCTGTGGTAAGTCACAGAAACTTGATCATGGGCTTTCTTCTTGCTAATGGAGCAAATGATAATAAACAATATATTTGTACTAGGCTCCATTCACCACTACATAAGTATGAACTACTATGCTTTCTGTCCATTATTTAATTTAATTATTCACAGTGCTCAGCTATACTTGTTAGCCATACATGGTTAACCTCGATTGCATTTTTTGCACTGAACACAAACACGTTTTTCAACATGCTGAATCAAAGTCCACAAATGTTGAATGACATTGATGTAAGTGTACAGGCCTTTGTGAACCAGGGAAATCTGGTACATTACATAAAACATCAGCAGCATAGATGAAGTTCAGTTCAGTTCACACTCTTTACTTGTGCCTTTTGGAAACATTAGTTCAGTCATGTAAGCAAATGCACAGCACTGTGTGTGCACACAACAGATACTTGTCAGCAAGCATCACTGCCATCTCCACTTCTCCCCTCTCTTATCCTCACCTCTTCTGGGACAGCAAATTGAAGATGGCAGCTTCGTGGGCACACTAATAGTCTCTAGAGTTGAGTGCTGGGTAAGGTGCCGCCCCCTGGCCGAACTGTTCCCATTGCCTTCTCTCCCAAAATCCGGTCTACTTTCTGCCATGCATGAATTGCCAGCCACAGGAAAGTTAAAAAAGAGGAGGCTAAATTAAGTGCCCTTTCATTCCAGCATTTTCATGGTTTGGCTAAAAACAGGGTGCAAGATGATTCACATTTTATAAGCCCTCTCTTGCGGCCGCCTGCGTCACCCTGGCGCTCGGACTCTACGGCTCATTCACACATCTCTCTCCCTTTCTCTCATTGTCCCGCTCTTGTTTGTCTTCTCTAGCTTACAGAAAAATCTCTTTAACGGCAGGTGACATGGAATAGTTCACACAATGCATGGGCAATATTACACATTTCAGAATATTAATTGACAACAATAATGTTCTGAATATGTTAAAGCCTTAAGAAAGCTTTGAAGAACTGGTTGCCTGGAGAATATGCTGAATGAACAAGACAGTCCATAACACCCCTGTAGCAGATGTAGCCTAACGTTCATGCTTTTAGCAGAACACAAACTTAGTGGTTGGAAGAAAAAGAAATAGGAAGGGGATAGACATTTCTCTAAACAAGTCTGACAGCTACTACCATTCTGACCACTGTCCATTATCATTTCCGCACCATGCCTGCTGTTGGCCTGGCAACTGCTGCCAGAAAAAACATAAAGCAGAGGAACTCATATGGGTGAAGTGCACAGATGTGCTACTGGACAATGAGCTTCACCTCAAAATCAGAGCCTGTATATGCTGTGTAATGCTGCCCTCTGCTATTCATGAATAGTTTTGCAGTGAGCATTAAATAAAAGTCATTGTGTGAATTAGTGGTGTACCGTATGTTGTGCGATGACTACATCTGCATGTTTCCTAATGCAAATTTGTATGAAAATGACTTTATACTCTACATTTTAACGAGCCGCTGTGAAATTACCCTAGACAGTAAAATATTCCTATTAAATCCTTGTCTGACAATGGAAATTACTGCGAATCTGTTTTCTGTGACAATATTCTAGCAACAATATCATGTTTTATTATTATGTTAATGATGTAGCCTATTTTCCAATCAATCACTTTGACGTTATGACATCATCTTGCATATGGGTATTTAAGATATAAAACATTCTGGTTACGTATGTAACCCTCGTTCCCTGAAGGAGGGAACAGAGATGTTACGTCAATGACTGACGTCATGGGGTCTCGCCTGGAAGACCAATCCACTCTGATCTTTGAGAACAAGTCATTGTTGATAACGGGATTGGCCGGTAAGGGTGCGCCAGCCACTCCCAGTGCATATGATTATTTAAAATGGTGGCGCGCCTCACCATTCAGGTTCTTGCTGAGGAGCTGATCATAACCAACCCCTCAGCACAGGCCTCAGGTTTGTGGCAGGAGGGACATAATGTGTCTGTTCAGGGAACGAGGGTTACATACGTAACCAGGATGTTCCCTTTCAGTCAGTCACTTTGACGTTACGTCAATGACTGACATCATGGGGTCTTGCATATGGGTATTTAAGATGGCGGCACACCTCACCATTCAGCTTCTCGCTCGTGAACAAGCAAAGGAAGAAAGAAAAAATCCCGGCTATGACAAAAAAAGCACATTTCTAACACAGTCGTGAAGTATGTCCTTCGGATTAGCTTTTCGACCGTGTTCTTCTGGGTGCAGTAGTTTCCTCACCTTGGATGATGGCCATGATCTTTGCTGGGTCTCAAGCACACTGAGATGGCGTTAATGGATGGATCATGTCCTCATTGCGAGGACATGTACATGGCATCGTTGAGATCTTGGCTTTCTTTTGTTAGAAGGATGGCCACGCTGGCTACCCCCTCTAGCTCGGATACATTGGCTAGCAGCATGGAGGATCTGAGGGTTACAATCCAGAATCACTCGCCAGGCAAATCCCCATGGGCTCTGGATTCCTCAAAGCGATTTCCCATTGAGTTTCCGGTTGAAGATGCCAGACCGTACCACGGCAATCCCGGCATCACATTTGGTGCTCCTCCAGAGGATGAGATGTCCATCGTTGCATCAGACGAGGGGCTATCAACAGTCTCTGCTGAAGAGAAAGCTGGGGAAGGGCTGTTCCAGCCTGTCCCGGAACAACCCTTTGGGCATTCCAGGCGCAACCTGTCCAGGACCAACCGGTCGCCGCTGAGTCTTTCCGGAAGGCCACAAAGTGGCCCTAGGACAGGCTGCTCAGAGATGAGGGAACTTGCTCTATGGGGGACATCAACATCAGCGCCCCCTCCCTTGGGGGAAGGCCGAGGCCGCCTTGTACAACTGCTGCGGTCGACCCACAGGTCAGCGGTACCCACCCACTCAATAAAAGAGCAAATTTCTTATTCTCTGAGCCACACAGACACTGTTCAGATTGTGAGCGATGCCCTGCCTCCTCACTCTCGTATGGACATGGTTTCGCCAAAACCGGAAGGGGAGAATTTGGTGAGTGCTGCCCCCAACAGCATACCTCGCATGTCTTCTGAGAGAGTGGCTCACACTGCACAGCCCGTCTCGTTGGTTGATCAGGGCAGTCAGACTCAGCTATGCGATTCAATTCGCCAGACCCAGGTTCACAGGCATTCTTTTTACCATTCATTCAGAAACGGATACCTCTGTCCTGTGTGCGGAGATCGAAAGACGCGATCGAGTCTGTCCCTCCAGCCGAGATGAAGGCAGGGTTCTACAGCCCCTATTTCATCGTACCCAAGAAAAGAGGCAGGTTACTGCCGATCCTGCATCTACCAGTTTTGAACCGGTCCCTGCTAGAGCTACCGGGTTCGGACAGATATTTAGAAAGGATGCTCGGGTTCGGGTCGGGCTCGGTCACATCAGCCCGATAAGGCATTGACCATTTAAAATGTAAAACTGCTTGTGCGTCTGTGTTATAACGGCGCGTTTTGCCCCGTTTGCGCTGATGCGCTCATCTGTTGACATTTCCGACCGCCTTCCTACAGTTCCTTAATAAAAGCGGGCTTTCCACACAA
>JAUCMS010000153.1:4301763-4322146 GCA_032357445.1 Enteromius radiatus | reverse complement strand
ATATCTGAATGACTGTCGGGCTCGGGTCGGGTTCGGTTACTGCTCTGTCGGACGCGGGTCGGGCTCGGACAGAAAAACGCAGCCCGATCCGCGCTCTAGTCCCTGCACAGGCTTCCATTCAACAATTCCAGTGCGTACTTTCATGTCTTCATGCCTCAACACAGACCATACGTATGTACTGTTAGGTTTGCCATCCAGGCGTAACAGTACAAGATCCTCCCCTTTAGGCTGGCCCTATCTCCCCGAGCCTTTACCAAAGTAGCAGAGGTTGCGCAGTCCCCTCTTTGTCCCCTCGGCATGAACCGACTTGGGTTGTGCATTATTTTCCTAACAATTCAACGGCCCATTGTCAATTATTCCTTACATAAACATTACTGGAAGAATCTTTGAACTTTTACCTCAGAAATATTTAGAATAACAATTTCTGAAATTTGAGCAAGGTCTTTTATGAGCATTAATGAAATTTTAAATGGGCTACATGACATTTTTGACCTAGCCTGTGCTGCACATGCTGCAATGTTTCATGAACCTGCACGCTACACACAAACGATCACGATCAAGCCCGATTCACAAACAAATGATTATCATCAGTTCTTGTGATCAAAACACTCAACCCGAGTTACCAATTTAAATCAGTCGAATCCTGAATTAATATATAGGCTCCATGGCAATGCATCACTTCAACATGTCATCATGCTAAATTTAATTTCTTTCTTCATTAAAAAAAAATATTTATTTCACCTAGAATGTCTAAAATATTCAGTTAATGATATTAAGTTTATTGTCAGAGATTTCAAATGAACTTCTATTAAACATCATAGCTTCATCCCGATCAGGCCAATCTGCTTTTAGTTTCCAGGAAAACATGCTATTTTGGAGACAGTTTCCTTCTTATAGCAGCGGGATGCAGTCAACTACACATATGCTACAATATTACAACCACATATTTACTAAGGATGCTATTCCACAGAAAATAAAAAGATCCACCACAAAGACATGGTAATGAATTACATTCCATAGTTACAACTGTACACAGACTGACTGAACAACTCTCCAACCTCCATTCATGCCAAAGCAGGAGGAAGCTCTGGGCAGTTGGCGAGAGGAAATGGCGTGGCTAGTCTGAGGTTTGGAGGAAGAATGGGAAGTATGCTGTTACTGTGGTGCTGGTCAGACAGCAGGCTTTAGGTTTCCTCACCACAGCTGCCCTGACCACATCTGTCCTTTGCTCTCACTCAATCTTCTCAGCCATTTAAACTATAAAATGCTTCCTCACTAAATGCGGCTCCACCCAACTCTTAAACTGTGTACATTAAAAGAACACCCCCTACTACACCCACATAACAGTGAATAAAATGGGCTTGCTCGGCTGTTAAAACTGTTGGAGTGGCCCAGCCTGCTTTTCATTCACATGTTCTGATGTTGTTTGTGGTCATCATTGCCCCTTTATGAACAAGCAGGAGAAAAAAGACAGAGCAATGATGAGATGTTCATGCAAACTGCATTCTGTGAGTAATGAGAGAGGGGCAAAAGAAATACATAATATGTATGTTTTTAATTCAGTGTTTTGCCATGTTCTAAATTTATATTTTTAGTCCATGGCACCTTTCAAAAAAAATTAATAAATAAAAATAATTAGGTAATATGCGAATTAAGTACTTCACAAACTCTCAAGACATGAAACACATTTACCTATTATTAGTTTTTGAAATAGACATTTAAAAAAGAAAAAGAAAAATTATTTTGCCAATTTTATACAATTACATTAACATGCCCTCCTCCCTAAAACCAAAGAGATTACAAATATATTGAACATCTGTTTCCAAATAGGGTTATATGTAAGTAAGTGCTATTTTTTTCTGTCACAACCATATCCTCACACAGTTATTTAGATAATATCCTTCATTTAAAAATGATATGCAATATTTTTCATTATAACACCAGCTGTCAACACCATTACATTTTTTTTCAGTAGATGAGCTGTGATTTAAAACTATCCTGGTGTCAGTTTTTCAGAATCATAATTAAATGCTAGAATTACAAAAGATCCCCTTAAAACAGACTTGTTAAAACATTTCTTAACCTGTTTACTCTCATAGTCATATTTATACGTTTTATCTGTGATTTACTATGACTGAATGAACTTCTGGAAATTACAGGGAATGTTTCTCACACAATAATGTTATGTGTTACATTATGTTACATTATGTATTAATCTATTTTTTTTTAATAATCTATTTTATTAGAGTAGGCCTATTTATTTTATATACATTGTACTGGTACATTTGCATTAATTTAAATCAGTTAAAGTTGATGTTATATTAATTATAAGTTCATTTAAGCACAGCATATTTGTACCACATATTTGCACCTATTCTGTTTTTTCTTCTTATAAAAGCGTATCAAAAAATAAATGTATTTACAGGCCTATAAGCATTTAATATAGAATTTTATAATATAGTATCCGTAGATATCTGGGCTATTAATAATTGAATAATGTGTTGTTTTAATTCAAAACATAACTGGGCATAAATATTATTTGCAACAATTGTTGCTTGCACGCACGCACAGCGTTGTCAAGGTAGCAAAATTCCAAAATGTTATATGAGTCAGAAATGCCCTACGCCCTTAAAAGTACATACTTCAACGGCTCTGCCATTCTAAGGGATGATCATAGCGATACTCACTTGTGTTTGGAATTCGTCCATGGACTTTTATTATCCAGCGGAAGCGAGAACTGGTCCTTCAACATAATAGAAACGGATGTATTCACACTTTAGTTCCTACCGGAAGAATGAAAACATACAGCAGCGTCTGATTTAAAACTAACGTTAAAGATATTTTCGCTCCAAAAGTTGTAATCGGCTTCGAGGACATTGACACGCCACTGTATGATTAATTTTAAATATTTACATATGCCTTCATTGATTTAGTGTTACTTTGGATTACGAAAGTCCTCCAAAATTAATTGTTTTAAGGTTTATTTTCCTGGATGGATGGTGGTGACAGTGGTTTTGAAAGAGCTTTAACAAGTACATAACTATTTTCTGTTACTACATAATAACTCGGCACACATGTAACCGTCAGCGGGATTGTAGTCTGCTGCTCGTCAGAAAGTCGCTATGGCTCAGTATTTTCTCCCAGGCATGGAGAACTGTGCTATCTCTGTATTAAAGAGAGCCGTGGAGCTGGATCAGAGCTCACGCTTTCAGGAGTCTCTGGTGTGCTACCAGGAGGGGATCCAGTTCCTGCTGGAAGTACTGAAAGGTATGCCAAGAGTTTGGAAACGGTGAATGCATTATTTTGCTGAGTGAGGTAGTCTTAATAATATGATCACTGTTTTCCTAGCTGTAAAAGATGATTCAAAGAAGGTCCACTATAGAGAGAAGATCAAGGGCTATATGGACCGAGCAGAACAGATCAAAGGCCATGTGAACAAACTGAAAGAAGGTTGGTTAATTTATAAAGTGTTTTAAACCATGGGTTTTCAAACCAGGCTCCGGGAACCTACAGGGGACTGCAAGGATCTGTGCAAAAAGTTTGGAGAAAAAATATGTGAAAAATGATGATAATAATAAACTAGTGCTGTCAAATGATTAATTGCATCCAAAATAAATTAAATAGTAATTTATATTAAATATGTAAATACACATACATGCTTGTAAATATTTAAGAAAAATATGGTATGGTTATAAATAATATATATATATATATATATATATATATATGCATGTAAATATTTTTCAATATATATTGTATTTTTGTGCATACACAATAAATATATACAACACACACATGTAAACAAAAACTTTATTTTTGGATGTGATTATTTGACGACACTAAAATAAATTTTTTAATGCATTATATTATACATTATTTAATAATAAATACATTTTTATAAATGAAAAATTGTAATAAATGAATAAATTTCTAAAATAAACATTTTCTAAAACATAAAGAAATGATTAAACAAAGTGTTTCCCAAATAGCACTTTAAATACAATTACAATATGAATTGTTTACTGCATGTATTATGTATTTATGCATTAAAAATATATAGCTGAAGACCACCTTTGCTCTTCACATCGGCTTAGTTTTCTCATTATCTCGTCTGTCAGAGGGTAAATACCATGAGCAGATAAAGATCGCTGACAGCTCCACTGGTTTCAGCTATGAATCCCTCTTCAAACCCTACATCAGAGACGGTCTGACTGAAGTCTGGGTGGAGGACCCTTACGTTCGGCACATCCATCAGGTAGAGACTACAGTGATGCTCCTATATATACAGTATTGTACAAATTATTACAGAGTAAATAAGTGCAGTAATGAGTTACAAATGTTTTCCTTTTGTAGTTGTATAACTTCCTTCGTTTCTGCGAAATGCTGCTGAAATGCCAGTGTAAAGTAAAGAAGATCCACCTTCTGACCTCACAGGACGAGGTAAGGTTCTTTAGCTTCTGCAAACCATTTGCACGGACTAACACACTGAAAACAATGTACCATGTTTAGCCTTTTGGTCATCAGTGGCTTCTATTAAAGTAGACCTTAATCTTGTGGTTTTCCAGGACAGCTCTTCTCAGCAAACCAGTGCCCTGGCAGAAATAAAGGAGTCCCTGCAGAGTCAAAATGTCTGTCTGGACATTCAGTACTCATCTACTATTCATGACAGGGAGATCAGGTACATCTCAAATCTCATTTACTGTATGTTACAGAAAACACACTAGAGGATAATGTCTCTGTGCTATTTCTAACCTATGTACGTATATATATATATATATTATTTTTTATTTTTTTCCTCAGGTTTAATAATGGCTGGATTATTAAGATCGGCAGGGGACTTGATTATTTCAAAAAACCAAAGGTACGACCTAAATGAAAAATAAGCCTGAAAACATATTCAAAAGACAACAAAAAGAGTTATTTGTGCATGTTTGCATAATGGATATATAAAGACTTTTTCCCCCTCTTTTTGTTTTATTTTAAAGGGTCGCTTCTCTGTAGGATACTGTGATTATGATCTGAGAGAGTGTCACGAGACTACTGTGGACATTTTTCATACAAAACACACTAAGACGACATAATCTGGCATATCTATGGGGCATAATTTCGAATGCAACCCTCACGTAGCAACCTACAAATGTGCCTTTTGATCCCATGTACAGCTTTTAAATGATGCAAAAAGAGTAATTTTATTTTATTGCCTGTTTAAAAAATAATAACCCTCATATGAGTTATTATTAAAGTAATTGCTATTACTTCTATTCTGCTGTTTTTAAACATTTTTATGCACTCGTATATGACAGGGCGAATGGTACTGATATATATATATATATATTTATTATATGTTAACTTATGTAATTATAATAAAAACCGAAGTGTATTTGTAAGTAAGGTATTAGGACTGTGAAATGTTTGTCACTAATAAGTGCCATTAATAAAAAGTTTGGTAAACGAGCATTTTTACGGACTCTATTCCTGTCGATGAAATATATGTATTCTGTGCAGCAGCAGCGCCATCCTGCGGTCACTGGGCGAACTTTCACTCGTCGTGTAAAAGGGCATGATTTGCGTTATATTACACTTTGTGGATAACGTGACGTATCGCTTGATAGGACGGTGTTTTGCTCCACCGGCTCAGTTAACGAGCATGTATATGCCAGAGGTCACCTCACCTGCACTTTTTCAAAGATTTACGTCTGCTGGTGAGTATACGCGACTGCGTTATATTTATATTAAGTTTTAGGACAGTCGTGTCCTTTATCGTGTTAATTTTGATGTAAGACATTGTTATAATGCTCACGGTAAGTTTGTGTGTTTTTTTTTAAATTAAAACTCATGGAATTTTGTGACATATATTGCCTACTGATTGTACAAACGACATAAAACCATGCTTTATCTTTTTATATAAATTCATATTTATATGGGCCGCTTGATTTGGGACATTCATAATACAAGAGGCTTGCTGTTTGTGAATGGACTGGTGACTGGTGATATAGATTTTTTTTTAATAACTAAATTAAAAGCGGTCGGTGTTGTTGTGTTTGCTTGGACATGTTTGTATGAGTTATTGCTTCTTTTGACTGTCATATTAGAAACCATTAGTTGCAATGAAACACGCATGAATTCCCTGCAAGAGGAGATTAAATCTATAATCGCCCTTAATCTCGATATGTGCTCCTCATCTCAGTTCATGAAAAATATAGAGCGCTGTCTCTAAATAACACTCTTCGTCTCTCAAGGGAACAGAATGGATTAATGATGGTCATGATGGTGACTAGTGTCATAAAACACATCCGGTACAAATTAAGATTTTTTTTTTTTTTAGTTGTGACAGTGTTTTCATGAATTCAGAACGATTCCCCTGTAATACATTTTTTGTTTGTTTATTGTTATTTATAGTAGCATTTTTAGCAATTTTGAGAATTGCATAATTATTTTTATTTATTATTGCACTTGTGTTCACTTTATTTTCCATAAACAGTGTCACAGCTCCTGTAATCTTAATGGTACAATAATGTAATATTACAGTATATATAGTCTACAGTATATAACCAACATTCTTTAGAGGTTTTATATGATTCACTGTGATGATTTGACTATTTAACCTGATGGTGCATTGTTCAAATTCTATGTCTGTCTGACTGATTAAATTATATAGGAGACCTACAGTCTCACTTTACTGCAGTTTATGTTATTTCAAGCAAGGTATGAGTTTTTGTAGACATATAGAGTAAAGTCATTGTTTCACAGAATGAAAATACAGTATATTTAACGCACATTGATAACGTGTGAGAAAATGAATGAATAGCAGCATGTCAAACATGGGGTAAGTTGTCACAATTAAATAATTTTTTTTTTAAATAGCATAAATGTAACTGTTAAAGCTACAACATGTTTTATAATTAATAAATTGTATAAAATTAGGCTATATTGAAACACGTGACGAATTGTCATGAGCTGGCATTTATGAAAAAATCTCTAAAAACTCCTCTGTTTGAATCTTGTCTGAACGCATCTTAGTGTGGTTTTATTGTGTTAACTTGTTAACCAATAGTTATTATTTATTTCAATTGTAGCACTGAACATGTAAACTAACCTTAATTAAAACTAAAAGCATTAAAAAATGGAATAAACTACTTGGAATAAAATCAACTAAAAAAATCTATTTTATTTGTCCAGCTAGTTGTCAGGGAAATATTTTTAATTTACATTGAAGTAAATGTAATTAAAGTATGTAGAAATAATTGAGGAAAAAATTATATGTAGACAAAATTTGAGGAAAAAAATAAAATAAAAAAGACAAAAACAAACTAAATTACTAGAACTTTAACTAAAATAAAAAAGGAAAATAAAAAATATAAAAAAATATTGCTCTATGATAACAATGACGTAACAATTCAGAATATAAAAAAAGGATAAAAACTACTAAAAACAGTATATAACAGTTCTCAATAATTATATTAATTTAAGAGATATATGTTTTTGAATCCAACATACAATACCGCTAAAACAGTAATGTTTGTTTGTTATCACCCTTATAAGCACTAATCTTCCCTATTGCATTTTAATTACCATAACAATAAAAAAACATATATTACTATTACACTGTACTTGATATATTGAAACACAATCGCTAAGCTGTGTGCAATGTGCTTCAACTATAAAAAAAATAAAATAAAATACTGTGTGCATATAATATAGAACACATAAGTATACAAAAAGTCTTGCCACAGGAAATTATAATTATATTAAGGAAATTATAATTAAGGAAAATATGTAAATCAAATCAGATTATGGCATGAAGGCAGGCCATAAATACGGTATATATGAAACAATTCAGCATGCAATGTCAGAATATTTTCTTGTCCAGCAATAATCAGAGGAAAGTGTCAGCTCTACTAAAACATTCCAATCTGTTTTGCATTGAAAGAAGCACGTGTGCAGATTACTTTTGCTTCCGTTCAATATGCATGTCTGAGAATGAAAATGTAACTTGACAGATGGATTATATTGATGGCCAGACGCATAATATAGGCTGGCTGAAAGTCACCCAGATGTCGAGCTGACTTTTGTCCAGTAGGAGGAAAGGAGAGGGATTTGTGGCCAACTCTGGATCCTGACACAGATTTATGCCTGTATCTGGGGCAGAGCTGCTCTGTGCTTTGCGGAGCGCCAGATACAAAACGCTCCATCCTCAGAGATAATGGGTAGTTTAATGAGAGAGTGACATTTTTAGAGTTAAAAAGTCATCGAAGGATATGTGTACAGTGATGTATGTGTATGGACCCAGCACTTGCTTTTGACAGCCTTTGTCTGTCATTTCTTTATTTCACCTTTTAAACATTTCAAATAGGCTGTAGCCTACTTTCACAGTTACTTATAGTAACACAGGAGGGAGTTGAAAGCTCCTGTCGTTGTCTGCACAGAAGGAAAGGAAGCACATCATCTGTTCCTCTCCACCGTCTCACCTGCGTATGAATTTAATTGTGCTTATGATCTCTGCATCACAGATAGCAGTGTCTGCTCTGGAATGGATCATGGATCTGTTTCAGATGTGGTTTAACAAGTGGTTATTAATGACTAGTCTTCCCTTGTATGGTCAAATATTAATTCATTAATATAGCTAAATAAATGCTTTTGATATTTTCATGTGTTATTGTTGATAACAAAATATGATAATATGGCTAACACTAATTTAATATTTTACCTCGTTCAATTGTTTTTGGAAAAACGGTCACCCATGGCTGCATTTAACTGATCAGAAATACAATAAAACAGCAATATTGTAAAATATTGTTACAATTCAAAATTAGTCATATAGTTGTTTATTTCTGTGATTGCAAAAAAAAAACATTGCTCCGTCGTCGTCAGTGTCACATTCTTCCCGACATCTTTTTAATCTTTCTAATATAATAATATCATGCTCATTTTTCACATTTTTCTTTATTATTATCAATGCTTTTAAGGATTTTTTAGGATTCTATAATAAATAGAAAGTTTAAAAGAACAGTATTTGAAATAAAACACCTTTTGTAACATTAAAAATATCTTTATTGTCACCTTTGATCAAATTAATGTGTGTGTTTGTGGGGGAAAAATAATAAATAAATAAATAATAATTATAATTATACTGTAGTACGTAGTATGTCAAGTATGTATAGAATATGATGAAACCATTAAAGTTGAGAAACAAAAGGATTTAACCATATGTCAAGTATACACACACATTTTGACAAACAAATCCTTATAAAAAGAAAGTATTTATCCACACGCAATCCTAATTACATTTAAGTTTATTAACAGAATTATCAGAAAAGTTTGTGACCTCAGAGTTTTGAATTGTAATGTATATAAATAAAAGTAAAAGATTACATTTTCCTCCAGTTTAAGTAACCTTTGAGTGGATTGTGTTTAAATGAAGTGAATGCAAAAACTGACCTGCTCTGACGTGTCGATGCAAATGCATGACGCAAACCACAGTTGTTTGGTTTTCTCAACAGTGATATGTTCAGCTGTCTCTTCAACAAATCGTTTACAAACACAAGAGGAATATAAATCAGATGTGATGCTCTGGATACCGGCAGTTGACCTGACTGGCTCTGTTCCTGTTTGTTTTTGATCAGATAGCTTCCTTATGCTCTTGTTGATGGCGTGTTGATGCCTTCATTCGGCCAGCAGCAGCACACTCTCTCTGCTCCAAAAGCTGTTTAGTGTTTAGTAAGAAGCTTAGGCATGCAGGGAAAGCATGAGTTGGAAATGTAACAGAGTTAGCCAGTCAGTGTGTGTCCAACTCCTTACTGCCAAACATCAAATCCATCAATGCGTCTCTTTGTCAGAGCCTGCTTTTCCTTTTCCTCTTCCATGCTTTCTTTTTTTCAGCAGTTCCTCTCCTGATTTTGCTTTCTCCGCTCTGTCTTTCAGTTCCTCCATCTCTCTGTGATTGGGACAGAGCTGCCATGGTTCAAAGGATGTAAAGACCTGCAGATCTTCTAAAAGGAAGAACAGAAGCTAAATCACACAGAAAAGAACAGAACAGAAAAGGTAAGTGATGCCATTTATTTGAAGTGCATATGTTTTGGTGTCCAGGGTAACTGGAGTACAGCAATTTATATATAATATGTAAATATTCAAAGTAATTCAGTTTTTAGTATTAATATTATTATTAATATAATATATATAATATAATAATAATATAATATAATAATAATATAATATAATAATATTAGTATTAATATTAATAATATAAAGTTTTAGGTCAATGATATAATTTTGTTAATACAATAATAATGTTTTTGAAAGAAAATAATATTATAAAATATTACTAAAATATGTCTATTTCTAAATTAATGCTTTTCTTTTTATTTTTCCGGTATCAATACAAATTGATCACGGTTTCTACAAAACATATACAATAAATCTGTCTTCAACATTAATAAAAACATCTTATTTGAGCAGGAAATCAGCTTATTAGAATGATTTCTGAAGAATTATGTGAAAATTAATGATGCTGAAAATTCAGCTTTGCAATCACAGGAATAAATTACATGTTAAATGTATGTTAAATTAGAAAACAATTATTTTAAAATGTAATTAAATTGCTGTATTTTTGATCGAAATAAATACAGCTTTGGTTAGCGTAAGACACATATCGACCCCAGTTGTATGAATGGTATTGTATGTGACGAGGTTTGTTTTTGGTGTATTGTATTTCTGTGTATTGGGCCTTTTCTTAGTTGGGACATTTCTGATTAATCTGTAGTTGAAGGTAAATATTTACTTTGATCTCTATGCAGTGTCATCAGTAGAAAGATTATCTTTACACAAATGTGATATATGTCTGATGCTGTCGTAAGTGTCAGTCTTGTTGATATGGCTTCTTCCAGTAAGGAAATATGGCACGTGTTGTCATTTTTTTAAATGGACTGTGTAATCAGCGTAATGGTTTTCCCCCAGAAGTTTTTAAGAAAATCCCTCAACTGCGCAAGAATTCAATCTTGTGTACTCAAACATGGAGACATATTGTATTTTAACAGAAACATGTTAGAGTTTCTTTTGTTTGAATTAGGCAAGCACAGAGCAGCAATGTCAAAAAAAAGGGTCGGACTGGATGGACTTTGTTTTTTTTTTTATTGCATGTCTGGATAATCAAGGCATGGTCAGTGATAAGAAAGGTTTGTTGTTATAATAAAGGATAGTGACACCTACAAGGCTGACATAAGCATGTTTCACTTCAAACAAGACAATTGGTTTTAAACAGCTCAGTTTGACAATGAGTAAAAAGTACTAAATAAATAAATAATAATCTACATGCCTGTGGTTTATGCTTTTAATATGTGATTCATACAGCAGATAACAGATTAAGGAAAACATCACTTATACACAATAACATTCAAAACAAAAATACAGTAAAAACACTGGAATGCTGTGAAATAATTTCAAGTAACTATTTTTTGTTTTTATATACTTAATGTATTATTTATAAGACGTTAAGCAGCCATGCTTATTATTTTTTATGGTAACGGTTTAATTTTTTCAACATTCTTTAATTAGTAGAAAGTATTTAGAATTAAAATCTTCTGTAAGATTTTAAATGACTTTACTGCCACTTTTAGTTAATGCATCCCTACTAGATTAAAGTATGAATTTCTTTAAACCAATTCAATTTAAATAAGTCAAAAGATAGAAGTTACATTTACAACAGTACTGTATACTCTAAACTATTATAACATCCATCATTTTCAGTAATGGAAAAATCACAGGGAAAATAGGAGTGCAGAAGAAACCTTTGGTCTCTGTTGGGTTGAGAAAAGCCTTCTGTTATCAGATCCAGAATTTAGCCACGTTGCCACATCAGAGATATGACATTCCTCTAGTATTTTACATGTCAATAAATACTCTATTTTAGAACAGCTAAGTTACTCTATTGAGAATTTAAGAATTAAATGTTAATTGTACATTAGGCTAGAACTTTCCCTTTGATAAGTCCACTGACGTTGTCCAAACCCCGCCTGTATGTCTTTTTCTCCTCCTCATTCTGTCTCATCTGATTTCTGTGTAACTGTCCTCATTAACAGCTGTACCAGTGAAGATGAATGTTCTGGAGGCTTCAGGAGACCCAGAGGGAGAAGGCAATGACGACTTAACAGGTCAGAAATCTTTCAGTAAAGCTTAGTGCTATCTCAGGTAATCCAGTCTCAGTTTATTTTAATATATGGCATGCTATTCTAAAGGCATTATGTGCTTGATGTTTAGGATGGAAGAAGTCCAGGTTAAAGTCTAAGTCACGCCTGTTTGAGAAGATAAGGAAGAAACAGGATAATAGTGGCATGAAGCAGAGTCAGTCTGAAAGTGACATCACACGGAGTGTGGACGACTCAGAGTAAGTGTTCACATTCAGCACTGTGCGATTTTAGAAAAGATAAACTCACCAATATTGACATAGACCAATTAAAAATGGACAACGTTTAATCATAAAGTAAAACTTTGAAGTCATGATGTACATGATTTGATGATCCCTTGTGAAAACGAAATGTCAAATCAAATCAAATCTTAAAAGTATATTAAGGTAAATAAAGTAAGGTAAATTGTAAATAAAGTTAACTTAAAGTAAAAATGTAAAATAAGAAGTTTTGCTTTAGGTATATTTTACATCAATGTTATAAAATGTCAAAAATTAGTTTTAATGATAAACTTAAGCACATGTAAAGTACCCTAGCGTATTATTTGAATATTACATTCAAATTGAATATATTTAAAATGCACTAAATTGCAACTTCACCATTGCAAATGTATATAAACATATACTGAAGTTCTAAATAAGTGGGTCAAAAAACTCTTAGATTCAGCTAATAAATTTAAGCTAAATATTATTTCCATAACAAATGGGGAAAAAGTGGATTTTTGTTTTTTTACAAGGCATAACATGCCCCTTTTTTTTTTTTTTTTTTACTTTTTACATGTTTTCTTTAAAGTTGCTCCAAAAGCATGCTGGGATCCCGGGCATTTTCACATGACAGCATTTTCCATGCAGAGCAGAGTCATTCGGACCCTGAACCACTACAAATTCTGTCTCAAGAGAATATTCATGGAAAAATTCGAGCTCTGCAGGTAAGAGACCAAACCACTAAACACTAAACACTCTTGTTATAGTTAATATGCCCGCTATGTTTTGAATAGATTGGATGACTTATTTGAATAGATTAATTGTTTTGTTTGATCAGATTAAACTCCAGCAGCAAAAGCTGCATTTAGGTCCTCCCCCACTTTGGTTGCCCATGAAACAGCATGAAGACTTGGGTAGAAGTTCAGAAGATGACAGCCTTTCTCATAACCCGTCTGAAGTATTATGTGAAGAAGGATTATACATGAGCATATCGAACAAGGTGCTTCATCTATAATACAGCAGCATTCCAGTATCTTTTTTGTGACTTTGTGTATATTTTAGTGTATTGTTTTGGTCTTTTAGACTATCATTAATCAAACATCTGCATGTGTTTGTGTGGCTCATTTTGTGTCTCCATTACTGCTGCTACTACCCCAACCTAAATCTGATGTAAACTTCAATGTTTAGAAGAACAGATAGTCTGCTGCCATTTCACTGATGTGTTAACATTATACCTGTCATTCATACCTTTGATTTATGTCTTACATTTCTTTTAGGATCTAAATATTGTGTAATATCCTTTTTTTCCAGGCCTCTTCACAGCCACTTTCTCCTCGACCAGTCAGCCCAGTACCTGCACCCATTTCCCCTGGCTCAGTGGACTTCAGCACTCCTCCACAATTCACTTCCCTCCTGGACAACTCTGCCGCCCGTCACCGTATGTCCCTCAAACCTAAGAACCAAAGAGCCAGTGCCAAGAACAGGAGGGCGACCACTTCGGTGAGCCTTTTTAATTGACACTTCTGATTTTATTAAACATTGATATCTATTGGCATCACCTGGTTCCCTCGACAAAAAGCTAATCTGATTTTTCCACTGGCTTTTGAAATATTGTAGAAAGTAAGCTCTGTGACCAACAAAAGTTTGGGATTCTTGCACGTTTAGTTCATCAAAAACTCATCATGCATTTTAAAGCCTAAATACAATCGCCAGGAGTAAAAAGCTCAAGTTAAGCTACAGCATCAGCACGCTTAATCTTCTGACAGCTCTTTTAGACCCGGTTTCATAGACAGGGCTTATTCTAAACCAGGATTAGGCCATAGTTAAATCAGAACATTAAAGCAATTTTTTAAAAACATGCACTACTGGTGTGCATCTTTAAGAGGTAATATAATGATGCTAATACTGCATTAAAAGACATTACTAACGAGGCATTTGTTGCATCCAGTGGAGACATAATTACTGATTAGCATGACTTAGTACTGTCGTTTTAAGCATAGTGTTGCATCGTGCCTCGTAAACATAACACTATGTCTATGTCTTCACTGCTCAAAAGTCGCATTTGAATAGTAAGTAGCAGGTTCTTTTAATAAGAAAACATAACTTGCTTAAAGGTTGTGAGTCAGAAGTGCCAGACTGTCCTTGCAGAGGTAGAATTGCTCCATACTCTCTGTGCGCAGCCAGCATAGGCTACAATGCAGGTTTTAGGAGTCAGTTCTCCATAAATTCACTGAACACACTCTAATATTTGGGTTGAACTGGGACAATGTTGTAAATATTTGGGTGGTGTTCTTGTCGACCTTCCCTGGTCTCATCCCTCTCTCTCAGACTCATGTCCCATCAAGAAAAATGCAATAATAATTCACAATAATGCAAAAATGAATGGGTGGGGTATTCTTGATTTATTTTATGTTGTAGATTAAAACATGGAAATATCATGAGCTTGTGTTAACCACTGAATTTATTTCAGGCATTTAGCCAAAAACCCACTGACTTAAGAAGGATGGTACCAGAAAAAATTGTCATTCACTAATGCTTGTGGAAGAACAGATCTTTTAAATATTGTTATTCAATAGATCTTTTAAATATTCCATATAATAGTTAATAGATTTTCTATATTTGTACATTGCAATTTCTGTGTAGGCTGGAAGCAGAGCAAGATCTGAGAGTTTGAACAATCTGAACCGATCACTGGCTACTAGAGAGGAAGAGACTCCAGTAAAAGAGATACCTCGAGCTCGCTCATATTCCTCGCAGGTCTTACGGGGGGAGAGGCTTACGACCTCACAAATCAAGAATCCCATTCCAGTTTCACCTTTAATGCATACTTCTGGAGACAGTAGACAAGTTTCTGCTGAACCTGAGATTGAGAGAAACATCCTGTCCACATCACCTCCAAGCCCTAGCCTACGGGAAATGTCTCCAGCGGCATCAACAGTAGCCAAACCACCAATTCCAATGGTGCCAACTGACAAAAAGGGAAAAGGAGAAGTGATTGAGATGCCCAGTAGCTCCAAACTATTCAAGAACAGCCAAAGTAACATTGTGCCAACTGTAAGACCAAGTGTGACAACAGAATTGAGCCCTGTGAAAGATGAGAAGCATAATACTGTGCTAATACATGCTAAGATGGACAGTGTTCAGAATGCAGTAAATATACAGAAAAGCCCAGCCTCTACTCATGTTCCAACCAATGTGATTTGTGGAGTAATTCTGAGACCATCATCTCTGAGGAGAAATATACCTTCCACAGATGACAAAAACGAGTCCAGGACCCTTCAGCCAGTCAGCACAGTGTCGGCAGTTAGTCATGAAGATCACACTCAAACAGAATCCATAAAGCGCCAGAGAACTGTGTCTGGATCGTTCCACTTCAATGTCTCCTCAGACAAGAGTCAAGAGCGGCCGAGGACTGCAAGCTTTACTGGAGTAGTTGGACAAGCTGGACTGAAAAAGGAGCCTCCGTCACCTGCCAAACCTCCTTTAAATTTTAAGATAGAGCAGCAAGCAAGTTCACAAGTCGAGAAAACAATAAAAGACTCATGTGCTAATTTACCAACTTCTAAGAAGGAAGACAAAATGGATACTTCTCCAGTGATGGCAACAAAGTTCACCGATCTAGCAAAGAGCCGTTCTCAGGCCCCAGATGTGGAGGAGAGTCAGGACTACGAGAAGCAGGAGGTTGGGGTAGAGGCTACTGAAGAAGGAGTACAGGAGGCGGAGGTGGCAGAGGAGGCAGTTGAGGATGTGATGGAAGATGTGACTGTGGGAAAAGAGAGAGAGGCTACAAATGCATTCGGAGTAAAGCTTCGCTCTACCTCCCTTTCGCTAAAGTTTCGCTTGGACAAAGCTCAATCAGAGGACAGAGAAAAACACCACAGTGCATCGATTTCACCTCCAGCCTCACAGTTTGACTGTGTGAAAACTGAAGACCAATGCACTGGCATGGGGTCTACCAAAGTACATTCTAAACTCAAAGAACCTCCTATCCAAACCGATGCATCCTCAATTCATTCCTCCGGTTCACCACCTAAGAGTTTCTGTAGAGACAAAGAGAGAGCTGGCATCCTCAGACAGGCTGGTGAGTGTCTTTTTGCGGTTCCCCAAGGTGCTTGAAGATTAAGTCTTTGGCCTATTTAGTTACAATAATGACGAATGTGAACAGCTACATATCCTATGAGAATGATGATCCAGGTCATACCAGGAAACAGTCTGTTCTTGTTTGAGTCAGAGGATTTAGAAAGCGGTTTTGACCAAATGTGTTAACTGTGCCCTTCTGTAATTACACTGATAGTGGTTACTCAACCAAGTAAACAAACAGTGGTCCCACTTTATATTAGGTGGCCTGAACTACTGTATGCTTACATTTAAATTAATCATTTGGTACAATGATTAAGTGTATATAAATGTTTTTACCAACCGGCAGAGCAGCGTCAGTTAGGTATTACAGTATACAAATAAACCATTGTTTTACCACAGTAAAAGTGTAGTAACCATGTTTTTTTGACAGATTTTTTTAGCTACAGTTATTTTAGTAAAACTAAGCAAAAACAAGTGCTAAAACAACTTACAAGATTCATGCACATTAGCAAGAAACAATTATCCACTGTCCCTTATCAATAGAACTGAGATGCATGAAATTCACAGAGAAGTCACTGCTTTCTGTTGGTCAGCATGTAAATTCACATGAAGTCTGTTTGGGAAACATTGATATTCTTACACAAAATTCTTGAACATGCCTTGACGTTTTACCAAGCAACAGTACATATGTCCGCACTTTTGTTTGCTACTAAACAACAGCATATCTCTTTTAGCACTACTGATAATTCCTGATTTCGCATTTTACCCATGAATGGTTAGATAAATTCTTTCTGTGCAAATTTGTGGTTTCGGGAAGTCAAATAAGAAAAATATAAATATTTTGCTCTTTCAGAACTTCCTCATCCCTCATCATCAGCTAGCAAATCCACTAAGATTGTACCTTCACCAGTGAAAGAAGGTACAGACTTGCCTCCAGAAGAGACTACAGTGGTATCCTCTCAGGAGAACGCACCAACATCTACTGCTTCAGAGGTGTCCTGGATGGACATGGCCATAGAGAAGACCAGAAGTCTCCAACAGCTCTTTACCAGTAGACTGCCCGAGTTTCCTAGCTTGCAATCTCGACCAACAACCTTGACCACAACACAACCACAAACCCAAACATCCACTTCACAAGCCAATCCAAGAATCACACAAAACATTTCAAGCCAGCCGACGACTGCTCAGCCTCCTCTTAGACCTCCAGAAACAAAACCGCGGCTGTCTGCACAGCATTCCGGAGGATCCTCACCATCTGCCACTCAGCTGATGCAAACTCAGACTAGAAGAACAAACCAATCTTCAACATATTCAAATCAGTCTCAAACTGACAGTACAAGAGAAGGCCAGTTTCAGTCCAAGACGTTGAATTTGTCGACAAAACCGAGCCAAGCTACAGATACATGTATATCAGATGTGCAATCCACTGCTAAACATCCATCACAAGCATTGGCACCACAGACGACACCCATCCAGCCGTCATCACCACTGCGAGCAGCATCACAGACTCCCACACAAGCTATACTGCGTCCCACAGCACCCCCAGGTTACCCGTCAAGCCCAAAGTTAATGTCCCAACAGTCTGCCATTAATGTCTCAAAGAATCAGCCTCAGAATGAGGGGGGAGAGCCCAGCGTAATCTCAGGGAAAGCTGACAGGGCGTCTACATCTCCGGGGAAGGGAACCGGGCCTGAAGAGGGTAGACCAGTGTGGGCAGCAGGATTAGGAAACAAGACCTCGCTCTTACAGCGCTGGGAGAACCAAACTACTGCTGCCACCAAGGTATTGTTGTTTATGTAATCTCCCTGCATTCACTCTCACACAAACCAGAGAGAGGACACTTACTTCAGCCTCAGAAAAAGGAGTGATTGTTTCGCATTAGTCAAGTTTCCATCTGTGTCTTGCAAAAAAAAATGTTTAGTGTATTAAAATGTTTACTGATTTAGCAGTTGGAAATGCTAATGCTAAATGTCAATCTTTTTTTGGTTTACATTTAGTGCACAAATTGTATTTTCATACTTGTTGTGAAAAACTAGTTTGGAAGCACAGTTTTATCAGGAAAAATTACTTGAGGGTAAATATAGGTGGAGGTCACATGATTTAATTAAACGTGCATTCCTTATCTGTAACATTTGTTTTATTTTGATTCTTTTAAATACAATTAATATCACATTTATGCTTATTTCTTGGATGTTGGTGAAAAGTTAACACACCTAACATTGATGCTTATAGCTTTAATTCAAAATTGGTTTGCAGGGAAGTAAGCCATGTTGATATTTGAGTTTTAATTATTATGAATCATACATTTATAAATTAAAGGACTCTTTATGCAGGGGATGCATGTGCTATTTGTTTATAATATCTAGTACAGTATGTTTTGTTTGTGGCATTTTGCTTTGTCAGTTGTTTCAGATTTCCTCTTTATCGATTTCGTTAGACATCTGAGCTGAAATCCACAGCAGAGTCCCAAACCACATCTCAATCTCCAGCTCCTCTCAGACCGACCTCAAAGCTCTCAGGCACAGGATTCTACTCAAGTTTGTCAATGCGTAAGTGGGATGCCAGTTTTACATGACAGCTAAAATTAAAGTATATACTCATATATGTCTATATTTCTAGAAGCATCAGCGTCTCCTGTTCCCACGAGGTCAGCAGACAGAGAGGATAAATGGCAGCAGAAATCAGTGCCACCATCATCACCATCCTCATCTCCTCCGCAGTCCGTCCGTGACACTGCCCAACCATCCTGGATGGAGCTGGCCAAAAGGAAATCTCTGGCGTGGAGTGATAAAACCATGGACTAAAAAACAAACATGGAGCTTACATGTGCAAGAAAGAAATATTTAGAGCTGGATGCTGAGGTTGCAGAATCTGAGAGCATTTTCAGGCTAGCGTTCCTGAAGCAATCAGAGGTTTGCTTCATGTGAACTTCAGTAGACTTTGAAGTTAAAGCAGTGCGTTCTGGAAGTGAACCACTATTGCTTATGTATATTATTGAGGGAAAGTTGCACATTCATCAGTCAGTAAACTTCCTAATAGTGTTTGTCTTCTAAAACCTCATGTGAGCTGCTTGCGATCTCTCCATGTGAAGTATGAATGTATGCACAGCAGATAAGCACCAACAAAACAAAAAGGAGAAGTTACTATTGTGAGATTAAAGTCACGTTCTCTTGCAGCACTGGCTAACACCTGCTGGTAATGTATTTTGTAAATGCACAACAGAACTGAGTGAGAAAGTAGATCTCGAAGGTGGAAGGGGAGGGAAACAAATTCAGGTCGAGTCTCATTCAAAAGCAACCTAAGTGAGATTTCAGATGGTAGCATGTGTTTCACACAAAACCATTCACTGTCTCCCATTTGATGTTTCTCAGGTTTAACACATTGTATTGTTTTTGTGGGAAAATGATTCATGATTATTTCCTTTCCAGCGAGAAATTATTTATTTGCATGAATTCCATCCAAGAATTGTTATGTATTGTGATATATCACCTATTGATTTTCTGACACTTGTTAGTTGTTGTTATTTTGTGTTAAATGTTAAATTTCTCTGACTGTAAGAATATTTCAAATTACTTGGAACTTGCATTTGAAAATACAAACTCAACTTCCTTCAATAAAATCCTCTTACTAAATCTGGGACATGTGATTTATAATATATCATGAATAAAAAAGAAATTAAAAAAATTGTAAATGTGTGAAAGTCAGTGTGTGTGTGTGAAATTACCACCATAATACTTCATTTTGAATGTCAAATTACGGACATGGTACTTTTTGCATAACTGAATTATTATTAATAATATTAAATTATTAAAAGACGGAACATTTATTTTAATGTTACCCATTTTAAAAATATTGTAAATTATCCCACCATTTGGTATTACAAATTGCCAAGTTCTTAATAATTTGTGTTATTGGCAGAAT
>JAUCMS010000153.1:4290573-4301663 GCA_032357445.1 Enteromius radiatus | reverse complement strand
ATTAACCGTGTAAAATTACGTGCATTTCACTGACAAATTTACCTTAGCTACAAGACGACTATTGGAAGAACATATTACACCAGTGTTTGAGGAATCGATGTTTACAGTGGGATAAATTAAACGGTTGAGATGAAGATTACTTAACGCGGTTCTTAGGCGGTCCAGCTGATGTCGCTGTTTCAGACGTAAAGTTTCAGACCGCTATCATGTAACGCCATACAGTTGAGAAATAAACATGCCGTTAGAAAGGGCGCAGCGCGAGTGAATGTGAACGCTATGCTGCTGCTTCATCTGGTCTCTCTACTGACGACGCTGCTGTGTGTCGGCGAGTGTTACACGCTCCGGAGCGCGGTGTCGTGGGCTGTCGCCGGTGATGCGGCCGAGGAAGAGCTGGACACGCACTCCGACGAAGCGCCCGCCGTGCTCGTCGATAATATCGGGATATGGAAACCAGCCTATCCGTCCTCTGTGTACCGGGACGCTTCAGAGAAGAAACCCGAGCAGGTATCGAAAACCGAGGACGTGTCCTCCGCGTCCCGTGTGTTTTCGTACCGGATGGAGGAGGTGAAGGTGCCGTCCAGCGTCGCAGCGCCTCCGCCGCACGAGGAGACGGCGAGAGTCGCGCGGTACATGGCGCACTACAGCGACTGGGGTCACCTGGCCACCATCTCCACACAGGAGCAGGTGCTGCTTTCTTTACAAGCTTAAATTGAATCTAATTTCCTGTAAAGTTCACTTGGTGGGGGCGTGTCAGTGAAAAAAAAAACATGTAGGATGCAATGGACGCAGACAAGATTTGCAGCATCTGTATTTACAGTAAATTTGTTGAAATTAATAAAATGATAAATGTTTTGTAATGTAAAATAAAACTATACAAGTTACATATACAAAACATTATATTATTGTAGAATTACCATAGAACATATAATGATTCAGTTTACATCACCTTCATAAATTGATTAAAAAAGAAAAAAACACAATGATGCACATTCCATAATTATCATAATGTAGGTGTAAAGTTAAAAAAAAAAATTCAGTATTATGTAGAAAAGTTAAATTGACCAAAGTGACTTGAACGCACTGGATGTCGTTATTACGACTTGTGAGGTAACTGATTTTAAAAGTGATTTCTAGACCTGATAAAGTTATGTAAATGATTAAATCTTAAACTGTTTACTTTTTTTTTTATAATAAATGTACATTTTTTTAAAGGAGGAAAATGTATAGTTATGATAAACTCTAAAACACTCATCAGGTAAAAATAGTAAATTAAAAGCTTTGGAAATAATCCTTATCCAGTAAATCATGTGAGACTTAAAGAAGTCATAGGAATATTGTTGTGTTGAGAAGTGTTTTACAGTATTAAAGTTTATAAAATGAAAATTCTGTCATTAATTTCTCACTCTCATGGCTCAACATGTTCAACTTCAGCCAGCCGCGCCACATAGACACGTTGTTTTCGTTCAAACACTGTTTACTTTTTGTGGATACAAAATGGTGCTAGGGTGATTCAGAGGAGACAAATTGTTGAATAAAGTAATTATTTTTTTCCTATGTGTACAAAAAGTATTCTCATAGCTTCGTAAAATATTTGAACCCTGATGTCACATGGATTATTTTACTGATCTCCTTGTGACATTTCTGGATGTTGATCGTGTTATTTACATTACTGTCTATGGGAGGGTCAGAGAACCCTCAGAATGCATCAAAATATCTTAATTTGTGTTCAATCAATGATTTTTGGGTGAACTCTCAAAGTACAGTACATTCAGTCAGTCATTATCGCTAATCAAATACATACACTTTTTGTTTTATTACAGGCTAATTTAGGTTGTTTTCTTTCCCCATCTCCTTTTTAGATTAAAGGACTTCCTTTTGGAAACATTTTCTCTGTAAGCGATGGTCCAGCTGACAACAGCACTGGCGTTCCTTATTTTTATGTGACACCGATGGACAACACTGTAACGGATCTTCGCAGCTTCCCTTTTGCCTCTTTAACGTTTTCCGAGGCAGAGGGAGATTTCTGCAGGTATGTCTCAGAAATAACTGAGTGAGAAGCCTTTGCATTTAATTCCTGTTTACATATCAAACATAATATATCTTTGTCAGAGATCACTGTATAATAATCATCTAAAACCTTTTGTCCTCTGGCTACATTTTCATTTGACAGGAAGCAGGTTTATGACCCCGAGGACCCCAGGTGTGCTAGACTCACTTTGACTGGTAAAATGGTGGAGGTGGGACCAGAAGAGCTTGATTTTGCCAAAGAGGCTATGTTCTCCAGGTAATTATGCAAATTATAAATCATGCATGCTTTTTCATTTCCCTGACTGCAGCTAAACACACTTCATCCTGTTAATGTTGAACATAAGGTCTGTGTTCATTTGTGTTTGTAGGATTAGCAAAGTTTGCCTATGTTGGCTTAATATTGTCATTATTTTCTAGGCATTTACATGCTGATTTTTGTACCTGATGCAGCTAAAATGTGCACTAATGTGTACTTATAGCTGAAATGTATTGCTAGTAAACAAATAGTGTAGTCTGAACCTCGCCTTTGCATTAGAATCATTTATATACGCCAATAGCAGATTTTTATCTCTGAAAAAGATACTTCATATTATTAGTGTATATTAGTATCTTTTAGAAAGGTATCACCCCAATGACAGTTTTTACCTTTTATGAGAAAGTATTGTGATTAAATAATGTTCCAAATGAATATATTTTGGTGTGTGCTTTGTTTAGGCATCCTGTAATGAAGAAGTTGCCCCCTGGACATAATTGGTTTTTCATGAAGCTGGTTTTGCAGCAGGTTTGGCTGCAGGACTGGGTTGGAGGAGTCTCTGTTATTCCGCTTGAAGAGTATTTCAAAGCGTCGCCTTTCTGAGAAAAGAGCAACATGGTATAGTGAAAACAGTATGAGCAGAATTGACCTGATTGTGTACAGCAGGTGGTTATGCTTTTGTTACAAAACTACTTTCAACTGGTGTTTTTATTTTCTGGCCATGATGCTGGTTCAGTGCCTCTGAACTTATTCCTGAGGATTTATTGAATGTATAAATTATGTTAAAGGAAGCATAACATGATCTATAAAACACTAGCACAGTCACTGAAGGTTGGAGATCTTTATCACATGTAGACACAATGAGAAAGCCATTCATTCATTACGAATAAACAAACCACTCATGCTACGTTAGTATGAAGAAAAGGTATATACTAAATAGTTGTTGAGTTCTTCACTGTATTGTAGTTTTGACATTTCATTAATAGCTGAAATGTGTGTGTGGAAAAGATTTTTTTCATTGGTATTTATGGTATCTAATGCTTTTCAGGTTCAGTTTCGGGTCAGCATTTATACTTCTCAAGGACAGCGACTTGACCTCATATGTTACACTACCGTATGCAATTACAATGTAATTGACACCTTAATGAAAAATCGTAATTATCTGTTTGTGCCTTGCATTACCTCTTTACGATGATATACATGTGCTGCACAATTAGAATAAAAATATGAAAAAATACATATTGTGTGGAACGAGTAGTCATTGCTGTTTTGTGTTTGCTGCTTTAGTCTTTTAAAGTAAATGAAGAACAAATGACAGATTAGAAAAGGGATTGATTGGAGTAATATGATTATGTAATACAGAATTAAGCTTAAAATAGTATTGCCAAGAGACTTCAGCAAAAGTGTCTTATGTAACGTGGTATCTGGCTCAAGTATAAAATTAAAAATGGTCTGAGCGGGTTATAATTAATTATCTCCGTTTGAATGATTTCAGCTTTATCTTCAGCTGTATGAGTTGTAATCCAAACTTTTCTGTGAAACGGACAAGGGGGAAAAAAAGGAATCTTTCAATGTGAGTCATCCGTGAATATAAATAATCACATATAGGCATCACAAAATAGCACTGCTTGACTGTATGACTGAATTGCTGGCTGTAAACAGTGGTGAGAGCATATAAATATAAATAGATTGGGGGAAAGAGCTCAGTCTGGGGAGTGGACTTCAAACCTGGATGACTGTCAGATGAAGATGAGAGGCAAAAACCAGGAAAGACAAAAGCAATTTGTATGGGTCGCAGTAAAACCACTTTAATGGCATTACATTTAAATAACAGGATTAGGGGAAATCAAATGAAAAGATATGACAGATGTTTGCATACAATAAAGGGTTAGGCCCACAAGCTATCAGTGACAGTGAAGGTCAGAAAAGCCAATCAATTATTTATTAAATGTGCATTCCCTGTGGCGCCAGCATTCAGCCAGCATACATGCACATCTAAATACATCTAAATATGGCAGACGACTTTTGTCCCAAATTAGTATAATACAGTAATCATATGAGTAGGAGAAGTACTCTCAGGAAAATGGAAAGCTTTTAAATTTACTGTACAGGGGGAAAATAAGACAATGATTTGATAGGAATCCCTTTTTAATAAAAATAAAAATCTTTATCTAGCCTTTGTCAAAATGTGAGTGTGATTTCAGTGCACTTTTAAAATTTATTTGTATTTGCTCTAAAGAGAAATGTATGTTTACATTATATAATATTATGATGTTCTAATAGTCTTTTGCTTTATGCAAAAACACATATACAAATACTACAGTTTATATAGAAAATGAGAAACATAATTTCTTTGTATGTAATCACTTTCCTAGTTCCACTCAGTGGTAAAACATCTGTTTTTTCTTTGTGTAATGTTCTGTATTTATCTGTATCAATTAATGAATGACTACTCGTATTCCAATTATAGTAGCCTATTTCATAGAAAAATACATGTCAGTCTCCATGCAATGAAAGTTGATGCAATGCAGCCGAAATCTATAGACACCCTATAACTGAAACAGAATTTCGAAAGGTGTTGCAAAAAAATTATCTTTATTTTACTGAGGCAGCGTGCAATGTGTTCAGTCCGCCGTATGGCGGCAGACAGGAGCTGTGCGCTGACACCAGCCAATCAACGTCAGCAACGGGCGGGGTCTGATTACTCCAGCCAATCATAGTTCTGGGTGAGACAAGCTCTTCAACAAAGCTTGATTGAGAGATCACATCACCGCCGACGATTCTTGCAGGACGGTCGGTCAGATTTGACATTTTAATGAACATTACAAAACGTGTTTGTGCTCTTTTTTGGCCGGATAGTTTTAACGAGATCGAGCTGCGCCGGTTAGCTGTTCATTAACAGGCTGAAAGGTAGGAAGCGTTGAACTTGGGGTTGTTTGTCTTGTCTGTCTGACATATTTTGGGGTCCTCCGACAGGTAGTCAACTCTGTTTATTTCACAGCCCCGAATTATATGGCTGTCTTTAACAATTCAGTGTTTTATTTCACCCAGTCAATCCTCCCCCTAAATTAACTGTCCTCTGCAGTATTTCTGTATGTCTCTTGGTGATTCATTTCCTTAGAAATAAGGCTGCATACATATTTAAACAGCTATCTGTTTAAATGTGTTCTAGTCAATGCGGACCGCACAAAAAACGGAACCAAAACAGTATGATTTCATGTTGATTTTTTTTTCTAAATCTATTCATTATCTTTTCCAGTAACGGCAGGCATGAGGATTGCACATCTTTCTCTGGAAATGCATCAGTTCCGCTGGGCTGCCTCGTGACTCCAGCAGCGACCGAGAGGCGAAGGAGGAGGAGGACCGCGGCACAGGCAGCAGATGATCCGGGCCCCCGTTACCTCCTGTCCGCTCCCCTGAAGCGCGTATGCACGCCTGGATCAGGAGGACCAGAGACAGCTGAACGGGGAGGCGCTGAAATGAGATGAGGCTCAGACATGGAACTGTTGCCACTGCGATTGTTTTCTTTACGTCGTTTCTCAGTTTGTCCTGGTACACGGCTTGGCAAAATGGCAAAGGTGAGTTCATCTCTGAGATTAATTTATTTATGCTGTATCACACGAGCAAGCAGCTGTTATATCTTAAATTTCATACAACAGTTTAGCGCACAAGTTATTGATATCAAGTAATTTACGTTTAAGACTAAATTTAGGCTTTTCTATAAGAAACCGACAAACTGCCAATCATGAAGCATCACCTAGCGTAAAATCTGGTCTGGAGCACTGTGTACCTGTTGAACGTATTTTCTGCTCAATCAAATTGTTCTAATATCAATCCGCTCCAGCTCTGGGTTTTTTTTAATTTGACACCACCCTGAGCGAGCACTGAGTAAAATAAAACGCTTGTCCAAATACTGAGTAAGTACTGCTATATTTGATAAAGAACTTCTTTAAAAATATTATCAACTGTGTTATTTGGGTGTATTTCACCTAATGTTTTATGAATTCAGGTATGCTCTTCTCTTAAACCCCATGAACACTGTCAAAAGGAGTGATGCAAATAACCATGAAATGCTTCAAACCGATTAAATGCATTTTTTGATGGCTCTGGTGAGAATTGCAAATTTTATTGAAATGGTTAATTGAAGTAACTGTGGTATTTTGGCCTAAGCTATTGAATACTGTGGTAATATATTGCAAGGTGCTTAATGGTTAAATGGCTGCTGACCAAAAGGTTGCAGATTCAAATCCCACAAGGGGTGATTGTTGAATTGATATCGGGCACCACAGGTTGTGGGAACAGATCCAGCTGGCTGTACTAGATGACATTAATCTTTAAGTAACTTCATGTTTTCTATCCATAAAGTGTGTAAAGAGAACTCTTCAGAAGTCTTAATGTGGGGAATTTCAGGTTAGGATAATACCAAACCACCCTAGTTGGAAATCAATGGGCTCTGGAGCACATTGTGACAGCTCATTGCTCTATGGTCGATCATTCTCTAGTTAAATCCATCCGTGTATTGATTAGAGTTGCATAAAGCAGAACGTACAATTCTGTATGCTTGTTGATGATGTTTGCCAAACTCAGATCCTTGCTTGTGTCTCATGCAAGTTTTCTGCTTGAGATTTAGCCAAATCTAGAGGTTGACCAATTTGCATTCACCTTTATTTGCATTCCCAAAGCAAACAACTAGAAAAACATTTGTAATGGCTGTGAGATGTCTTAAGACATGAGGTAAATTTTAGAGATTTAATTCCATTTTCATGCAAGTGACTGAAATTTTTGGCCTTAGTAGGTTTTGTTTAGCCAAATCAGTTTTTGTTGTTGACAAAAGTCTTTATATTGTCTCTATTTTCCAAATGTTTACATTTTACTTTTACTGTAATTTTTTTCATACATCTGTATAAATTTATATAGATTGTCTTATCTTATATATAGATTTTTGACTCAAGGTTAATATAATAGAATACAGTCCTTGAGAGGAAACTGATAAAAAGGCCCTCTCCCACAAAAACCTGTTTTATAACATCATATTCAACGTGTCATTGAGAAGCTGTTGATCATGGATCTTGTTAAGGTTAATTTTGTTGATTTTGATTTTGATTATAGCTTTAAGGTACAAAAAGACACTTGTGTGTCAGCTCATTGCACAGATCTCAGAAATGTAATTCTAAAAAATGTGATGCACAATTTTAGTAGCTGAACATCCGAGTCAGCTGGGAATATCTTTGAGAGAAAGGTCACTGTATTCATTGACACGAAACCCTCCCACATATGTACACACCTCGGAAGCCTGGTCATCGAGGGCGGATAGTGACTCATTATTTCATAGTTTCCTGCCACTCAAGTCTGAATAATTCTCACATTGACTTGCTGCTCTGTTGCCTTTTCTCTGTCAGGCCTGATCTGCATGATATTGACTGGTGTTTTTATAGGAAAACAAATTTTCAGTTCAGCTTCGTTATTGCCTTCTAAGGTTCAAGGTTCATTCTGATCAGACATTCAGCAGATCTGAAGTTTTTTGTAAGTGCTCTTATTGTTTGTAGCCTGGCTGAGCATGCATTGTCATAGTAATTAATTTGTACATGTGTACAGCGAATCTTGCCTTAAAGTTAATAAATAAAATATTTCCACTTTACATAAAATATCTATTGCATTATCATTTTTTTATATAGGAGATCCTATATAATTAATACATTTATGTGCAATCAGTACAAACTCACAACATTTCATAGCTTGGTCGAACACACTTTATATTTTATAAATATTCAGTTATAAAATTTTGATGCATCATGATGTTAAAGTCACATTTCCATATTTGTTTAGATTTAATGAACGAGGGAGAGGGGATGGATTTCTTTAGTCAACTTTACAATTACTGCAGCAACTTGCATTATTTTGTTAATTATTGTAAAATATATAAAAATAATGTACTCTGCAGTGCAGTTCTGAAATAGGTGCTCAGTAAAAAAGTCATATATATATATATATATATATATATATATATATATATAGCAAGGATTCATTAAATTGATAAAAGTGACTATAAATCACTGTAGAATGATTTTCACAAAATTAAGCACCAAAACTCTTTTCAACATTGATAATAATAGTTATATTTCTTGAGCAGCAAATCAGCTTTTTAGAGTGATTTCTAAAGGACCTTGTGACACTGAAGACGATGCTGAAAATTTAGTTTTGTGCATTTTAAGAGAAAACTATTTTGAATTGTAATAATATTTGAAAATATTACTAGTTTGACTGTATTTTTATTATTTCCAAGTACCAGGATTTGTGCTTCACTAAGGCTTGGATAAAGATTTGGCATCTTAGCTGAAAGGGTATATATTTAGAGCTGATCTGTGACACTTTCTTATGCCCTTGATGGAGGTACTTAAGCCGAGGTTGCTCCAGGGGTCACTTTAATATGCCTGCTGAAAGTTGCTTTGGATAAAAGTGACTGCTAAATCAAACGAGTAATTAGATGGCACCTTACACCATTCTGCTGCTCTCTTGTTATAGTACCAGAGGTTAAAATGAGCGACACCGTTGCCTTATTTCTCCTATTTTCTTTTCTTCTGCTCCGCTGAGCCCACGGAGGCTTTGCATCCTCAGGGTGTGTGGAAAGCACAATGGGCCAAAAATAGCAAGCCAGGAAGGCATGATTAGCCTGGAGGAAGTGGTGAGGAGGGCCGCAGTTTGCTAATGAAGCTCACAGAGAAGAGAGACTCAGCACTCATCACATATACAGTACTTGCTGCTCGTGCTTTTGTTGGGTCTGGATTGTTTTTCTTCAGGAGGAGCCCACACGTGCACTGTCAACAGGAGAGCAGAAGAGCGAGGGGGTTGTGTTACGCACGCTACTCAGAGAGAAACACAGAGATTTCCAATGGAAAGCAAATGAACTCTGAGACTTTTGAGAGCGAGAGTTTCGCCACGCAAAAAACTGGATCTCTGTGACTTGATAATGCACTCATTAATAACCATCATCTCATTCTGAGTGCTGCACAATTCCCTGTTTTGCCTCCAGGATCATTCCAGATCATTCTGCTGTCTGCTTTCCAGACAAGTCCTCATTGAGTCACCATTACACTCTTATCACTGTGGCATCCCTGCCATTCTAGGCCATATTAGGCTAGAGAATGCATTGCTTGTCGTTAAGTCCTTGTACGTTTCCTGCCCTTGACATTTTTCAGTTTCACCACCTCACGCGCTCATTTCTCCAGTGCCAACGGCGGCAGTTCTCGAGCGCTGTCACTTGAATTCCTGTGCTGTCATTCCTGGCAGGTGTTATTGGCTTCTCTGTGTCACCTCACTCTGTCTCTCTCTGTCTCACACTTTTATGTCAGGTGGTATGAAGTTTGAAAAAAAAAAAGAAAAAAAAAAGTGGTATTAAAGTGTTATTTCTCTGCAGGGTAGGGAATCGAGAACAAGAGCGTTGGTTTTGGTTTCGTTGCTAGAATGTTGCATAGCACCATTTACAACAGCAGCAGCTGTACAATGTGCTTTACAGCATCAAATAAAATTAGTAAATAAAATAAAGTAAATTAAAAAAATAATGACAATCAGCATCCACTTCGAGGAGGACAATGTCTTTTTTTTTTTTTTTTTTAAATCATCTTATTTTACAGTACTGCTAAAATGTTAAGTCAGTAAGATAAAAAAAAAAATACTTTTAAATTGTTTACATTTTAAATGATTTTTCATTTCAAACAGTGATGCGTTTAAAGGCTGTTCCTTTACATTTTTTATAAGTTAGTATCTTGTAAAACTGCTTCAAAAAAACTAAGCACAACTGCTTTCATCATTGATAATAATAATAAATGTTTCTTGAGCATCAAATCATCAAATTTCTGAAGGATCACGTGACACTGAAGACTGGAGTAATGACACAAACAATTCAGCTGTGCCATCACAGGATCAATTACAATTTAAAATATAATTAAAACAACATTATATTATTTTTTGATCAAGTAAATGCAGCTTTGCTGGTGAAAATAAAAGACTTATTATATATGTTATAGCTGTTTCCCATATTACGCTGATTGTTCACAGAGATGCTTAATCCAATCAAAGTGCACAGCTAATGGTGCCAGGCATTAGCTCACAAGGTTCAAACATCAAAATGGGATGAAAATAGAGCCAGAAAGTGCTGCAAGCAGAACCAGGAGCGCTTGACAGATTGTGTGTCTCATCAGGGCCGGATCTGAGGGACACAGTGACAGGAAGAGACCTGAAGAATGAAGGCTGGACAGAGAGCGAAAAGACACTGTGCAAAGAAATGAGACAGATGGCTCATCTGCATCGCGATAGGGCGGTTAGGTTGGCATAGTGAAACAGTTTAGGAAGTGGATTGAACAGTGTTTCTCAGACTGCCATCACAGCTGGATGAGAATCGGACCTTTTACTTTGGTTATCAAGTGGTGACCTGACACTTTAAGAATATGAAAGACAACATAACATACAACATTATACCAGTCCTGTCATTTTTTTTTCTTTAGATGTTTGCATATGTGCACTGAACCTGGCTGGATGTTTTCAATATGTATCCTGCATTAGTGTGTGTATGTGTTTTAATGCGCTTAGATTTACAATTATTTGATCGTTTTACATTCTCTCATCATATTTTATAATTGAGCTGCTTATTTTATGGCCATTTCTGTTTGTATAAATACAAAATTCTGACAAAATATAATTTTTGGTCTTCTCTTAGCTTTCTCAAAGGAGAATAATGTTTAAAGGTGCCATAGAATGGAAAACTGAATTGACCTTGGCATGGTTGAATAATAAGAGTTCAGTACATGGACAT